>OZ010577.1:110242813-110267813 GCA_963932145.1 Acanthosepion lycidas | reverse complement strand
CGTATATAAGAGAAACCTGGATATAAGATACATCTTCTCCGGTCCCGACAACTCTCTTATATCCGGGTTACACTGTATAACTGATAAAAAGAAAGGCATTGGAGAAATATAAATAAATGCAAAAATAGAAATGGAAGTACGGAAAGGATTAGTTAAGCTCACCGTATTGTTTTAAACTGTACAGCGCGCGGACGAGAAGAGCTCCGAGAATTTATTATCGGCAAACTTAAACATAACAACATTAGCTACGTGAATGAATCTCTGCTACTCGTAGATTTAGAAGAATAACTGAAAGTATGATTAGAGAAAGTAGACGGTGAAAGAAAAAGTGTGCTGGATTGCTATATGATATCCATCCTCTTATGTGGCAGTGAATGCTGGACAGTCTCCCTAGAGATGAGGAGAAAACTAGAGGAGGCAGAAATGTGGTTCTACAGAAAGATAATGAAAATTCTAATGACGAAGCGAATAAAGAACAAAGAAGAGAAAAATGAAAACGACAAAGAACACTTATATTCCGAATCAGATAATAGACACATAATGAGGAAGGATGACTTGGAAAACTGAAGCCTTACTTGGTATATTGGGGGCAAAAGAGATAGGGGAAAGCAGTGAGCCACTTACCTGACCTGCTTGTCTGAATGGATGGCGAAACCGAGTAGCTGTAGTAAAGGGGGAAACACTGCTAAATGATTCACGAAATAGGGAGTTGTTAGGAGCCACACAGAGAAGAAGAAGAAGAAGAAGAAGAAGAAGAAGACGATGAAAGCGAGGACTATTACCTGTGGAATAATGGATTATAGTGTTACAAGCAACAGGCGTGAATTTCGTACTATGACGGTAAAAATGAAGAAAGTACAATTTATTCATGCTGGAGAGTAGTCAGACATTTAAGGGCCATACGTAATACACGGTTAGGTGATCATACTTCTTTTAGTTCATGACTTACTATGCAGAAGACTTTCCCACAGTACGTTGTTGTTTCTTTCTGTGGTAAATTATATGTCAACCAAGTCTACAGAACCAAGGCTGTCCTGCTATTAAACTCATAGCTAAGGAGAGAAGAGCAGGAATTTGAACTCGTCTCTCCTATTTCACTCAACATGCCGTTATTCATTACACAACAAAGCACAGGGTAGTAAATATTCTAATAAATGTTTGAGTATTCAACTATTTTCTGAGGCAGTAATATTCACGCAAGTACACCCGACTCTTTCTGATCTTTAAATAATAAGGCTTCCTCCGGTAAGATTCAGTCCTGATGAAAGAGTTCAGTTCAAGCAGGTGTCTTGCCAACGAGGATGAACATGATATACTTTTTTTTTTTTATCTTTCAGTTAGACACGTTAAGTGATGACTGATTGTGAGCATCCGAGTGACCGAGGTCGATATTTCGGAGAATTGATACACATCTTGAACGTCATGCATCGGTGTTACTTCGATGTTCAAATGGGTTCAAGTGAACCTTCCTATATCCAAATAGCAGGTTCTAGATTTCTTACAAATTACATCTAATATTATTGACAAAATTACATAATTAAAGGAAGGCAAGCTCACTTTTTTAATTGCAGTTCTTTTATAAGCATCAATTAATATAGGCTCTCCGTAAGGACTACATCATATGTGTGTGTGTGTGTGTGTGCATAAATGTTATTAATATAGATAAAGTGGCAGGAGTGAGTGAGCCATAATCTGCATTGGTATGCATGGGGAATTTTTATGGGAAGGACACTACTGGTATGAACATCACGCAAACCCGGTTACAGAGATAGCACCTGTAACAATATTATGGGACTTCACAATGCACATAGACAGCACAACACGTACATCGAGATCAAAGACTATAAAAGCAGAACGTGCTTTCTTAATAAAATTGCCAGTCCCTGTAGATTGTAATGTATCTTTGAAGACTATAAAAATGCAAGAATCTTGAAGTGGAAATCTCGAAATGTGGCACATAAGGACATCAGCCATTCCAGTTGTAATTGGAGCTTTTGGATTAATATAAAAAAAGGTTGCGATATACTCATTGAGGGGATTCCTTGTAGCCTATGTCCCAACTGAAAACAAAATTGTACTCAAAAGTGCATCACACATTACAAAGAGATTTATTCTTGTAAAATATGTGTGATCTTACATTTTTGTTTTATTTTTTACAAAAATGGTCGATGGAAAATATTTGGAGCTATTTCTGACCTTAGGTCTCTTGGTGGGACCCGGAAGTAAATATGTATATAACAGAAACCAAAGGAAATACTATTAATATTACTAGTACTACTACTACTACTACTACTAATAATAATAATAATAATAATAATAATAATAGCATTAATTTCATTTAACAAAATGTTAACCCTGAAATATTTTCGAAGATTTTTTATCATTCTCTAATTCAATTCAACTTTTAGCAACTTTAGCATTATCTTTGTTCATAAACACAGATTTCTAAATAATGTTTTTACATTTGTCTTCATAAAGTTCCTCGGGAATGAGAGACGTGTTGATATAAAAAGTTTATATCTATATTAAAAAGAAGAGAGTAAACGCAAACGTTTTTTGTTGTAATGTGGAGTTTTTTAAAAAATCATATTATGCTTTATTTTCCCAAATTTTGCTACACGTGTTTCTGGTCTCGCGATATATATATATATATATATATATATATATATATATATATATATATATATATAATGGCTGTTTTATCGTAAACCATATGCATGTGTGTGTGTGCGCGCGCGTTTCTTTGTGTGAGCATGTCTGTATGAAATCATGTGCTTTTTATGCATTTATCAATAAAATATCAAAAACAAGCCAGACCATTCTTTAAACTAACTGAAATTTAATACACAGGCTAAAATTGATTCGAAATTTTAAAACTTTAATAAACTGTATGCCATTCCGTCATTTAAAATCTCTTTACGGGATTCTGTTTGCATAGTAATATTGACAAAATATTAATCTTACATTAAAAGCGAAATAAATGAAATAAACTGATGTTTTTCCTGCAAAGTGAAACTAAACGTTTAGACTGTAATTTAAAATTTTATTACTTTTAAACAAACTTTATTTGTAATCGCCTCAAGTGTTATTTTGTAAAAATTATTTTGGCCCTGTGCATTTTTTAAGCTATCTGCTCTTTTCTTTATTAATTTCAAAATAATATCAGCTGTCATCGTCTAAATAACGGATTTGGTTTCATTGCTTGGTCCCTGCAATAAACTATGTACGGTTATATCTTAAAATAAATCTAAATATATATCTATATTTATTTTGAACAATTTTCTTCTTTAAATTAAAAATCAAATTATGTATATGTCAATGCCGTTCTCACTCAGAAGCATTTACATATCATAAACGAATTTTAAGTAAATAATGATGTTCAAAATTCTGTTTGGGCTTTGTACATTAAAATATAATTGGATGTTACGATCAAACAAAATGTTTAATGTATCTTCCAGGTAGAATTTGTTAAATTTAAGTTTGCTAAAAAATTTCAGAATATACAAAAGCATTAGTCACGTTATTACAAAAGCATATGAAAGCATTTCTGAAAAATTTATTTTTATTTCTATGTGCTTCCGTAAATTTTAAAAATATTTCCAAGGTAAAGAACATTTCTTAGTTGAGCATTTTTTAGATGCTTTTCTTTCTTGATAGAGCGTTTCGATGGCCGAGGATTATGTGTATCTTAAAACTGTCACAAATAACTAATAGCGAGAAAAGAAAACGTATAGAACTTTACAACAAGTGGAAATTGTTCTAAGTTTCTTACTAAAAGTATCGTAAAACACAAGTAAGACATCTCCCGGCGACAATAGAAATCTTTGCATGACATTTTTTAGAGCTACATTTAGGAAAGAATGCAACAAAGTATAATAATGACAATGATTGATCACAATTGGTCACCTCCCTACGCAGACACATAACATTCACATTGTGCGTATTTAACGAGAGAAGACTATAGGCACGTTTTTGAACGGTAATATTATAGCAGATATGTTGCTCTCTTTAAATCCTTCTAAATTGGACATTTATTATTTTCAATTGGCCTTGTCATATAGAGAGTATTGGCAACAAACACATACATTCATCCAGCTGCGTTTCTCACCAAGAATCTGACGTGAGTCTCGTCTCTGTTCACCAGTATAGAAAACAACTAGTACTTAAATCAAAACAAAATCTGCGTCGCCACTTGCTATTGAATCAAGAAGGGTCGTTTGAATGCAGCTAGACAATATTTGATTCGGTGTATTTAATAGCAGTTACCAGTACTTACACGGCTTCATCGATAATTATTTTTCAATTGGCCTTGTCAAAAAGCATGCAAAATTTATTATTACAGTTCAGAATCATACAGTAGAGAAGAACAAAAATGTTACTTAAATAATAGATTTTCATTTGAAGTAAACATAAGTCTGAAATCAGTACGAACTTCCACTTCGACGCCTATGTATATATCTAAGCAAATGCGTGCACACGGGTTTATGCGTGTTACTTCAGTCATGCTACTTAGAATATTGCTGCTCCATATGGCCCGTTGTCCCTTCTATTTACATTGAGCTCTTTGTAATATCCAAAAAAGAATCAGCAATATTACTGGTCTGGATTTATCGGCTCAGCTTCAATCACTTCTCCACCGCCGTAAGGTTGCCTCCCTATGTTTTTTTACTATAAATGCTTTCATGCTAATTGTTCGGATGAGCTCTTAGCTATTCTACCTATACTTTTTAAATTTAAGCGCTGTACTAGACTGGCGTCGTGGTCCCATGAATTTAAAGTTGAGCTGTCTAAATGTAACCGTAAATTCTATGTTAACGTTTCTATGTTTTTTTTCTTCTTCTCGCATTTCTCGCTTGTGGGACATCTTTCCAGTTCCATGATTTCCAACCAAATTTAATCGGCAAAAATTTAAATGTCAATCGCTATCTACATTTCTCCTGATTACTCTTTCCTCTTCTATGTTTCTGTTCCTATTTATTCCACACCCTGTAACACTTGTGTCTTAGTGGCTTTACTGCTTTGTATAGTATGATACTAATTAAAAAAATGTAAATGCTTCCAAACGTACGGAAAATAAAACTGCAGCAATTGAATGTTCCAATTTTCTGAAGATTAAACCTAAAAGTAATTTTGCTGTATTATAGTAAATAATCGCAGCTACAGATCTCAAAATAATGAGTATAACAACACTACGCAGACTCAGTTTGATACACTGTATAAGATCTTTACGGCCTTAACAAAATGCGGTAGTCTTGAATTCATATCATCCTAGTGATGGCGAATATTGTTGCGGATTCCGGGATGAAATCCGGTACCAATAAATAACAAACGCCAAGAAGGAATATAAGAAAATAAATGTATTAATGTAATAATACAAACTGGTAATGCAGGTTAGTAGTTCCATGAATGCGGGTTAGTAGTAAAACACATATACAGTTTTTGGCATCGACGTATCACTGTATGACTTCTTACTGAGTCTACGTGCTGACTCACTGTGACTCGTGCTCGTTCGTCGCTCTTTCTCCTAGGGTATTCACTAGCAGTAGTATATGTATACCCTGGGTGAGTCCATTTGTGTAAAAAGGGGAGAACCCCTCAACAAATATCATCAAATAAACTTAGGCATTATTGCATCGATTTTGAATATGTCGTGGTCTAACTGAAAGAAGCAAGTTTCGTCTTATCGTATCCCATACATATACAACGGTGACTGAGCTGGTGATAGTTGTAGGTCAGGCAATTACTCAGATTTCTCTCGGGACATTTTGAGTCTCACGGCCATCATGGGAGAAGGCATGATACTGCTGGAAAAACAGTTTAACTTCTTGCTACAGTAATGTCACGGAACGGGTTGAACCTTGGGACTATTCAATATTACTTCCAAAAATACCAAAGGCGAGCGGTAGTTTTGTTTTTCTGTTTTTTTTTTACTAATGTTCACCAAATACAAGGACAAAGAGCCACTCAAGATAGAAGGTTACTATGTGTTGTTGTATTAAAATAAGAAAGTACGTCGAATAAAGTTATCGGGGCTATGTACGAAAGATAACAGCTAACTCTAGACTTAAAGGAGTCAAGATTTAATTAGTGAATATAATTTCAGAGTTTAGTTGGTGACTAATATAGAGTTAAAGTACACTTTAGAAGGAGCCAAAAACCCAATCCTAAACAGGAAAGAAAGGATAAAACTCTGTTCCAGTTCAAAAGACCTGGGAGGAGTGTGAACCGGAAGATATGCGAACCTATCTACTCACATGGCACCTTACAATATGATGCAATAAATTAGGCCTGTGTATTGCAGGCAAATGCTCTCTGAAAAGTGTTCTCCCTTCAGGTCTGCATCGCACAGGCAAACGAACATCATTTGCATGAAGGCAAAATCTATTTTGTATTACTCCTAAACCGTGTATTTTTATAACAGTATTGCCAGAGAAATATGTAAAACATCTATTTAAATATATATTTTTAGTGCAGCTGTAAAATGAATATTTGCAAAATCCCAACATACAAAATTTAAGTGTTTAAAGTGCTTAATATTTCTATATTTTGAAACCCAAATGAGAATAGTACTCGGACACGTTTACTCACCCAAATATATCATAGTACCCCTTACGCTAAAACAACGCCATTCTTACTACAGTCACAAAAATACCTCGAAATCTCTATGTAAAATTTGTTTGTAGGGGCATAAAATAACATTTAAAAATTAATCCCTAATGAATATTTGCAAAGAATATAATAATATATAACTATAAGAAACAAAACAAAATAAAAGTTCATCAGAACAGTTAACAGAAAATTATTTATAAAAAGTTATAGGGATTTTACGTTAAGGTTTTTGAGAAAATGGCTGCAGCCAAGGAGCAATCACATTGCAGCTTCATCCTTAATTAGTTATGAAAATTTTTTAGATAAGGTGGATATATATATATATATATATATATATATATATATATATATATATATATATATGTGTGTGTGTGTGTGTCTGTGTCTGTGTGTGTGAAAACTTAGAGGCGACAGAATGTTTCATGCTATATGCAATGATCAGACCAATCATCATTTACATACGCTCTATCTCTGATATATAGCACTTTATTCCATAAGTATATCACACCTTAGAACTTTATTAACAAACCTCTAAATATGTTGCCCGCAGTAAGACTCGAACTCAGTAAATCTGTCATCGCCTGCCATATTGCGACACCCAAGGAATTGCAAAGCATTAATGTTTTAATGGTTATTTAAGGCAAAAATTCACAACGTTGTCTGTGTGTCTGTCTGTCTGTCTCTCTCTCTCTCTCTCTTTCTCTGTTGTAATAGATAAAATATTTACTACGTTAGAACATTTCGAAAGTATGTCGTAACTTCTGAGTTCGCAGAAATTAATAACTATCAAAATAAACAACTAAAATGTTTATGGCTTTTATTCATTCCTTAAAATAATTGGATTTTTAATAAATTCCACTGATATCAACCTTTTGTTTGACAAACTTCTGTTCAGATGTGTATTCACAGAGTGTAAATGCAAACCTTCTTTCTGAGAGCGTATTGGAAAGACAATGGTAATTATCGCTAGAATGTAATCCGATAAGGTATGCTGTATGCGGACAGGTTGCGTCAGCTGCGATAAATTTCTAATGGGGCCGTCCGTAGATTTAATAAGTTCTGACTGACATTGTAAATGACATTCTTGGAATAATTCTGTTCCACTTGCCAACTTCTCATCTTCTGGAAAACTTGACATTTTAACTTCGCATCTTCATAGAGCATAGAATTGTGATCGGAAAATGAGATGTTGTCCGCGTGACATTTGAAACTATGTGAATTGTTCAAATTATAAGCGTTCTTGTCTTCCTTTCTCAGCTTAATCGGTCTTAATTAGGTTACGCTTAATACACACATACATAACTCTAATTCACATGCATAAGTACACATGCATTAAAATCTATTATATATATATATATATATATATATATATATATATATATATATATATATATATATATATATATATATATATATAAACAAACACTTTTTTACATATATTTATATATAAATAAAGATTAGACCAATTAGTTTAACTGATTTGTCGACATAGAGAAAACAATTCAGTACTGGACATGTGTTTCTAACTATCAACTGAGTACAAAGATATATATACATCAACACAAGGACACACATAGTCATGCAAAACAAACTCCTATGACAATCTGCCAAATAAATTGTTAACCCTGAAAAAACTGTACTTAACGGGGTAGGCGTGTCCTCTACAATACCTCTAAGGTTTTCCTTTAAGTTCTCTTCATGTAATAGCTGGCTACTCGTTTTCAAGTATAGTCTTCCGCATGCGTTGCTATCTAATCCCTTTTACAGACATTTTCTCAGGCACATTTATGTTTCTTCAACAACCCGCACGGTCAACATGTGATTGCGCAGCAGGCTTTACTTACAGTTTCTAGTGGTCAACATGTAAACTAAACGAGCTTGCTCAAACTCTCGGTCACGATGACTTGTGACTTCTTGCTAGCATAACCATCAACAGCTTCGCTACATTTTAAAATCACTCGCAATGCTTGAGTCAATGTGTGTGTTTTCCAGACACTTCCCAGCGGTGCACGCGGCACCATCGGTCGTCTCCCCAGACAAATATTATCGAGTCGACAATCAACCTTGGTGAGATTCTAATCCGAGTCACATTTTTCTAATCGGTATTGATTTCAGGTACAAGTTAGTTAATAGCAAGTACTGTAACTGCCGTAATCTATGTAGTAGACGTTCTATTAAAAAAAAAAACTTCAAGACACAATATATCACAAAAGTGATCACTTGAATTTTGGATCTTGGGATTTTGATAACCAGGGATGTCATTTTTTTCATAGTTTCCTAAATGCTAAACGCTTCAGATACCTTGATCACTGAGAACAAATTATTGACTGATTGATTCGTTTTTACCGTTTATCAACTCTTTTCAGGTTATTTAATGCCAAAAATATACTTACATAGAAAGAATTTGTTATAGATAATAACAATTTAATGACACAATGGTATTTGCGCGTAAGGGAATATAGCGAACCCAACTGGAATTTGAACTCGGATCTCTGATTATCAATTCTTCGTCATAGAGAGGCTTTCATGTGGATGTTAGTTATGGTGCCTAACTTGGTCAGAAATATCTAAACTATCAACTTCGTACAAATGGTTCCTAAGATCAATGGATTAAAAAGGGCTTTGACTGAGAGATATGGCAAAGATCATACTTCTTTAAACATTATGGATTTCTGCTACATATTTGCAAACAGAGAACTGTAACAAATAATAGAGAGTACATTACTTGAAGACTGCCAGCAGCAGCAACAACTAAAATGGATAGTACACGTAACGGGAACAGAAAATAATGACATAATCAAAATTTTAACATTTCACATCACCAGAAAATTTTAGGAAGTAATACCCATCAATCCTTGAAAGAGCGATAACAGCTACTGGACTTGAGAAATTTGTTTTCTAAACAACAGTTGTTTTATGAGAAAGATTTTATAAGCTTTAACTGAAATCAATAATGGGTGCTCGGTCAATGAATGCCAAACGTTTCCTTGCAAGGAAACGGCTAATTTTACCATTATAATGCTATGAAGCGGTATGGCAGGATGCATAATTGAAAAGATGCTAGTAAATCTATTGCGAGGAAGAAATGTGCCTGGTCATCAATGGCACTGCAGTGGGTGGCACACGACTAAATTCCTATCAAATAAAGGCTAAATTTCACAGCAGAACGTTACCAAATTTATCGGACAGTCCATTCTTGTGCTACTTCTTTTCTGTACCTTTTTAGACAAATTCCTCAGTAGAAATCGAACCAGGCGTAGTTTTTCCAATAATCCAAGATCCACTTCCGATACTGGCATAATCACTGCATTGCTAATTGAACAGCTAAAGGCATATAAATGACCTGCGGTTATGCTGCCTCCATACACAACATGCATCCATGCACTTTTATGCAAATGGTGTTACAGTAACCTGACTTTTTTTTACTTATATTTCCGTTCACTTCTCTTAACCATAAATTTTATAGGAGGTCACGTGAGTACTCAAGAATGCTATCGGAACTGATCTAATCTAGCTGTTTCTTTTATAATTTTATCAAAGTCTCCCAAATCATCCCTGTTTCTGTGGTATTCAACACATCAAAATGAAGCTTACCTGCTTTAATACCAGCAAGCGAGATATGCCTTCTTTTTTTTTTTTTTTTTTTTTTGAGCGGTTTCTGTCATCCTTGTCAATGGTTGATGGTAATATTTTTGTTCATCAATGTATTCACTCAGAAAATTGTATGACTATGAAAATATAAAAACATTTCGTTGCAAAGCTTTCCATACAGCATAGGAAATATTTTAAAATACCATCTTGAATATATTATTCCAATATTGAAGATCAGAAATATACCACTTTTAATTCTCGGATAAGTTTCATTTATCTTCAAATAGATTATTTTGTCCTTAGAACCATAGAAGCATATATAAAAGAAATTTGAATTCTATAGAAAATAGTTTATACTTTTGTATACTAGATTTTAAAGCCCATGTCCTTTCAGGGCGTAAATGATCATGGATCTTTCCAGAATATCTTTCTTCGTTATCTGTCGCCATAGACTCTTGGGAAAGACAATTAAGTGGCTTCCCGTTGCCTTCTGCAATATTTCTAATACGGATTATTCATTCTAGACTAGCTGATATCCAAGGTTAGTGAGCAAAGTATTTAACCCATAGCTTGTGGAGGAAAAGACAGATTCATACCTTTCTTAGGGGCATTCTTGCAAAAGCGATTATTTCTTCTTTATCTATGCCATGAATATCTTTATGTCATCTCAAATTTTGTCAAACATTACAAAGTGTTTAGTCACAACCTAGCCTGATTGTTGTTTTATTTTATTTTTAGTACCGAAACGTAGGTAGGGTATGCACTTTTGTAAGTGCATCTTAAGCGGAAAATCCTATTTGCTTTCGTCCACATTTCGATGAAATTCCTGTAAGCATCAATCATCTGAGTCAAACATTTTGTTATCATATAGTATAAATTTCATTTTAATTAAGTTAAGAGACGAAAGGCGCCTTTAGAGGATCTGTAGAAATGCTACCAGATTTCATCTACAAATTGGTTCTACGGAGAAGTGAATGTCGGACTTTGTTGTTTAATTGCTTGGCTTTTGACACGAAAATATAGCGCCGTTGCCCTCAAACAATTTGTTGACTATACACATTTTGTGCATTATCTGCAAATTCAAATGCATTACTTTGACACCGAAGAAATATTTTTCCGGAGTATTCGGAATTATTATTTCTCGGGGAAAATGTTTAATGTATACTATTATAAAAATATATACACATACATATACGCGCGCACGCTCAATCACGTATGTATAAGTGTGCTTGTGTTTTATGTTTGAGTTTTGCTGCGTGTGTGTATGTATGCGTATGTGTATGATTATAGATAGAACAAGTAAATTAAGCATTTGTTTATATATTCGCGGGCCTACATGTGCATACATATATATATATATATATATATATATATAAAACAGAGATACAGGTTTGCATATGTACATACGCACACACACACAAACACACATATATATATATATATATATATATATATATATATATATATATGATAAAAATATAGTTAAGAGGTATGCTAAAATTATGTTTAAAAGTGGTCAATGTCAGAGATAGAGCATATATACATATATATATATATATATATATATATATATATATATATATATATATATATATATATATATATATATATATATAAAGAAAGTATTACAAAATCAACACAAAGCCTATCAAGTAAGCAAAGGGAGAAAACAATAAAACAAAAACAAGAAAAAAAAACATAAGCTGAGAAGAAGAAAAAAAAACAAAGGCAGAGACCTATCTCAATACTAAAAGACAATAGTCTATGTCTAAATGAACAAGTTATATATATATATATATATATATATATATATATATATATATAGATAGATAGATAGATAGATAGATAGACAGACAGACAGACAGACAGACTGGAGTTTTGAATTGATATATGTTTCAGCAAAATAAACCAAGTGTTCGTTTGTTTTGTTCTAATGTGAGAGGAAGTCAAAGTTGTATACACAATGAAGACTGCTGTATCATTAGCTGGGACATTTGCTAAAATGATTTCGATGTCAAGTAATCTATTATATTTTCAAATAGATGGGGTAGTTGGAATAATTAGACTGGCCGGAAATTTTAAATATTTCTTTTAATTAATTTTCTGTAATGAAGCGCTTTATTCTAGGATGCTTGAAGACTAAATTAAAATGTTAGAGGAAATTTTCTATTTAATAAAAGGGGTGCTTGCATTTAGAATATCCCGCTGGATATCAGCTCCTCACCCCACCAAAGAAAATTCACTCCCGCCTGTCTATATGAAAAAGAAAGGCATGCTGTGGTTGCCGCTGTGGATTTTATACTTGGGAGGTAGATATGGTGTTAAAAATTCACTTGTTGTTTTTGATAATATGTATATGGGGTGAGGATTTTTAGAAAAGACAAGATATAAAATGGCACTGGGTATATGTATTGTGACATTAACCTTTAAGTATTCGAGTTATTAATCATTGATAATTTATTTCATTTTGATTGAAATAGTTCCGTCATTGATGACCGTAAGAATTTGTTGACGCGTTTCTTTATGTGCTTGTTGATATTTCTTTTAAATAATTTCATCTAGTTTTCAAGTAATGTTTATTTTACAATTTAAGTCTTAGCTATTTGGAATGACTCAAATTTTACTCTTATAAATCAGATTTTTATGTCTGTTACCATTAATTATCTGTACAACTCCCACAGTTTATTGTGTCCACTAAGAACCATCAATACATTTCTTTATTTCTTTATTTTCTTATATTAAAGAATATTATTAAATTTCTGATTTATATATAGTTTTTACTTTTCAAAAATATCTTTTACGCTTGTCTTTTCATGTAGATGTTAAAACTGCTTATTATTGATTCCTGAATTTTAGTGAAACACCTAAGAAAAAGCGCAATGTGTATCCCGGTCATTAGAACAAATGAGGTACAGCAAAATTACAGTGCAAATTATAAAAATGAGCATCAAGTTAAGTCAGCATCGGTGTCTGGCACAAGAAGTTTATAGGAACAGGAAAATCAAAATGGAGCATAGTAAACCAATATCGAAGTGTCGTGATATGTTTAGATAAAACTTTATTTACATACGTTTTCCAGTAAATCCTGCAGTTATTCTTGAAGATTTAAATTAAGATTTACAGATAATTTATGGATACACTGTATAGTTTCTTATTGGCTAGTTGGTTTAGTTGTAAAATTAATCGTTGTGCATTATGATAATAACCTTCTTTTTTTTTTTGTATCTGTCTATATTCATACATAGATGTCCTCAAGGACACATGGTACAGAGGATAAACGTGTTAGATCCAATGACAGAACCCAAAGAATGTGAGATCAATACCTTGTTAAGGTGGTGGAGAACTTGAAGAGGGGAATTAACAGGAGATAACTGATAACTAACATCCATTAGACATGACACGTGCAATTAGAACACTCTACCTCAGTGAGCGAAATAAAGGGTTCAGTTCGACATTCCAACCACCTGAAGAAGGCCGGAGCGTACAACGGCCGAAACGTTGTGATAAATATGGTAACAAAGATGAGGATGATAGTCCGAACAATGTAAATAGTGAACCTTTTTTAGGATTTTTCGGCCTTAGTAAATCTTGAATTTGGTGGTATATTATGACTTTTATAGTTTGCGATTTTTAACTTGAGTTGTATATCATTTCCATTTTAACTTTTCTCTTCAAGGGTTAATTTTGTTTGTCTATAGAAATTAGATACTCTGACGAATCTTTTCTTATGTGGCCCCATAAGCAACAAATATCAATGCGCAGTGACGCATTCTTATCATTAAAGCTGATCGTCCAATCTTACTTATCGGGAGAATTATTATTCAATTCTGGTATCCATAAATCTTAGGGTGCCGGCAAATTGGTAGTCGCCAATAATTAACAAGAATTAGCTTGCGCAAATATTTGACATAAGTGACTGGCTAAAACAATTGGACCTTTATCGAATTCATTTAAATCCTAGCTTTTATTGAGGTATTCAGCAAATTAAAATGAAGTAATCAAATCTAGATTAACTACTTATATGCTTCTCACTTGATATACATTTTTGTTTGTTTTATTTGTTTGTTTTATTTGTTTGTTTTTTTTTTTTTTTGCACCTGAGAGTAGCTTCTATTTTTTTTATATGTCGCTGGTAATTATATTTAAGTTCAACGGTGAATTCACTCAGATAATAGTTAAAAAAAAATATATTGTAAAAGTTTCCAAGAGGCATGAAGAATAATTTTACATTTATAAGTTTTAACGTACCCAAAATAAAAGAGAATGGAGAACCTTTTATTTCTGCAATCAGCTTGTCTGACGCTAATCTCCAGGAGAGCAACTTTTTGTCACTTCTTGGGCTCACGTTTTCCACTGACATGAAGTTGGGGGATTATATTGAATTAATAGCTTGATCTACTGCTAGGAAAGTTGGATCTCTCTTTAGCGCCTGACAGTTTTCCGTGACAGAATCCATCTTTCACATTTATAAATCTACCAGTCGTCTCTGCATTAAAAATTGCTAGCATATCTGGTTTAGTATTGCTACTATATATATATATATATATATATATATATATATATATATATATATATATCGAGATTCTTGAAAAAATTCAATGAAGGATCACTAACGAAATCGATCCTGACCTAGCACCTCAAGTTCATTCACATTCTCACCGACGTGACTTTGTTTATACATTTTCTATTTTATTAATATTTTCATTGCAATTATATTGATGAGCTTTACTCCTTGCTGCCTCGATTGCATGATTTTAAGCGTGCTACCTGATTGGTAACTAGGTCTCATTGTTTAACTGTTGAATTAGCTAGATTCAACGATAGGTTTCTTTTCTCGCCTTTCTAGCCTGTGAAATTCCCTTCTAATCGCCACTATTTGTCTTCCTGAAACCTGTTCTTTTATTGTCTTTTCTCCTCGTTTTTTATTCTCTTTCACCAATTGCTTTCAAGTGGCTTTATCGCCTTCCTTGCCGTCAAATGATTAAAAAATAGCTACTATCATTTCATAAATCAATATTTTTAGATCCGAAAGATATCAATTTTGTCATCATTTTTTCAGGCGCTTTCTCAGGCCCTTTAGCTTACAATAAATGTTATACCTGTATTAATAAAGTTTCTTGTCGTTTTCGGATGAGATGCAATAACGTGTGTTTTGTTGAAAAATGTTTTATATTGCACGCAACCTGTTGTATTCTGATATTCAGCAGCAAATTCTAGCATCAATTTTATAGCCTTTCGATTTTGATCTTTCTCTTAAAGGGGTCGAATTTTGTTTGTATGTAACAATTAGGACCAAGGCTGAGGATTCTTTTTTCTGTAACAGAGAGACTGTGTAAAAGAATTGTATCCTTGTAGCAATCATTATAATTTTTCGTATGTTTATTTAATTTAATGTTTTCCTGTGTCTGATAATATGAGCTATCTTGCGTGGGATTTGCTTAGAGACGTCTATGCCGAAAACCTTTTTACTAATGTCCCACATAGTGGCAATATAAACATCATCCTTAAATGTGTATATAAACACTTTTCCATTACTCCATTCAAAATCAAATCCATCATTCTCTGCAATTTGCTGCTCGGTACTACTACCAGCACCTCATACAATGACTGCTAAAATAATATCTCCAATGACGTTCACTCTGTCCAATCCCCGATAAACACTCGAGGTAGAGGGCTACAGAAAAAGGACCAGATTTTATGTGGATGTGCTGGTAAGATAACCGCTAAACCTACACATGAACAGCATAATATTGTCGTGATCGGGGAAGCATTCTCTTGAGAGTCGGTTCCACAAACATTGGTCCCTGTAAAAAAAAAAAAGCCGCTCGAGAGTAACTTATATCTCGAATGGGAAATATATCTCACCAGTGGAATAAGAAGTGACTCGCTACAACTTGCGTAGAATGGTGGGTTTCATCCGCGAAGGTTAAAACTTGGTGAACTAATGAATGAAGTTTGTCTGAACACATTCCATGGAAATAGCAATAGAGCAGCCAGAACCTTGCAACGTTTGGTTTGGGAGATAGGGGTTGTAGAGGGAAAAATCAGCCACAAGAACGCGGAGACGTTTTTTTTTTTTTTTTTTTTTTTTTGACTTTATCGACACTAAAAAGTGTTTACCGGGAAGCTGCTACCCATATATGGCAACAGTACTCCATTTTTGGTCTGGTCTGCCTCTTGTAAAGCTAGTGAATAGCAGGAGGTGTCAAGTACCGTAATTCCCCATGTATAATACGCCTTCATCAAAAATACGCACACCTAAATTTGTGTTGATAAGTGTGAGATAATTATTCTACGCCCGCACATTATGCACCCCTTGTTTAGTAATCAAACCCTATAAATTGTACCTCTCCAATTTCATTACGGACAGAGTTTCCTAAAAAAAATGGTTTAAAACTTAGAATAATATTGTTATAATAATTTAGTTTTATGATAATTCTTATTTTATTTTACGACAATTTTTAAATATTTTTGTAGCTGTGCATAATACGCACCCCTGATTTTGCTTATTTTTTTAGAAAAAAATGAGTATTATACATGGGGAATTACTGAATCGGTACAAGGAACCGAACATTTCCTTGCATCTTTAGGGTTGGATCGTATGTATGGTTTCCACTTGCGGTATGGGTTGAGTTTAGGTTTCTATAATTGCTCAGGGCACTGAAGTAACATCCGTTAGTCGTGATAGTTCTGGGTTCGATTGGCAATAATGGAATGTAATTAGTTCAGATTTCGAGGCATTGAATGTAACCAGACACTTTTACCCACATTGAGTTGCTAGAGCTAGGTCAAAGGAGAGACAGCTGCTTGATGAGGTTGAATTTGGGACATGTATTTCCCAATTATTACACGTCTCACTTGCTAAATCTATATTCGACTAATGATTACGTTAATATTTTTGTTGTGTCAACATTAAGCTTACTTGCAACAGTTTTATTGCTGCCAAGATAACACCCCTCCTTGAATATTGCTTTCTATTCTCGTATTTTAACGTAGGGCTATAACTTTTATGTGAGAATAATCTCTGAGATGTTAGGGAACATTACTTTAATTGGAAACATTTTTGACAGGGAGGGTAATAGCTTTGAAGCTTAGGAAAGAATTGTCTTGCAAGAAAATACTCCTTACTTTAAAACTTCTTGGTTTTACATTAACACTCGAAAAACATTTTCGGAAATTTTGGGAAAAACTTCCAGTATGTCCGCATTTATGGAAGCACTAGCATTAATATTGATAATAAATATAATTTTACTGTCTACAATACTAGCTGCCACTAAAAATTATTGGTTGTTGTTTACTAAGACGGCTAAGGATGACGATTTTCATGACCCTGCAATAGACACCGGTTTCAATTAAATCTAATGCAGCTCTACACTCGTCTCTTAAAAGAAAATACTGTCGAAAATATCTTCTTATGTACTTCTTCGCTCAACACCTTTTTCTATTTCTGATGCTTGCTTGAAGAGGATAGTTTATCCATTTATATGTATTTAGCCAATCTTCCAAATATGCTATATCTTTTCTACTTAGATTTGTAATATGAGGTTCTTCAAATATTTTCATGCTGCTTAGTCAAATTTTATTGGTTATTATTACTAATATGTCTTCGATCTCGTTTCGCGAGATTCTTAATGTTGGTTATTTTCTTGTTCTTAAGTTTCAATTTCATTTTAGATTGTCCCGCGATTTCTGTTATGCATTTTCTGTATTTCCAGAGTTGCGTTCACATTTAAGTCTCGATAACTTTTATTCTTTTCTTTTTTGAGGTTGTATCTTACAAGCCACGGCAATGCTTATCTAAATGAAATTAAAACGTGCATGTATATATATCTAGATTCAACCTATCGCCCGTTTCCCACTACCCATCAATTTTTTAACAGGAGTTGAGATTTATACCTAATTTCGTGTTTAGGATTCTATTTTCGGTTATTTCTAAAACCTACTCATTCTCTTTCACGCCCTGTAAACCCTTGCATCTTACCGACATTATCGATTTGCTTGGAGTAAATTGATTATCAATTTATCTATATTTCTATATTTTTCAGAATATATATATATATATATATATATATATATATATATATATATATATATATATATATATATACATATATATATACATACATACATACATATATACATATTTATATATATATATATATATATATATATAATTATATATATATGTGTGTGTGTGTGTGTGTGTGTGTGTGTGTGTGTGTATGTATATGCCGATTTGAATATAAAGCATCGACTTGCTGAGACGGTGTATATTTTATTTTTATTTCAAAGCTTTTACAATAGAAATTATGCTTAAAAGACATGCTATAGTTTTTTCAGTAAAAGTCTAGTGTCATATTTTAAGAAAATAGCTGTTCAAAATATTTTTGTATTCTGCCTTTCTCAGCCGCGTCTTAAAATGGTACCACTCCTAGAAATCAACTGGCTTTTCTAACATTAAAAAATATTTGTAGATCACAGTAAATCAATGCAATTTTTTTTTTAAACTTGCATGAGAAAATCCACTTCAGTTTTAAAATATTGTCTGCAGACTGTCATGTGATTTCTTTGACTCTGCCTTTCTATCTCACAAACTACCTCTCTAGATTTTCTTTTCATTTTTTTATATATTGGGCCTGTGAATTTACAATGAAACACACTATGAAATAATCCAAGCTTATTGTGAAAGCTTGGGCCATATCTTTCACCGTTAAACTACGTCTTCATTACTCGACTCAATCCAACTTTAGTATTTTAAGAATAGAAGTCTGGAAAAGTTTTAAAATAAGGGCTAATCATGAGCACAAGCCTTTTCAATTATTTCTGTTTTATATAGTTTGTTTTTTGTTCTTTTTAACTTATTCCATTTTTTATCTGCTGCACGAGTTTTTTTTATTTATTTATTTAAGTTTCTTATGGAGGAAAAGTAACTTTTTAAAAAAGTTTTATTATGGCATCAGAAAAGGGCTGAACAAGACTCCTTCTGGAGGTTGGCTAATATTTGTCTCGTATTCAGCGAAGACCTCTTTTACAACTAGCCAATGTGCGTGATGGACGGTACCCGGAAACCTCCGGGCGGGAAATGGGAGACAGGTCGAGAGGCAGGGAGGTAAGACGGCGCAAAAGAATGAATGTAAGATTACTTGTGTCTGCATACACGCAATTAGAATCTCATACGTAGACTCCAACTCAATTTGTTTTTATATATGTTTTTTTTTCATTGCTTCACATTTTTTTATAACTTTTCTTCGATCCTTTTCAAATCTGTCTCAATTTGACGTCCGACCCAACCACTGTCGGCAGACTATTCAGCCAAACTTAAATTATTTTGATTCAAGCAAGCATATACTGTCCTGAGCACACAAATACACACAGACACAGAGAGACACAGAGAGAGAAAGACACACACACACACATATATATGTATAAAATTATCGAATGATATATATATATCGAATTACACACAACACATATGTATCGAATTACATTATATATATAACATATCAAATTGCATATACATGCATATATATATATATGTATGTATAATATATATGCATATGTATATATATACACATGCATATATATATATATATATATATATATATATATATACGTATAGAATTACACAAACACACATACATACATATATATATATATATATATATATATATATATATATATATATATATATATCATAAAAAATTTTACAAGGGTATATATACCGAATACGTATTAAGATATAAATGGGAATATTGATCGTAAATTCCTTAATCTCTTTATTCAGATGTACTCCCATGTAATCAAATGGCGAACAATATCCTGAAATACACATGCCCGCCACCCCCATACACGCACACACACACATATATATATATGTGTGTGTGTGTTTGTGTGTGCGCGCGTGCGTGTGTGTGTGTGTGTAAGGGATATACCTTTTTATATAGACATCAACGATACAAATAAATGTACATTTATCATATACATTTATCCTTTGCACACTTATGTACACAGTACTTGTCATAAGTATCTGAATAGATATTTGGCTTCTTATCGATTAGTTTTGAGAGTAATATCAAGAGCTTACGCAAGAGGCACCATATTTCGTTGCCAGCAACGTAACAAGATATGCATTTAATCATATACTTCTGATTCCGAATCCTAAATTTAAAAAAAAAAACACTTGTTATAATCGAAATGAAGAAGATTAAAACTAAGATTCTCTCAAAGATTTCAAATTTTCCTCAGTTTCGAAAAATGGATTTGCAAAGATGAACCCACATTGCTTTTACCAAGCAATTTGGATTAGCCCTCTTCGAAACCCTAAATGTTAATATTAAGTGTGATGTGAGCTGAGCCGTTCTCGGAAATATACAGAATACATTGACAGAAGAGTTAGCATCCTCTCCGTTGGAATTTATGAAAATCTTTCTCTTAAAACAGCCTTTCATGAAAATAGGTTTTAAATGTTATATCTCTTTCTGGTATTGATTACGTCTTCTTTCAAACTTTTGTTTTTAGCTTATCTGGAAAGTAAGCATTTTCTTTATATCTTTATTTTGCGTCCTAGTTAGAAGTGATTCTGTAGGTGTTGCCGCTGTTTGAATTCTTCAATTGATGTGTATTTGTTTTGTTTTTTTGTTTTTTCTGATTCTCTTGTGGCAGACTCGAAGATCCACCGAATGTGAGTTCTCTTCAAGAATCCCCAGGGTTCATTTGCTTGAATAGACCCTGTAATCTTAAGCAATAAAAGCAGATTGTTTTCTTTTTGTTTAAATAATGGTCCTATAGAAATCCTTTCTCATAATATTTCTTAAAAGTTATGTTTCTTTTTTATAGGGTACTTTCAGAAAAAGTTCCGCAAAAATAAGACATGAAGTCAAAAGTCTAGTGTAAATAAAACGCAGGGTTTTCTCTTACCTAACACCCAAAAAGTTTGTCATTTACTATTCCAAATATGTTTAATTATTTCTTTTACATTAACACCGTATTTATTTTCCGAAAATCGCTTTCACTTAACAATTACTACAAAAATAATATGAAAATTCCAATATTTACAACTTTTAGAGAAAATGTAAACAAAAAGGACACTTATATTTAATATAAAATAAAAAAGAGACAGGTGAAATTTCTACGGCAAATAATGAGGAAAGACGATTTGGAAAATGTCACATTCACTGGACATATTGCAGGCAAGAAGGTCAGAACTAACAAACGAATATGTTTGGTGAAAATGGACGGCAGAACAGGTTTTAGGAGAGATGGCGAAAAGAAAAAATTTAATAAGAGCTACTAAAGATTGAAAAATGTGGATAGACGTGATCACAAACGTCCTGAAGCGGCAAAGAAGGCTGAGGCAATGCTATGCTCTAGGGCTGCATCTCTACTTTGGGTTTTTGCTTGATAATAAGACATAATGCACAGAACAAAACCAAATTAAACATGTAGCAGTAAGCGGTATTCAGCTAAATGTATGTGATCATTATTATCAAGAATGATTCTGTTCTTGTCTAATTTATTTGGCAATCAATAGACAACGTCACATCTGCAATTCTTTCCCATTTTCTCTTGAAATTTTGCTTTCTTATTTGGCAATTTTCGTCTGTTAATTCTTTTACAAATTTTGGCTTGTTATAATTAACCTCGCGTAATTCTGCTTTGTGTCGTCCACAAATCCCAAGATAGCCGAGTCAGCGCAATTATACCCTCCTCCTCTTCTCGCATCGCTTATTACCGTGAAAGCTTACGGCCAAATCGCACTGAAACGCCGGTTCTCTTTTGATCACCGAAGTTAAGCAGTGTTGAACCCAGTTAGTACTTAGGAGACCCCTAGGGAGCACCGGATACTATAAGTGAAAAACCGTGTACAAAACCGCTTGGGCATGAGGTTAGCGATTTCATGCGATCCCGTAAAACCTTACTTCCTATGAAAACCACAGCAGCAATGGTAATGGTAATTGTAATATTGGTCGTTTCTTTATAAGGAAACATTTGGCATTTACTGACCGAGCAAACAATACTACAGTTGAGTGAAATTTATATAATCTCTCTTAAAATATTTTTTCTCGGGAAAACAAGCTTCTAAAGACCAGTAGCTTTTACCAATTTTTCCAGTATTGATGGGATTTGTATTGCTAACGTATTGCCTAGTTTTTTTTCTGTGGTCTCATGCTTCTCAGTGAAGTGTATGGGGATAAAGGAGAAGGAGGATAAGGATTACCTTCAAAATTCTGCTGCAAGGCTTTGCAATCAACGGTGACGTTCTGTTACTGATATTATTATGTATGTTCAAAAGTTCCCAGCGATATCATTTTTATCAAACTAGATATTGAATACACAAGAGATCACCTAATTAAAAAGCACAAAAAAGCTGCTAACCTTAGTCCATATATATTAGATTGGTGCAAAAATAATGTCGTTTTCTGACATAATAACATATGTGAGAAAACGACATTATTTTTGCACCAACCTAATATTAATTTATTCCACGGATATGTATGTCCAAGAAAACATGTCGAAAATTTTACTGTAGAACGAGTAACGTCCTTTGCTCGTAAATCTTCAGTCCATTTCTCAGTATTCTCGTAGACACGAGATTTTCCGTGACCTGGATAGTATTAACAACCTCGTTGAATATCTTTTTTAATCCAATCTAGTTTCTAGTGATTTTTATCAAAGTTCTATCTTCATGAAAATAACATAGGAGCGGTTCTGGTCTTCTTGTTCCAAATATTTTCCAAGCTTTTTTTTTCCTTCGAGAAAATTCCAACTTTTGTTTCTTTTCTGTCTTGTCTATGCTCTATGATCCGCTGGAACATGAATGCCTATGTGATAGATTTTAATTTCTTATGTTATACACTTTAATCTCCTTACAATTATCTGATCCGACAGACCATATTATAACTCCAATCCAGAATATAGTCGGGTTTATTCTATGCTAGTATAGTCTTATACTCGAGGTATAAGTTCGACCAAGCTAGTTATAATAACAACAGACAACCGTAAGTTCTATTCTAACATTTTCTTTCTTTGTATTTCTCGACTGTGGAACTCTCTTCTAGCATATTGCTTACCCTCGACTGTGGAACTCTCTTCCAGCTTTTTGCTTCCCTATTAACTATGATATTCAAGAATTTATAGGCAACATCATTTGCCATATTCTGCTTTCTTGAACAAGTTGTTTTATACTCCTTTCCCGCCACTAACTTTTTTCTTAGTTTTTTTCCCTTTCATTAATACATTGCGTCTTAGTGGCATTATTGCCTTGTTTTGTCGCAGAATTTTCTTCTCCGTTTTTCTTCTTCCAGATCTTCTCTTGACAGCTTTTTGAATACAGATGATTGTTTTATATTCTACAATCACTTCCACTTACTTTTCTTTCATTTTATTACTTCATTTATGCGTTTCCAGCTTTATGCTTCTCGACACTTGTTCACTTCTTAATATTCATTTTCCTTCCTTTCACTATCTTTTTCTTCTTCCTGTTATCACTCTCCTTTTCTTACTATACACATCTCTTCTTCTTTGTCATTTTTACTCTCTTCGTCCCGCCACCTTCGACGAGCTTTAGCTACGAGGAAGGATCTACGGGATACTGTTGACCTGACAGCCAAACTTTACAAACGTTTGATCAATGACAGTACTCAGCCATAAATCGGGCCAGTCTGCCGCTGACACGCTTACTACGACAGAGGAATGTAAATCTTTCCATTGGCATACAACAGAAACTTCATTGATCAATGTAGAGGCAGTGGTAAAATGAAGAAATAGAAAGATGGCGACAGTAAAGATGAAGGGGATTGCAGAATGCGGTCATTTGAAACGGGTAGGAAGGTTATATTCCAGCGATGGTGGGGTTAGATATTCTTCAAAAGTTTACATTTGGTTTACGCCTGAAAAGAATGTCCAGAAATGTACAAGAAGTATTCATTAACAACGAAAGTAATTCCGAAAACGCTTGTTTATGTATTTAATATTCTAAAACAAAATTAAACAGGAAAAGTGTACTTGTTTCTCAGAATATTTCGACATTAATTCATATCATAGAGAAAAAAAAACAGGAATGTTAGACATTTATGAAGAAACGATGTACAAGAATTCCTTGCAAAATTACTATTTTCTTTTAAAATATATGCGATGTTTTTAGTTTTTATTAAATCTCAATTAACGATATACAAATACGGACAGACACACAAACACACACACACAAATATATATTCGCAAACATATAGCGGTTTGCATCATGGCTAAGGCAGTTGCGTATTCGGTTATGTTACTGGTAAATTCAACAAAAATCCGAATGCTAATTTTCAATACAGATAAGCTCTCCGAACTCGGGTGCTTCTGGGATCAGATTTTCTTTTTCTTCTTCTTCTTCTTCTTCTTCTTCTTCTTGGTTTATGTGCCTTCAAAATGTGAGTTATGGTACTCCGCAGTTTCCGGTCTCTTCTTGCTCTTACCAAAAATCGACACTTTCCCATGCCTAAAAAATCAGCATCTTCTACCAAGTAAACTCAAAATAAGGCATTCCAAATCAGAAAAACGCCTTTCCAAAAGTTTGATCTTGAATTTGGAAAAAAAGCAGTGACGGTACATATCCTGGATCCATTATAAAAAAAAATCATGGATCATGTGTAATTAGTCAGTATCAAACACTTTAAAAACATCTTGGTGTATGGATCAGTTATAACAAATTTAGTATAGGCAATAAAGAAATATATAAGGAACACAGAATATGCAGACCTAAATATAGTTTTGCTCAACACTAAATTGCTACAAAACCAAGACTCGAAAGCTCAAAACC
>OZ010577.1:110220313-110237813 GCA_963932145.1 Acanthosepion lycidas | reverse complement strand
AAGGTACCCCAATCAACACTCACTCGGGACTCCCTTATAGAAGATTTAAACTTCGTTTTTTATTTAAAAGAAAAGAAAACCGATAAAAGAAACAGTCGTTATTTAGATTAGTAAATTTTCTAAGTTCTAACTTACTAGAAACTGCCTGCGAGACCATCGTGCTCACCATCCCTCTCCAGTGGTGCAGTGTCTTTGTAATCCTATAGATGTATCGCTGCGTATCTATGAGTATAAATACCATGGTATTATTTTTAATCATATCGCTTCATCTTTCTTTCTTTCTTTCTTTCTGTCTGTCTTTCTTTCTTTCTTATCTTTAAAGCAATGTCTGCAAAATTCTCTTACGCACAACCCCCCAACTCACAGTATTCTTTCGGTTTTTCTATTACAGCGAACGGAATATGAAAACCTCATCATTAGCTCTATTGGTGCTTTATTACTGCCTTGGATGTTGCTATGGATACAAAGACGTAAGTGTACTTGCCATTCATTATTTTTCATGTACTATGACATCTCAAAAATATGCCGTATCGGTACGCCGATAATAATATTTGCACATTCATGCTTAACAAGCTGCAAAGATTTATAAAACCGTATCTGTTCTCACACGAATAATTGCAATCACAGAAACACATCTATACACTCATAAAGACAGATACATGTAAAAAGAAAAAATCTTAAATGCATAAACATACACACATATCCATAGAAAATTTCAACATCACTACTCGTTGCTCATGAATAAACATACTTAAATTTTGAACGTATCTCTGATTGGGAATACCAAATTTACACCAGAGAGAGAGAGAGAGAGGAATCTAGAGTTCTATCACAAAGATTTTTATTTCGTCAAACTTTTACGGTCTTTTTTTAATTGCAGGCTGGAAACATTTAACGTGTAACGTGATCAGACGATGATTTTTTATGTATAATTCATCATTTAACGGGGTCCAATATTTTAGTCTTTTTTAATGTTTATTCATTTTTAATTGGCAGCCAATGGTATGTTCTCTTGGTTAAGATAGCGGAGTGGTTTCCAGTTGCCTTTTCCTAGACTGGAAGTCAACAAAGCTTACTACATTCAGCCTAGCTTTCGATTTACCCAATTTGGTTGGTTAGGTGGTTGGTTTTGTTTAGTGTTATGGGTTATTTAATGCCGAAATTTAATATTTAACACAATTTTATGGCTTCAATATATTTTGAACGCAATTATATACCTTCTACTACAGATAAAATGTATTGATGGTCATTTTGCTATCAAATGTATTGTTGGTAATTCTACTATAAAATGTATTACTGGTCATTTTTCTTTAAAGATATATATTTGTAATTTTACGATAAATATTTATTGTTGGTAATTTTTTTATATCAAAATATATTGCTGGTATTTTTACGATAAACATGTATTTTTATACCTTCATAGTGTTTTCTTTTTGGGTGGGATTCACTATATGCCCATAACTCGGACCCTGACAGGTGCTACCGCCATGAAACGAATCATGGTGTGCCTGGAGGCAATGGCAATTAAGAGGTGGTTCCACGCTCCTCAAAACATTCAATGTCTCGATCAGAAGCCTAGATGTCAGATGTAGTCTATCGTCATACCCAGGACTACTATTGAACCGAAAGCTGAGTGGAAAAGACATGGTTTTCTCAAAGGTACTTCTGTGAAAGTGAATGCAACAAACCAACTATGGATTTGAACTCCGCTCGGCGATTCCATTTTTCTGGAAGGAGAACCGTTACCCTCGACCCACGTCATTTGTAACATGACAGAATGCATGGTCGTTAATGAAAGAGACCTCTAAGATACTAGTTATGAAATAGAATCCTCATATTTATGTTGGAATTACAGACATTTGACTCTACGGCAACTGTTATAAAAATGAAAGAAAGTCTGAAACCGAAATCTGAAGACACATTGAAATAACGAAATATGCTTTTCTAAAGCTAGACACTATATAAGGAAATAGGAAATTTTCGTTGAAATATTCAAGAAAGAATCTGCTAAACTGCTATGTAATATCAATTCTATAGCGCAGTGAATATTGGAAAAAATTCTTTAGAGATACACAGAGGGCTTAAGGAAACGGAGATGTGCCTCTATAGAATGGATGCTGAGAATAGCATGAACGGAACATGTGATGGACGAGCACGTTTTAAGGAAAATGGAAACAAAGCTCGAATCCCAGATAGAAATTTGAAATTTTTGAGACTCATAATGAGGAAATAGGGTTAGGAGAATTCGACTCCCACAGGACATATTAAAGACAAGAGGATCATATGGAAATTAACTAACGAGCTGGTGTTAATGGATGGAAGCATAGTAATTAGTCAAACATTTCTAAGAACTACAAAAGATAGAATTTATAGTGATCCGTTTGGGTTTGGGTTTATTTTGTTTTACGGCATATCAAACTCCATGGTTTATTTAATGCCGACAAGATTTTTAGAATATCTTCATTTGTTTGTTTAGTGGCACATCAACTCCCCACGAGTCAGTCAATGATGAAATTTAATTTTCTTTTACAAAAATGTATTACTGGTAACATTTTTTGAAAGAAGTATTGCTATTATTTTGATACTTTCATAGTGTTTTCACCCCAGTTTGAGAGTTAATTATTTGCCCATAGCTGACACAATAACAGGTTCTATCACTGCTGGTTAGGTTAGACCTGGGAACATCTTCAAGTAAGAGGTGGTTCCACGCTCTTCAAAATCACCGATCAGATGCCTTGCTGCCGGATGGAGTTTATTCTCATACCCAAGACGAGTGGAGAGCCGTGATCGCCCACATCCTGTAGTGAGACGGTACATAAAAGAATATAGTTCATATATCCACTGTAAATATTGATACATTCAAAATATATACATTATATTCAATAGGAATTCGATAAGCTTCACATTTTATATAGGATTTTTATATTCGGTGAAAGGTTTATTTTTCACTTCATTTTCATTGTTAGATATATTACCAGGAAAGTGATAACATTTCTTTGAGAATTCGGTTTTTATTTGTTTGTTTTATTTATTTATTTTTTTACTGTTGTTTTAGTTTCCTTCGCATTCATTATAATCTATTTCATTGTGCTTCTGAGATAGTTATGAAGGTGTTTCATTCAATTATATCCATTATTTTCTAATTAATTATTTATGCTTATTTAATATGCCTATTTGTATTTTTAAGTGGTAGTTTTAATTTGATTTACGCTAAGTGAACGGTTATACCAATTAATGTTAATTAACAAATAATAATTCCTCAGAAATGCATATTTCTGATAGGAAAGGAAGGATGGAAAGGTAGGAAGGAAGAGAAAGAGGGGATGGGAGAAAGAAAAATAATATTCCGAAAATAATGCACGTTTAATTTTCAAATTGAAACCCATTTCTTTAGCAAAATCTAGAAAATCTGACAAGGCATAAAATTTCTCTAAACCCCCAAATTAAATCACCGTCTTTCATTTCATGTTTTTCTTCATTACTGACGATGATTAATCATAGAAAAAGAAATTACGTTTCTTCTTCTTACCATGTCCTTTCATGTAGTGGAAAATCATGGCTCTCTACTGCCATGTAGTAGAATAAATATGACACAACAGTCCAGCATTCATTGCATTGCTTGTAGCACTATTTCACGATTCTTGATATTTTGCATAGATTTAGGAAGGCATCTTTCTCCTAATTTTAAATATACGTCACATGCAAAATTTAGTAAAACAAACAAATGAAAAATGTTCCTGACTTCGCAAGAAAGTAGGATGTTGTAAATATGTTTTATTCACGTAAGAAATATGAATGTATTTACTGTGTATAAAGTGCTTACTGCCATATCACATTGAAATACCGATTCCTGTCCGATCAACGATGTTAAGCAACCTCAAGGTCGGTTAATACTTGCAAATACCAAATGTTTTAAACTTTGATATGTGTGTGGAGTAACAGATAATGACTTGGAATTGTTAATCGTGAAGCTGAGTTGCAGCTGGATTCTTTATAACCATTTACACGAAGATATCCTTGGAAAAATATGAATCTATCTCTTCTTTACCAGCTATGGGTTAATTATTTAGATATCTATCGTTAAAAAATTATTATCAACACAAAAAATTCATGCAGTGTAAATATATTTTCTGCAAAGGGTTTATATGCCGTAAAAAAAACGAATCAATCAATCAAAAATCAACTCTAGATCGGGAATTCCGTTGAAAACATGAGTTCATTACATAATTATACAAACAATTTATTTAATCCTTCTATCCAGAATTTGATGGAATATAGTGGAAAATAATTATGTAGAAATCTCCACATGGAATTGCAATTTCTGAGTTATTTATTAGAAGAATGAAATCTTACCTAACCTAATATTTCAAACTAAGATATGATTTTCCAATGATTATGAACAAGCTTTATCGTATTTTTGATAAATATGTAATAACAGTAATTCTATTTATGCTTTACGTTGTAAATCATGCAGAATAATACAGACAAATTATTTCAAATAGACGCATTATACAATATTCAAGCAATTATTTAGAATATGATAGTTCGTTTCAAAAGTAACTTAGTACAGCAACGACTAAGCCGATTGCACAGGTTCGCATTTGCAATTAGTTCGTTCCTTATTGCGTCTCCTTGTTATTTACCTTTGTAATTAAAGCTAAAGTAAGTAAATACGTTATTGTAAATATTTGTTTTAATAAGTATGAAATTCTTCTTTTATGTACAGTGTGGCATCAAGTCGTGGGTGATCATGGCTCTCAGCAATTTTTATCCGTTTTAGCTCTAAGCAACTTTTTTTCCTTACTATCCTTGCCATTTCTTGATACACATCCACTTAAGCTTGTTAGGCAGATTACTCGCTGTTTCCGTCTGACATATTACCCTTCAATATGCCCTGTGAGTTTCAAATTCTCCAAGCCCACTTTCCTCATTATGCGTCTTAGAAATTTACGCCTTCTCTCTCTGATTTTCAAATTTGCTTTGTTGAGAATTAAACTTTAGTTGAATGGATAAGTTTTGTAACCCTATGCTTCACCCTTATGCAATCCTCAGATATAAGCGTGAAACCCAGGCTTGCAAACACATATCCATTCAATTAAATATGTTCGTTCTGTGACTGATATTGAGTGCTTTCAAATAAGCACGGCACGTACATATATATATATATATATATATATATATATATATATATATATATATATATATATATATATATATATATATATATATATATTCCGTTTATAGGTTATTTTTATAGATACAATTCATTTAAATAAATGTTCTGTTTTTCTTAATTAAGCAATATTAATTACATTTATTGGCCTGAATGCTCGAGAATTTTTACAAAAAATATGCAGTAAATGTAATTAATACTGTTTAATTAAAAATTAAAAATTAATTAAATTATGAATAAATGTTAACTATAAAAAATAAGATATAATAAAAATTATATTAAATAACTATATATATATATATATATATATATATATATATATATATATATATATATATATATATATATGTATATATGTATATATATGAAGAAATATAGTCTTAAGGTGTGCGACATTTATGGGACAAATTGCTCAATATCAGAGATAGAGCGTGTGTAAATATATATATATATTAGGTTGGTGCAAAAATAATGTCGTTTTTTTACGTTCAACTTCAAAAGATCATAACTCCTTTCATAATAAACTTTATTAATCGAAATAAGAACCATTAGAATCGACACATTTTTGCCAACGAGAAACAAGTTTATTTATCCCATTAGTATAGAAATACGGAGTTCTGGAAGTGATGAAGTCATTGAAGGCCGATTCGGCATCATCTCGGCTTTTGAAGCATTTTTCGCGCAGGAAGTTGTCGAGATGCTTGAAAAAGTGATAATCGCTGGGCGAGAGGTCCGGTGAATATGGCTGATGAGGTAGAGTCTCGTAGGCCAATTCGTTCAGCTTCTGCAGGGTCAGTTGTGCAACATGCGGGCGAGCGTTGTCATGGAGGAGAATTGGTCCCTTCATATTGACCAATCTCGGGCACATACGTTGGAGCTTCTGGTGCATTTCGTCAATTTGTCGGCAGTACTTCTCCGCCGTAATCGTTTCGCCCGGATTCAAGAAACTGTGATAGATGAGACCGGTCACAGACCACCAAACAGTCACCATAACCTTTTTTGGTGCAATTTCGGCTTCGGGAAGTGTTGTGGACCTTCTCCGGCATCCAACCAGTGTGCCGAACGTCGCCGGTTGTCGTAGAGGATCCACTTCTCATCACATGTCACAATCCGCTCAGAAATGGGTCGTTTTTGTTGCGCAGAAGGAGCGTAGAAGACACCTCAAAACGACGATTTTTTTGATTATCGTTCAATGCATGCGGCACCCATTTATCCAATTTTTTTGACTTCTCTATTTGCTTTAAATGGCGAACGACTGTTGAGTGGTCGACCTCGAGTTCAACAGCAACTTCTCGTGTGGTTTTGCGAGGATCGGCTTCAATTAAGGCTTTCCGATGTTCGTTATTAACCGCAGTCGGCCGGTTCGAGGCTCTCGTCCCCATTGCAAAATTTCTTGAACCACTGTTGTGCTGCACGTTCGTTAGTGGTTCCTGGGCCAAACGCATCATTGATATCACGAGCTGTCTCGGCAGCTTTTCGGCCTAGTTTGAACTGGAACAAGAAAATCGTGCGGATTTGAATTTTGTCCATTCTGTCGAAAAGCCTGCAAAAAAATGAATGAAGAGATTGAGAACGGTAACGAATAACACGATTCGATAGACCGAAAAAGGCGCTTCAAAATGATATATAACATGGCTATATATATCAATGAATTAATTCAGAAATCATATATAAAAGTAACACATGTGAGAAAACGACATTATTTTTGCACCAACCTAATATATATATATATATATATATATATATATATATATATATATATATATATATATATATATGAAAATTTCTACGATTTAACCAATAGAGAGGACAATATTTATGAATAAAAATGACAATAGGAAAACAAATACTAACGTTATTTTCAGTTAACAATATGAAAATAGCGTTTCTCTACATTCCAGTTGTTACGAACATTCTGTTTTTGTTTTTATTAGTTACCTTGTTCAATTAATTTCATTTCGTATTTTGCTTTGATAAAGTCCACATTGGACGAAAGGCGTCAGCAATTACTTGTCATTTTTATTCGTAATATATATATATATATATATATATATATATATATATATATATATATATATATATATATATATATATATATATATACACGACGCGGAATCTTGTTTCGTAACTAACCAATGTGGGAAGATATTGAAATCGTTTAGACAAATCTTGTACAAATATATGCTGAGCGCTAAAGGAATCTATCGCATCAGTTAACGAGGGCATTCTGCCAAGTGTAAACAGAATCCATTGATTATCAATCTTTATGCACTAAGACTACGAGGCTTAGGATATTGGTTAAGGACAACAAACAATCCTGTATAAAGATTCGCTCTTTACCAAAAGGAGTTTAAAAGAAACAGGAGCAGACGTCCATAAATGACCTACGTAAAACGCATAGACAATTTCACATCGAAAGCAACTGCGGAATTGTGGATATTTATCTTGTGCAGAGAGGAATGAAGAAGTGGGTCCGGCTTTATAGACGATATATTGCTGACTGAGGAAGATGAATGACCACCTATTCATGTAGATTTCAATTTATGCGTATCAAATTTTTCAGCAATATTTTCGAAATGTATGCATATCATAAAAAGAAATGTAGTAATTGTGCGAAAGAAAGTCACTAAAATTGGCTTCTGGAAATGGGTCGCCTAATCCTGCACCATGAAGCTAATCTTCAGAATTAATACAAATTATTATTTTCATCGGGATGCAATCATTGTCTGTTAAATTTAAATTAAAATGCAAATACTACTAAATTGAAAAGAATTCTTGAAACTGGTGCTATGCATCGATTTACCGTTTTGTAAAACGAATTGATTTCCTCTTGAGGTCAAATTAAGGTTATAAATGTCTATCAGAACTTTGGTGCTGGAATAGAGAAGCTCATTTCTACACTAAAGATGGAGATTTATATTAATATTCTGAGAAAGGGAAATTAATCTGTAGCTAAAATTCGTTATCCTTTTCCTGTTGGCAAATTTAATTATCGGAAAGTTCGTAAAAGAACTACTTCTGGGCGGTAATCAGTTTATAACTCTGGTCTTGAACCTAGTATATAGCCTAAAATGATCGGAGAATATGGATGATGAGAATATAACTATGAATAGAAGCGTGAATGTCAGCCATGCCTCATCTCTCATGTAGTGAAAGAGGCTTGCATTCGTGAATTTAAATAATTCAATCTGCGATATTAATGAGAAAATGCAGGGAAACAATGAGGGAATATAATTGGATTATTGTCCTTTTAGATTGCACTCGTGAAAAAAAAACGAATTTGATGCATTGTGGACTAGATATTGATATTAATGCAACTCTTGATTACGAAACCAATGCAAGACTTTACACGTTGATCCGTTCTTTTTACTGGAACATCTGGGAGACTTTAATTGTCCATTTAAATAAGAATTCTGCTTCTCAATTAACGGCTCACCTGTTTTTAATTTGGCCTTAATAGAAGGAAATAGCAGACAAAGGCAAATTCGTGGGTCATTATTTGGACCTTAGATAATCTTCTACGCACGTCACTGAATTTAGTGATTGAAATACTATTGACTAAATGTCTTTTTGATAGGATGCAATCTTCTCGTTAATGAGACTTATCGATGAGCGTTTAGAAAATAGAAAATCCAAATATAAATTTAAGTACGCGCAAACACTCCGAAAGTAATGCCTTTTTATTTTTTTTCTCCAAGAAAACTCCAGGAAATACAGAGAACATGACAAGGCCTTTCGATAAAACATGTTGAGCTGCAAAACGCTTTTTCCAGAATTTTTCACAGCTCCGATGATGTGGTCTTTCTCGTGCATATTTCATCAGTTCAAACATGGATTGGTATTGTTGACTGAAACGATTTAGCCTAGGTCTGTGCTATTTGGTCCCCGGAAGTGTTGAGTTAACGTTAATTAATGCAAATAGTTGCAATATTTTAGACATAGAGGAATTCATTATGCGCTGTCCACGTACACAGTCATGCTGCCTCTTAACTACCTCTAATCAATATATATATATATATATATATATATATATATATATATATATATATAATTATTTATTTAAAAATATGATTCCAACACGCTACATAAGAGGTCTCATGTTTCAAAACAAGAGCCGAAAACTTCAAAATAATATTTGAATTAACTTGAGTTAAAGTAGGCTCTGTTATTAACACCCCACCCCTGCCGATTTTTGATTTCAATTCTGACCTTACTATTAAAACTCGTAAACTTCAGAAATAAGTCATTCCCCAAAAAATTTCGCTTGAAGATGGAACAGAGCCTACTTTAACTCAAGTTAATTCAAATATTATTTTGAAGTTTTCGGCTCTTGTTTTGAAACATGAGACCTCTTATGTAGCGTGTTGGAATCATATGTTTAAATAAATAATTATATTTATGCTCTACTTTCGTATCGAGCACTATTTTTTAAAAATAATTACAAAAATACTAAGGAACTTTGGATTATTTACCAAACCAGTTTCTTTCCTATTTTCTACAATATTTTCACATATATATATATAGGCTTTCTGAGAAAAATGTGTATTGAAGCATTACTCTTCACAACCATTCGATAAAAATCTTCCTTTGAAAAAAAAATAGAGGCATTACTTTCACGGCAACTCACTTATTTGGATAGAATGATATTTTAGCGTGAATTTATTCAAAGACAAATGATCCCTTAAGATTATTTGTTGTTAGTAGTCAAATATTTTATATTTACTCATATAGATTAAATATTTGTCAACACTTGTAGACATTCTGAACGATAATTAATATAGACATTAATGTGTTGATAGCTTTTTTTGTCTAAGTCATAATGATAAATTCTATATTGGATTATTCAAATCCTTTTCTCTACTTGAATTTCTGTAATTTTGGCAAATTCTTTCATTTCATCTTCTATTTTCCGTATCCTTTTACAAGGTAGACGATTAAGGCATTCGATAGCTTCTTGCCTTTATTTATTCTGTATTGATATGTATATAAAGCTAAGTCTTAGATAGGACTAAATAGGCATAGATATTGTACTCTGCGCCCGGCTTCGAAATAGGAAAATCGGCCATCTTTTAAAGATTACTAATCGAACTTCTGACTTTCCTTTCGACTTAAATACTTAGAATTGCATCTTTGAGAAGCACCCAATTATCATACCTACTAATATATTTATATAGTCTGGTACAGTGCTACAAAAAGTAAGTACTCAGTAATGATTAAATTTATTACACTAGCAAATGATCTAATTTATCATTCTGCACAGGGTGACTGTTTTGTTACTTTTGATATATAAAAAGCATTAATTATCTTATCAGATAAAGTGAATTAATTGACAGGTTTGTATGTCGCTTTCTTAAATCAGATAATTATATCAATTTGGTCATTTTTCTCACAGTTATCAAATATCAACATCTGTCTCATTGAACCAAAATAATCGTGAATCTTATATATTTTTGATTATTTATTATTTGCTTTTTAAAGCCTCTTTTCACTTCCTAAATCTATCTATAGCGATGTATTCTCTAATTCATTTAGATTTTTCGCTTAGCAAAAATTGGCCTAAATTCCACATTTTCTATTTCCTTACTTGAACACGTTCAGGAAAGCTGTTTTTCTTATGTTTCAATAACGGATCTCAGCGAATACGAATTAGTGATTTTCAGCTTCAAACAAAAAAAGTGCACAATTATTTTTTCTTTTGTGTGTTTTACATTTATTTTCATTTTTTTTTTTTTTTTTTTTTTCGTATATAAAATTCTGTGACTTCCGTTCGTCCGTCTGTCCATCCTTTCTTCATCTAAAATTGCCACACATTGACCGATCGAAACCAAATTTTAGGGAGACGTGTAAACAGGTAAGGGGGAGGGGGTACAAAGTAAAGTTGATTTTACAAGCTATTTTGTCAAAGTACTTTTCAAAACAAATTAGCTTATTTAAATTTCATCGATTCATATGCGAAATTGACCGAAATGTAGAGTGAAAGTGTTAAAATTCGTCAGCGTGTCGGAAAAAATTCTAGTGAAGAAAATAGGTACTTTCGTTTTCTCTTTTCAATAAGAAAACGATTTGAATTTTTTTTAAATCTAATCGTTGAATCGATTGTATCCTGGAGCCACGATTCTCCACGTCCTTAAGAGACATGTCACATAGAAACATAAGCTTAAAATCTAGATAGACTCGCTTCTTGCCTGAATTTCAAAGAAAGCATTAATTAATTATAGTCGCAGTACTATTTTTCAGTTGTCATGCTCCATTAATAATAATAATAATAATAATAATAATAATAATAATAATAATAATAATAATAATAAATAGTATGAGCAAGCACTACGTGATGACCTACAAAGTAGAAAAAAAAACTAAATAAAATTTACGATCCAGACAAACCACCAGATTTCAGCAAGAAGCCCGAGTCTGCTTGCTGTGAACAAGGAAGAGAGAATCTAGAAGATTGTGGATGCAGCTGTTTTGGCAGACCACAGGAGGGAAGATCAAAGAATTTAGGAAAACACAGGGCTCTCGACCGAGAATTGAAGAATCAGTAGAACCTGGGGGTTAGGGGCTGTGACTATGAATTGTGCACTGAGAGACGTCTTAAATTCCTTAGGTGGGATATTAGAAGAACTGAAGGGTTGAAAGAGTTTGTCCAGATCAAAGTAGTGCTGATGTCAGCAACGGTACGAAGATTTGAAGACACGGTGTTATTCAGTCCCATTCTATAACCACCGAACACCGTGCGTGAATACGTAAATGCTTAAATAATAATATAGGTGACAAAATACATATAAAATAATATTTAAATAAATTCAGTATATCTGTTCCTCGTTCTCGCTACTCTATCGTTAATTCCATCGCCAATATTCGGGCCAGCTAAATTCCTTAGTACCATCAGTTCAGACCCTCACAACTAAGAGCCGCCACGCCACGTATACAGATCGTTCTTATTTCTTCCGTATTTCATTGGTAAGGAGGAAGAACTGCATCTCCCTAAGAACTTTCGCTTTGTGGAACAGATTGTCGAGAGGATTCTTCCCCGAACATTATGGTTTTAACCACTTCAAGTCTAGGAGCAACTTTTTTCTATTTTACATATCCTCATAATAGACACTTTATAGTTCCTCATTTTTCAAAAACCTCATTCAGTAAACCTCTATCTTGAGTGACACTTGCGCCTTGTATTGGTTGAACAATAATATAACAAATACTAAATTGTAATTTTAAAAAATGATGCATTTTACATGGAAATATATGTTCAAATAATATCAAATAAAATGAAATAATAATAATAATAATAATTTCTGCATAGATGTTTTACCCTTATTTACAATATTTATAGTCGGAATACTGTCCTCATATTTGTAATTGTCATTATAATGTTTCGAACGTTGTGATCTCCAGGCTTCTTCAGTTGGTTGTCAATCTGGGTAACCTTCACGGTATTTCGAAGTGGATACTTTAGTTCATCTACTGGGGTAAATATTTTTCTCGTTCCGCTATCCATTATCTGAGCATAAATGCTATTCCTCTTCTAGTAAATTTTGTATTGCTCCATTGTTCTTAGTCCTGTCTCACTGAGTATGAATTAGAGTAAGAATTCAATGCCTGGGTCAGATAATATTAATTAGATAATGACAATGCAGATAAAGACGTTATTACAACAGTAAATAAGGTAGAAACAAAAAGTAGTTTTAGTAAACGCCACAACTACGATGCTTTCAGATATTTAGAGTTATAACTCTGTCCTGGCTTAAACAGAATTCAGTCAGTGAATGTCGCTTTGTCATTTGACCCAACAGGATTAATTTATTCATGAGCTTTCTACGGCTTGTCAACCATTTTTGCAGGTTTATTAAAGCCAGAAAATATTTTTAGATTGTAAGAATTCTTTTTAGATAATAGTGGTTTACGTCTTACTGATTATCCCATAGCAGGGGAGAATTCATACTTTTCCTAAAAGTATTTGTGCGTAATTAAATAGATCGAGAACCGATCGGGAATTGGAAGTCAGCTCTCTGATTAACAATTACAAGTCATTATTTATTACCCCACCGCACATTCAAATTTATAACACCTAGTATTCCCAAGAGGTCACCCATCTATGTACTGACCATGCTCAACGTTTTTTAACTTCGGTGATCGGACGTGATTCGGCCGTAAGCCTGACCCCAGTGGAGAAGATTAATCTAAAATAAAAAGCCGGATAACACGCACAGCCTTACCGCATAAATCCCTCGGCATTGCCGGATAACTATGCCGAAACCGAAGATAGCGATCATGTTCATAATTATCTGAGTATTTCCGAAAATCTTATATATAAAGTACAGTTTATGTGTGTTTGTGTCCAAACAACTACTCCGCTTCCACTGATCCGATGTCAATGTTACATAGCTCATTAAATACCCTAGAAAAGTTAGACGCAAGGAACGATTTTTGTTGAGCTCAGATTCAGCATTTCCAGATTATGCTCAGTTAAAAATATATATTAATATATTATACTTGCCGTTATCGTTGCTTTCATGGTTCAAGGAGAGTACCTCTTATTTTCCTTTTGTATCCTAAATTGCAGCTACCTTAAAATTTTAAAGTACCTAAAATTTTAAGCTAGCTTAAAAGACGCCCTATCGGGTGGCATTCATGCTAGCTCTTTTGGAGGACTCTTGGTTTGGCCATCATCACAAAATCTAGGAAGGAGAAGATGCGATAGGCATCAATAAACTACAGAAGGATTAAAATTGATAGCTGTCTTTAAGTATTGAATTAATGTTTAAGCTTACCTGTTAAAAGTTCAACAAGAATTCTTCTGCTGCCACTTAATTTAAAGACGATTTGATGTACATATATCCTTATTTTCCGTACAAACAATTATTTTTATTTCATGGATAACAGAACAGGGGACAATTTATAAGATAAAAATTAATATAGTGTGGGAAAATAGATATTAGAATTAGTTATACATTCAACATTTGAAGAGTTAGAGAAACATAATAATTAAGTAAAACCTATATTATGGAATCTATAGGAATAAATGCGAAATTGAAGCTTAAATTTCCCATGAATTCTGAAATTAAAACTACTTTATAGTAATTTAAACACTAAGAGCGTAATATCTGTATTATATATTATCTACTTCTAGGCAATATTACTCGTTAGGTTTAACTAATTTGCATACTGATTTAAAAAAAGTTTACTTCATTAATTAACTGTCCTTCATTACTGTTATTTTATTCTAGGATTGTTTTGATTATCATATCAAAGATAGTTCTGTTTAGGAATATCGTCTTACATAGTGCAGAAAACTCTTTGAAATTTTAGTTGGCCTTTAACAAGTTGGCATCTATTTGTAAAACTTTCCTTAATTATAACAAATTTATGATTTATTTATTTGTATAACTTTCCTTAACTATAAGCCAGTTTATGAATGAAATGTTTATTTACAATTTTTTGTTTCAAATATTTCAAGTTGGGAATATATCTTATTTGTGAAACGATAGCGAGTGGGAGAAACCTGCTAGTATCTCTATACAAAAAAGACAAAATTATTTGAAATCCAAATGGTAGACTTATAACTCAACATTACACTGAAGCAGTATTGAACATCCACTAGATTATGCAGTACAATGCTAAAGAGGGTCTTTCACTTTATTATCAACGAGAGCCAACAGTTATTTTGATGCGCAAGTTAAAGAAACGTTGCCTAGTTCCTTTCGCAATGAATGCTCAAAATGTTTCTATGAATCAGGTGATGAAGTCTTATCTTAATGAAATAAAGAAATCGCAAAATTGTGTCTTTCAGTCGATTTACTGTACTTTAGGATACACTTCGTTTAGATATCTCGTTATGGGGCATTACCACATAAATTGATTTCAAGGGGGGAAAAAAGTCAATGAATGCCAATCCTTACTTTTATGTTGGTTAAAACCGATATTTTCCCCGAAACAAATCTGTAATGAAATTCAAAGTTAATACTTGTGATGTTGATTACAGCTTTGAGCATTGATTCTTTTCCTTTTTTGATTTCTTTCTTTCTTTTATTTTATTTTAAATGTGCTTTCAATAATAATATTCCGAAGTTACAATTGCAAATAAATAATGTCTGCTTGGTGGCTGAGATCGATGTATTAAGAATGGGTTAAGAACGGGGGCGCCAACTACTTATTTTCTCTCATTTGACCTTGTATGGTACTGAAGTAACAAATCTTATTGCCTTTATTCTCACAGGATCCGACACTGGATTGCTAGAATCCTTAATTCATAGAATCTGGTTTGAGAGTTAAAATGACGCTTTCATGTACGCAATAATAAAAAAAAAACGGACTTATAGTACTGGGTTCTCCTGCTATCCATTTTTAAATGCGCCGTGGGATGTCACATCTAAGTGTTTTTGGTAAGAACGAGGCAGCAGAAAGCATAGCCATCTTGCTCTTACTCAATGAACCTAACACGCCAACCCTACCTCGTACGAAATTCCAATTATAAATATAGGTTAATCTACGTGAATACATATCTGAATTAATGTACCAAATGCACCTATACATTGTGACTACTTATTTACGTAGGCATATGAACTAGTGTTAATTTACTGGATAGCCTTAATACTTCGGCCTCAGTACGTGAGTCTGATTGTTTTTTCTATGTTTAATGTGATGACGTATATTTAATCTCTCGACTGCACCGGGTTATATTAAGGTATGCGTTGATACGTCTACTGGGCGGCTGACATGGTGCAATATTTAAGGAAAATCGTCATGCAGACCGCTTGCTACTGTAATGAGTTAGGTTTATACTGGGTGTCTTAGGACTGAGACGTCCTGCTAGACTAAAAAATATGTAGTGAATAAATTAATATAAACTTAATCTATGAATGATTTGTTTTAAAGTGGCCTTTAATAAACTCGTCTTTCAAACCATAACCATCACAGACAGAATGATTTGCGTTTGATAGTAACAATTATTGCCTGAAATTGATCAGTCAAAGTTGTGTGAATAACCCCACAAATTGTGCACCATGTGTGTGTGTGTGTGTGTGTGTGTGTGTGTGTGTGTGTGTGTGTGTGTGTGTGTAAAGGGAAGGAGAAAGAAAGAAAGAATGAGAATGGAGTTTATAAGGTCCGTGTGCAATTTTAAATACGTTTCGTTTTTGTACATGATTGATTTTTTTAAAAATTCTGTTCTATGCATGTTCTATTTTTCTTCATTTGCCCCTGGGGTCTGCCAGTCACTGGAATATCATTGAAGGAATCTATTTCTTCAAACATTTTCATCCACTTGAATCTGGAATTTCTGTGTGGGGCTTTTTATTGTAATGAGTTCTAAAACTCTTTTAGACAGTAGCGACATATTTCAACTCGGCCAATCAAAGAACACAATTCACTTTCTGTTCTAGTGAATTGGCGTATCATCGAAACCTCAATTATAATTTATTTCGACAAGTAAGTTTTTAATACTTGTTTTATCAGACCGAAATTACAAATGGTTTAATTTTACAAAATGGCTTAAATTTATCTAGACGATATTTTTAAAAAAACAGCAACAACAAAAAAACAAAACAAAACAGGCAACAGGAAGTCTAGACGCTTCACCTAGACTCCTATTATCTGTTTTTTTATTGCCTCTGAGTGTTGACTTCAATTTTCACTTTTATATTTATAATTACATACGCTCTATCTCTCATATTGAGCACTTTTTTCCATAAATATGGCACACCTGAAAACTATATTTCTTCATATATATATATATATATATATATATATATATATATAATGTCATCCACACACAGACTGTTTCACTGTTCCACTGCTCATCAGTGTGGATATACATCAGATTGCCTCAAGCCGGCATCGAAAATATCAGTCGGAGATTATACTCCTAAGCCTTTGGCGCACGGCACGGATGAAGGTGAATTTAGATGTATTTATTTTTTAGACAAACACGCCAATGACCGGATAACTCGATTAGTCGTGACGAAGAGTCTTGAATCAGCCGCAATAATAGTCATTGTTTACAAATTCACTTTTCTCACCGAACAGCCCAAACAATATTTCATTGTCTCTCCTAATTAGCGAAACGTGCAAACACACACATATATAAATTGGGGGTTTAGTTAAAATAACTAATAATTACCAAAATTACGTATACTTTTTATGTTATATAGCAGAGGTGATTAAGCACCCTGAAGTTTGATGGCAACAAATCTAAGAGAGAAAAAAACTGAATTCTAACCACGGAAGTAGTAGCTAAAAAACCATTCCACAGTCTTTCCCCAAGATATTATGATAATTCTCACTTAATAAAGACAAGAAACTTGTGGAAAGCCATGGCCTCGACGTGCT
>OZ010577.1:110200313-110217813 GCA_963932145.1 Acanthosepion lycidas | reverse complement strand
TGTAAATGCACATTAATAGGTCCAACGGCAAGGCTGTGTCCATAAACGTTTGACCGAAAAGCGCCCGACGTGCATCAAGATAGAAAAAATATTCCTTTTTTCTCCTATATGACAATGCAAGACTGCATATGAAAAGAATAACAAAGGAAAATAAATCTGACTCAAATGGTTTGTTCTATTCCTATCCCCCATATCCCCCTGGCCTTATACCAACTTATTATTAGGTTGGTGTAAAAATAATGTCGTTTTCTCACATATGTTAATATGTGAGAAAACGACATTATTTTTGCACCAACCTAATATTAATTCTTGCGATCATGCAAAACGCTTTAATGGTGAAAGCATTCCCTAATGAAAACTAGATTCGTTGTTTCTTTGAAAACGATTTAGCACATCATAGCCTGTTGAATATTACTCAAAATATATCGAAGTGCTGACTGATAAGTGGAAACAAGTCTTGCAAATAATAGTGAATATTTTTTTCTTGTTCTTCTTCTGCCATGTTCCTTCAGGACGAGGGCAACCATGGTTCCCACAGCTTCCTCTCTTTTGTATTTCTTTGTAAAGCTTTTAGTTATCTCTCCTATTCCCTATTCTGCCTACAACATATACAAGCTTATTAGGTAGGTTATGAACTGCTTTCCGCTGTGCGACTTGTCTTCAATATATTAGGTGTCAAATTCTCTGAGCCTAGTTTTCTAATTATGCGTCCCATATACTTAAACAGTCTCTTTCTGATGTTAAGGATAAGTGTCTTTTTGTTTCCATTTTCCTTGTTTTTCATATGTTCGGTCTATGGGATTCTCAACATCTTCCTGTAGAAACGCATTTCTGTTAGTTCAAATCTCTTCTTCAGTTGTACGGAGATTGTCTCGTATTCACTGTCATATAGTAGCCTGATATTATATAACATTTCCGTACTCTTTTCTTTGTTTCTGACGAAATTTCCTTGTTTCTCAATGCTTTGCATAGATTTTAGAAGGCAACTTTCGCCATCCCAAGTCATCTGTTCCATATATTTGGATTGTTGTACTTGTTTGATTTTAGTATTTCCAATTTGTAATTTGTATTTTGGGCTCTTCCTTTTTAAAGCGAAAATAAGAACCTTTTAACGAGAGACTGATAAAAACAGTGAGATGGAATGAAATAATGCTGTATAGCTTTTATACGAGGCCTGATCAAAAAGTATCGAGACTGGTGCTATAAAAGAAAACTATAACACATATCAATTCGTCAATTAATCTCCTTCAAAGTTACCTCCACTATGGTTAATACTGGCATACCAATAGGGCAGATTAATTCCGCCAAAAAGCACAGCTGCTCCCCACCTATTTGTTGCGTGTTTATGATAATGATGGCGAGAGACTTGCGAGAACGGAGATGTTATTTTACAGATTCTACGAATATGTTAGACGAAACATGTGAGCATCGAAGACACTTTTACTGAAGGACGGTTGAAAATTTCTAAAAAATCATAAAGAGGAAAGAGGGCTTTGAGAATATGGCGCACTCAGGACATATTGAAGGCAAGAGGTGCAGAAGAAAACAGCAAGTAATATACCTAACGATCTTATGAAAATGGATGATAGAACAGCGACAAAATGCTTAAAAGAATGTTTGTTTATTTTACCGAGACCGGAAAAATAGACTCTTAAAAAAATAATTAAACTGTTAATGGCATCATAGGACTAAAGAATAAGTTTTTTTGTTTTTTTTTTAATGTCACTTTTGAACTAAATACTAATAAAAGAAAAAAATTATGTGTGTGTGTGTGTGTTCGCGCGTGTGCGTGTTTGCTGGGATTGAGTGATTAACTTTTGAGCATGCGTATTTTGATTTCCGTCATTTAATCATTAAGGAGAGAAAGCTTTGAGGTTAACTCTGTCTCTCCCTCCCCCTCTCTCTCTCTCTTTCTCTCTCACTTTCTCTTTCTCTCTTTCTCTCTGGTCTTCTGCCAGAATGGATTACCTCTTCCACTTTTGCAATACAATTTGTCACCACTGACCTTCACCTTAGGTCATTATCTCACTCAGCCATTGACGAATGTTTCGGAAATATAGCCATTTTATTCAGCAAGAGCCGGTTGCGTTTCCTTCCGCCACGTTCTTACTTCGCGACTTGTATTACATGGTCACACTGCCAAATTAAGTCATAGAATACCGGGCCGGATTATATAATTTATTACATAAAAAAAAGAACATAAAATGAAATAAAACATTTGGAAACTTTGCAAAATGTACGATGTACGCTCTTTCCCATTCACACAAAGGTAACATTACTGAGCTGGAGAGAGCTACTTTAAAAGTAAGACTGTATGTACATGAATTTAAAGGTCGGTATGTGCAGCATTTTGCTTGTGAAAGAGTAAATTATGCATGTACAATAGCAATTAAAGACTCGGGGATCTGAATCAGCAGCTAAATGATAAATATCTCAATTATTCTGAAACATTCGTTTGAAGTTAATTCCGTCAGGCCGTAAAAAAGAGATCGCATTTAGAAAAGTGATATACTCTCATGAAGGAGATACTACGATTATATTCAAGCACAGGGATTTTTTTTTCTTGAATAAACAGTTGAATTTGTAGCATATTCTAAACACTTCCGGGCTTAATGGACAGATTTCAATTAACTACCATAAAATGAAGTAAAATAATTCATGTCTATGTGTGGTTGTGCAGTTTACTTATCTCATTCATTTTGCTATTTTAGTTTTTATTTTAGTTATTAGTTTTCTCAAAACTCGTAGACATTTAAGTCTGAATAAAAAATCCTCTGTCTCCTTTAAACTACTCATCAGCAATAGCAGACTTCATTTGCTCAAATTAACAATGCCAAAAGAATGACGATCAAGACAATTTTCTAAGAACGGAATTTCAAAACGTACGAACCACTCAAAATTTTAAAACCCATGTAATATTAGGCATTAGGAGAATCTCTGTCTCTCTGTCTCTTTCACACACACACATATGTATGTGTGTGTGTGTGTGTGTGTGTGTGTGTGTGTATATATATATATATATATATATATATATATATATATATATATATATATATATATATATGTGGGGGTATGCTCGCGCATGTATGTGTGTGAATGTGATTGAGTGTCCGCGTGTGTGCGTGGGAATGCGATTGAGTGTGTGTGTGTGTGTGTGTGTGTGCGCGCGCGTATCTGTGTAAAGGAGTGATAGAATTTGTAGTTATGCAAGTATGCACCACTGCATGCGTATCTATAAAAGAAATAAATGGGGGGAGGTGTTTTCCCCCCTCACTCTCAATCTGTCTTTCCGTAAGAGAGGGAGAGAGAGAAAGAGAGGGAGAAGTCATATGTGTGTTCTGTTATAACGCAGATAAAATGGGCAAATGATAAATTAAAAAGGGACCTTTTTTTTTTCAAAAAGAGATCTCAAAGCGGAAGGTAAAAGATGGAAACTGGAGAAGGAACGAAGGAAGGAAAATGGAAAAAAGAAAAGAACGTTCCCCCGAAAGAGGAGGTGAGGGAGAATTCGATGGACTTCTCTGTTGAAGGGGAGAAGGAACAGAACAAATTTTCACTCGAATTTGTATAAGATGTTAATTGACTCGTCGTCTCTTTATCATTAACTTTGAAACCCATGAATTGAAAAGAATCATTAATGTGGAACTTAATCGAAGTGATGGCCAGTACTTCTGAGTTGCAAACTTAATGACTTTAATATCATAAAATGCTGCTCGACCAAAGTGATCTATCGAATGGAAATGATTTATCAAACCGTGGAATAAAAGACGAACTTAAAATAAAAGTCTTCACCATAATTAGGAAACCTTTTTATATAAAAGGCAAAAATTAGCTGCGAACAATTAGTACTGTATGGATAGGATTATCTAAGTAATATATTAATATATATAAATTTCATTCTGTATGTGAGTGTTGTTTTCCAGATATGATAAAAATAATACAGTAGTTTGGTTTTATTGCAAATCACATTATAAATTTATGTTATATTCAGAAAGTGTACACTAATTTTCCTCGGTGTTAATGCAAAATTGATTAAGAATGTTATGAGTTGCCTTCTTTAAATAAAGCATTTTCATTATCAATTTTTACTGTTGTATAGTTGTTGCAATTAGAATATTATCTCTTAATAATATTCAAATCTCTTCGTCTACCTGTCCATTTCTATATGTATGTACGTATGCAACATATGTGCTAAAGAGTGCAAAGCCATTTTTATGTGCCGTGTCAGTACAAGGCGTAGGCGATATTGGCCCTCCACGACTTTCTGTCCCTTGTAGCACTTAATAAACTCTTCTTTCTGTTATTTCTCCTAAGCCCTCAACCGCCATCCATTTCTTCAAATTCACTAAGTCTGCTATGTGTTCTTTTACTCTGTCCAACTTGCCCTCTATCTGTCCTGTGAGTATCAGATTTTCCAAACCTTCCTTTCTCATTATGCGCCCTGAAATGAATTATGTTCCCTGAAATTCTCAATTCTCTTTTTTGGATATTAAGTATTAGTTTGTTTTCTGCAAAACTTCGACGTTGCTCAAATATTCGGTCCACGTTATCCTCAGCATCCTTCTGTAGAAGCACATATCTGTTGCTTCAAGTCTCCTCTTCATTTTTGAGCAGATAGATCAATAGGCCTGAAAAGTCATACCCGTATTGCTTACAGATGAAATTAATTCTGTTGTATTTCAAGTGATGGCTATACACGAGAAAGCGAAAGCAGCCATTTTCTATTTCTCTCTCTTCACTCCTCTTTCACTTTTTCTTTCTCCCGCTCTCTCTAAACACACACAGAGACGCAAACACACACAAAAATACACATATGAGAGAGAGAGAGAGAGAGAGAGAGATAAAAAAATTCAGATAGAGTATATCTATAAATGACATGAATAAAAACATAAGGAAAACTTGTTTTAGCTGACGCTTTTCGTCCTGCAAACTCCACAGCATACAAACATCTAGTATTCAAGACAATCACTGCAATCTGAATAACATGAAAATGATTACAACTACATCCAAAACTATTATGGGTATGATCAGAATGAAAAATACCTAGAACAATAATAATTCTCAAGCAGGTATATACAAAATAAATTAATGGAACTGTATCTCACGATACATGGGAGAAACTTGCAAAACTTCTTTTAAAAAAAAAGTATCTGACGACATAAAAGAGAATTATACATCGCAATACAACAGATGCATTAGTCATACATAGAAATAAATTCAAACACAACTTTGAGCTAGCGAATGCCACACTTATTAAAAAAGAAAATCACTTACTGTCGTGACTAAGTAAATGGTGAAAGAAATAAAAAAACAAATGTTGCAGATATATCATATATTAAACAGTAGGCACAACAGAAGAGTATTACATGACTAGTGAGTGTGTGTCGGTTGACCCAGCGTTCAGTCTATTCGACTGTTATATTTACCGGCTTCCCCACGAGGTAGGATGTGCTACAAGGCCGTGTTTAACGTGGAGTAAACCGAGCCCGTAGATTCGGCCAAAAATTCCCCATAGACCCCGTATAAAACGGTGTCTCGTAGCTCTTTCCCGAGACTAGACTCTGCCCTCCGACATAGCTTCGTTTGAGGAACGTCGCTGCCCGGAGGCAGAGAGTTTGACAAACATAGTTGGAACAGATCTATTCGATTGTTCCCCCAAGGCTTTCTCTCCTATTAATCTTATAGTAGGCGGAATAGTCCAACATAGACTCTTCAGAGGGAGGACACAATGACACTTACTTAGAGGAAAACTTAACGAAATTGCGGCTATCGAATCTTGTCAAAATATACATCTGCACATCCGATTCTTCCCAATATCTCCTTTCCTGAAAGAATGTCTTCTATCCCAACCCAAGGTACATCAACCCAAAAATTCTAAAAAAAAAAAAAAAAAAGGAAAGAAAGGAAAACGGTTAAATCCATAACCTCATGTTATTCAAAACATACAACACTATTCCAAACCGAGATAATTTAAATACTAACATGTGTTATTATATATATATATATATATATATATATATATATATATATATATATATATACTGAAATGAATATTAAATGTTTGTATTGAATATTTGATAGAAAAGGATGTTTGAGAAGGCATGTAAATGCATTTAAGAGTATACTCAAATAAAGGCACGATATAGGCATTCGTATATATATATATATATATATATATATATATATATATATATATATATATGAAATCAGAAATATATTTATTTAATTGATGGACACATGAAACGTGGTTGTTTCTACGAAACTTCGAAGTCGGTGACAAAAGAAAAACACCACTGATTGATGTTTCTTTCTTTAGAACTTCATCGGACGAAAGTGATGTTTATGTTGAAGGATGCACTTAAAAGATAGCTGACGATGAGAATTTTAAATTTAAATATTAAATTTTAGTCCAGTGAAGTCCTTAAGGACGAAACACATCACACAAAAGTCTTTTCCACTTTGACAAATTTCCCTAAAATTGTCCTTGGTATATAAACATGCATATATATCGTTTTCGCACGCACCTACACACACACACACACACACACACACACACACACACACACACACACACACACACACACACACACACACACACACCATGAAACTCCGATGTCAGCATGACGGAAATACTGCTCAGTTAAGTGAAAAAACTTTTTTCATATTAGCTTTATTAACTGTCTCCGGTTTCGATCTACTCTACCTCAAACCCTGCTTATCTTTCTATCAGCAGACCACTAAAAATAAACAATTTTTTTGCTCCAAAAGCAGCTTATCAAATTAACACACACACTCACGCAAATCCATATATATATATATATATATATATATATATATATATATATATATATATTAAACATAATCACCTTCCTTTAATACACACATAATTTTTTGTGAACATTAATGATATAACTCGCGCATTAGACAGTAGGCATTTGTGATCAAGATTTATCTATATTTTGTTCCGTAACAGGCATAAAGTTCTATCACTGTCCACACACGCACGTGCGAACACACACACACACACTATATATATATATATATATATATATATATGATTCCTTAGTGCCTGATTTTCTTGTGAGTATTGGCCAGATCATTCGTGTGATATCGAATTATGCATGCTCATTTGAAATACCCATTACCCCACTTAGGAAGCACTGTGGCTGAAGGAAAAGCAAAGAGCATTTTCAAGCTCCGTCGTGGACTGATGAAGCCTGTTATATATATATATATATATATATATATATATATATATATATATATGTGTGTGTGTGTGTGTGTGTGTGTGTGTGTGTGTGTGTGTGTGTTATAAATAACTTTAGCGATGGTAGCTTCTTGGCGCCTGAGTTTTAAGGAGTGGGATACAAAACTATGTAACTTTATTGACGGACAATAGAGATAGTGTGTCTTGAGTAGGCGTACTAATCAACATTAAAATCATCAGACGTTCAGCGAGCGAGAGATGTCATCAAAAGCGAATCAAGTACATCGGTATGTATCCGAAATATTCGTATAATATACGAAACAACATACACACCTAGTAACAAATAAGCGTGCCAGTCTTGGAAGAAAACCGGGATAAGAGACCGAGTTATCTTTGTACTCAGGCTAAATTTATTTGCTTTTAGATAATACAACATTAGCGCTAAATACATTCTGCCACAACAAAAGCGAAAACGTCGCCATTTAATTATAGATAATAATCTATTGTCAGTTACCAACTTGGAACATTCAACTCAAACTTCCGATATTGCACTTGGGTGACCCAATCTTTGCGGTCGGCTTTCCTTTGAATGTGTACTGACCCATTCACCTCCATTTGGCTGCCTGGCTCAAAATATGGCTCCACTCTGAAACCATTCTTCCCCTTATTATACTTGTCATTCATTTTTTTTTTCTTAATTCCAATTTGTTAGCCTTTCTCTTCCTATTTTTCTCTTTTCGCGCTTCTTTTTCTCCCTCACTCTCTTTCTCATGCTACAGTCGATACCAATATTTCTTCTCAGCAGCCTCTTATCAGGGACTCAATATAGGCAGTCTTACTTTCAAACACAGTTATACATACATACATGCATACATACATATATAAGCATGTGTGCGTGTGTGTATTTATTTATAAGGAAAAGTGTTCCGTATCGGAGACAGAGCATTTATATTATCGCATTGTGTTGTTCTTTATCTCCACAGTTTCTCTCTGTCTGCCATTCTCTCACTATTTCTCCATCTTTTTCTTTTTTTCTCGACCGAAAGATAGGATAAGAAACAACCAAGAAACGTTTATAAGTTTCTCATATATTATGCTTCCTGATGAAGCTTAAATAAAAGCGAAATATGTTAAATTTATAAACGTTCTTTTATTTGTTAAATATCATATATATTTATATATAGACACACACAGCGTGCACGCACTCACACACACACACTCACACACACACACTCATACACGCGCGCGTGCACACACTCACTCACACACACCCATACACGCGCACGCGCGAACGCACACGCACACACACACACACACACACACACACACACACATATATATATATATATATATATATATATAAATATATAAGTAATTAAAAAATATCTCACTTGTATAGCTATTTCAACCAGCAGAAATTACCTTGCAAGGTTTGTTAACACCAAGGGGTTAGGAAATAAAATGATATCTTTAAAATTTTAAACTTTAAAGATATCAAGGCAAAGGGATGAAAAGGTAAAAGAGAAAAAAATTAAAAGAGAAAGAAAAAAGAAAAAAATACAGAAAGGGATAAATAACGGAAAAGGAGAAAGTTCTATATATATATATATATATATATATATATATATATATATATATATATATATATATATTGAAACATGTTTCCTTGAATAATCTAGACATGTTTTCAATTGGATCCTTTCATATTCACGGATAATCTTTATAGTGTCGTTATTGACGATCCAGAGAAAATTGCGGTCGCATTTCAGAAAAATTCTTGTCGAAAATACTTCGATACATCCTCACGAATAAACATAAACTAAAAATTCTCGAAGCTATCTATATTAAAAATTGAAAGTAAACCTTAATAAATTACTTTTCGATACTCCACAAATGTTTTAAAATGAGTGCAGTTTGAAGCGCTAAGGTTAGCACTAATAGTTTTTATAAATAAAAACTCTCCACAACCGTACTTAGTTACCTCCCCTTACATGGTGTCAGCGATCTCGCATTGACTTCACGTTCTTCACTCCACAATTAAGAAATTTAACTTTCAGATGGACACAACAATTTTCAACAATATTGAACACTACAGTATTAGTCTTGTAATAAACAATACATTGATGATGACCTTGTGCTATGTCGAAAGTACTTGGGATAAAAGAAATATGTATTAACACGGCGATTTTCTCTAGTCCTTCAATAACCATACCACGAAACTTATCCGTGAATATGAAAGGATCCAATAGAAATAAGTAGTCAGAAATGTCTAAATTATTCAACGGAATCATTCTGCTAAAATATACGCATAGATAGATAGATAGATAGATAGATAGATAGATAGATAGATAGATAGATAGATAGATAGATAGATAGATATTTGCAGAAGCAGGAATAACCATGGCGCGTCTACTTCTAGACAAAGGTTTTATTCAGTATCCAACTCCTTCTATGGCAAGCATGATTTTATTATTCTTCTTATCAATCTCGTCTATCTGATTTCTCCATCTTCTATCAGGTCTTTTCCTAGTGTGTTTGTTATCCATTAGCTATCATTCAACTTACATTTTTCTCATCTGATATCCTTTCTTCTTATCGAATGTCCTTCTCACCTCTATTTTCATTGCTTAGCCATTTCGATGACATCTCTTTGTCGGTTCTCTGATCCATGCTGAACACTTTCCAAATTTTAGCTTTATTACTTACATTGTTATTACCATTATACTTTGTGTATTACTGCGTTTGTTTCCAAGTGATCTTGTTAATTTCCATTCTACCTAACCGTACGTCATAACTTCCTTTCGTTCATTATACACTTAATATTTTAAGCATATTGAAAATCTAGTTTTCATTATGTCTGTATTTCCATTAAATATATATTTCAACCAATCATTCATTATACGTCTTTTTATCACAGGCATTCTTTAAATTTATAATATGTCCTTAGTAGATTCGTATCTTAACTTCTTCCATTTTTTTTATTCTCTATTCTCATAAACCTTTTCAGAACGTCACTATAATCTTTTATAATATAATCTGTTATAATCATTTACGGAGTCTTTTGGATTTTGTTCATCTCAAAATTAATCTTGAGTCAGTAGATCCTTTTGGCTTTTCTCATTTCATCCTAAGCAAGGCAATAAAAATACAAAAATGCAAGGGGTTACAAGCAATGAAAGAATCAGGAAGGACAATGAAAGGAGTTAAGAGATGACGATTGAAGTTGCATTTAATTTTTTGAAATACGTACTTGTCAAGAAAATATTAAACCGAAACAGAGTTCTACAGTCTAGAAGCACCAGAGAAGAAACTATCAAAATAGAACTAATTTTATTAAGGTTTAATAATTTCAACGATAAAATAATGATACATAACCGACCATCTCGTGCTACACATATTCATGAAGTCGAGCTACAAAAGAGAAAACCTTCCCTCGGACAATTGCCGTGAAAATATTTATAGAAGAGACAAAGAGAAGCTACGTTATGAAGGGGAGAATGTATTTGAAACCGAGATGCCAGATTAGAAGAGTCTAATTTTCTTTAGATTTTGTGAAGAATCTATAGACACATAGCAGAAACATCAGACTAGATGTGGCAGATACACGGATGAAGCGCAGATTTATAACGGGGCAAGGAAAAATTGTCTAGCCCGACGTAAGGAACTGGCTTTCTTAGCAGCAAACTTACCAGTTGATTCAATACAATCATTCTACTTCATGTCAGTGGTAAATATTAGAAGAAGAACGCACAAATTAGGTTAGATACCATTTCTTGTAATTTATCCGATAATTCTAATATAAGTCAAACGTTAACAGCGTATTTTAAATGGTTCAAATATTGTCTGTTTGTATCTACTACTATTTCTTCCCAGTTCAACATTCAGAATATATTTTCAAGGTATGATGTGAAATATTTAAGTGAAATAGTGACGCCTCTCAATACCTTTCCAGTCTTTTATTTTATCTGTCTTCCTCTACTTAAATACGAATTATTGAAGTCACATTATATACAGTGTAACCCGGATATAAGAGAGTTGTCGGGACCGGAGAAGAAGTCTCTTATATCCGGGTTTCTCTTATATCCGGATTTGGTCTATTTTGTTTAGGTAAGTATGGCTCTAATTGGGACCAGGGAAAATATCTCTTATATCCGGGTTGCTCTTATATCCGGGTTACACTGTATATTCTTAATAACTTTTGCATAACTTAATAACGTTTGTTTTAATAACCTCTTCTCATAGTGAGTTAAGACATCTGAAGGATCTTCTTCTATTCGCCATGCTCATTTAGAACGTTGGCAAGAATTTTCTGTCCTTTGTAGCTCTCAATAATATTTTTCTTTTAACCATCACTCCCAAACTCTGTTTAGACACCCATTCACTCAAGCTCACTGTTTAATTAAGTCCCTCTTGCCTTCAATATGTCCTGTAAGTATCAAATTTTCCCAGCCCTCTTTCCTCATCATGTGCCGCAGAAAACTGTCTCTTCTTAACGTTAATTTTAAGTGAGCTTTGTGCTCCTGTTTTCTCTAGATCTTCGTAGTTGCCATGTTCGATCCATGGTATGCTCTACATCCTTCTGTAGAACCACATTTCTGTTGCTTCAATTCTTTTTTTCCTCTGTGGCCAAATTGTCCAGCATTAACTTCCATATAGGGAGAATGATACTGCATAATAGTACACATTTCTTTGTATCTAACTAAATTCATTTATCTTTTCTATGATCTTACGGAGACATGTTTATTTTTACTTATTTAGTTTTTTGGGGGGAAAATAGTTTTAGTTCAAATTTTATCCTGAAAGCAAACATTCTATGCTTACATCCTCTGTTAATTTTATTTATGAAAATTTGTACGTAAATATATAAAGAGAGGGTAACCATATGAATCAACATTGAATGACGACTAGATGTTTCACGCTGAAAAACAGGATGCAGTGTTGATTCGTATGCCCACACTTTCTATATCTCTCACTGATATGAAACACTCTTCCTCTATAAATATACCTGAGTTTAAACTATATATATATATATATATATATATATATGACGTCACACATTATGAAATGGACAAAGTCCGACAATTATTTTAAGACATTTTATGTTTATACAATATTTTTATAGATACAAATATTTAAGTAAATGCTCTGTTTATAATAAACAGTATTAAACATTTACCGGTCTGAATGTCCGAGAAATTTTCATAGAAAATATTCGTCCTCCGACAGAATACGAACCTGTATCCTATACAGAACCGTCATATTGCCTGACGTGCCTTTTAACCGATTCGGCCACAGAGGAGCGTTCGGTTATTATTTTACTGGTTTCTTTTAACTTCTCTTAATTATTAGAAAACTAATGAAGTGATTCGCGCTATAATGTTTCGTTTAACAATAGCTTTATAAATTTTACTGGGTTTTCAAAATTTAATACGATTAATCAGGTAAAGAAACATTAAGCCATAATTAAAAGTTATTAAAAACCTTTGAATAAATTTGTGAAATAATTCATTGTAATATCGAAAAAATTAAAAAAATCATTAATGGGGAATCTTTCTCTACAGAATTTTCCATAAGTTTTCAATAAAGTCATGATCGATCGAACAGATCGACTAATCAAATAATTATCTTTGAAACCGATTTTATTCAGATATGAGTTTTCTTCGCCGGATATGATGGAACATTATCATGGATATAAAATAGCTATCTGAACTCGTTTCGCTTCTTCTTCAAACTTGGTTCTACATATGCCTTCAAAAAAATAATTCTCAGTTATCACATTGACACCACTTCACCACTTTCTCACCTTCAATTACATACTAGATGACCACACAATCTCTACTTAATAGTTTCTGTCATTAAGTACCAAGCATTTGTATATTTCCTTCATGTTACATCGGCATTCGTCAGTGAAGTGAAAACGTGAACAACCGGTTTTCATGTTTTCTTTTATCTGCTTGCTTTCGATTTCCCTTATGAATGACAATCGAATGCTTTTTCATGATTGGCCCATTATTTATAGCTTGATTTTTTCTACTTTTCACATCATCACTACGTAAAGAATAATTGGCTTTTCGGAACTTTACTTTTGATATGAAACACAAATCGAAGTGATTGTCACTCGAGGTGAAAAGGCCAAGATTGTAGCATATCAAAGAAGCATCCTCTAGGGAGTTTATTCCACAATAAAAAAAAGTTCTTGGTCTATCTAGTGGAACTTCCTTCTCGCCAATGGAATATGAAGGCAATGAGGATTAATCGATTCAGTGTATGCTCCATGTGTATGTCTGGAGTGTTGGAACCAATAAATCGGAGAGCCGAGTTCCAATTCCAGAGGAATCCATTACATTCACTTACGTGCTTGGGAAAGATATGAATCCTCTTCTTCTCCCTCAAGACAGACTGGGTTCTCTAGTCTTGGATGCCAAGTGGTCTACTGCAGAAAGAAATGGCAATTTACTACAAGAAAAAATATTTCATTAGTCATGAATCGAAAGATACATGATCGCCTATGCGTGTATCACGCATGGCACATAAATTACTGAATTGCATGATAGATCATACAAATAAATCTTTCTTAGGTTTTAAAAAAAATACTAGATTTAAAATGAACAAGAAACAGTTGCATCTGTTTCTTTTAGTTATTTTCTAAGCTGAATATAGAAAATTATATATATATATATATATATATATATATATATATATATATATATATATATATATATATCACAATATTACGTAATGGTTATATACTTATTCCACGCCTGAGATAAATAACCAGATTGATATATAATTTTCATACACAAATTATTGTGTCCTAAATGACATTTTCGTTTATATATATATATATATATATATATATATATATATATATATATATATATATATATATATATATATATGCAAGTACTAAACAAATTTTGATATGAATCCACACAGATTTAAAGAAAAAGAACAGACAAGGTATGTATGTTTAAAGTGGCATTGTATTTTTAAAATTTTCCGATAAGGCGTTGTCTATTCTGATCAAAATTATGTCTAAAATATGCAAAGTTCAAGAAAATGGACACACAGTCAGGAAGGAATATTTTTAAAACTAAACCTAGAGGGGAAATATTCAGAGTAAGACCGACGGGGGAAGGCAGCGAGTCTCTTACCTGGTTAGCCTGTGTGACTGGATGGTGGAACGGTAGAGGTTTTCTTGGCAAAAGGAGAAAAATTGACTATATCCTGAGGGACAATACACATAGAACACATAGGAGAATTTCATATTTTGTTCAAATATATATATATATATATATATATATATATATATATATATATATATATATATACTTACGAGCAAATATCCATGGGAAAGTCATTAACACATATCCTTCCCAGCTATGTATTAAATAGTATTAATTGTGTCTAGAAAAGGCAATAGTCCCTCTAATAGAAATAGTAACAATTTTTACAATCCAAATTAGATTTTCACTTTAAACAATCAATATATAGGGATACATTTCGGAAGAGAATCTAACGCATTAATAATTAAATAGATAAGATAATTAAGAAAACTTTATTTTAACACGCTCTTAAATTGTGTCATGAGCTGAAATTCATTTGAGGATTTGACCAATGCGGCGAAGTGCACTACCACGTAAAATTGTATATGACTGGAATCAAGAATTTAAACGTGGCCGGATAACACAACGCTCGAAGAAGGAATAGGACGGCCATCAACATCCGCCACTGAGGAGAAGATTCGGTAATATTGGGAGATGGTAATGACGAACAGGCTAGTTATCATCGATAGCTATGCATGTTCTCTACAGATTCGGATCACTGCTCTTTATTTTTCTTTGTTGTATACTGTAAGCGGAGCGGTCAGATTTATACTGTAGTAGCAGCAAGGAAACGGACGCGACCAAGATCCAACTTTGATCACGTGACCATAGTAATACCAACTATAAATACGCATAAGCAGGAAGTAGTTCGACAAACATAAAAATATTTTATGGAGAAAGTGTGCACGATTTTGGACTTATTCTCTCTCCCATACATATATATATATATATATATATATATATATATATATATATACAAACAATCCAATGCATATATATGAAAACAATCAAAGATATACATATAAAAATAATAATAATGGAAAATTAGAACATATCCAAATGAAAAATATACAACGGAAAAACAATTATGCTTATGGATTGGAAAATATACAATTAAAAAACAATTACATATATGAAGGAACACATGACCACGTATAAAAACTTGGACATACACAGATCCATAACGGGGTTAAAAGAAAGATACAAATATGAAAATTGGAAAAAAAATGGCTATTCATTGCAATTGGGTATATTTAATATACGGATGAAATGTGAACATATTACGACGAAAAAGCGAAGTCGGGGAAAATTACAGTAAAGTAAAGCTTTTGTATCCATAAAAATTATATATATATATATATATATATATATATATATATATATATATATATATATATAATTTTTATGGATGGAAATGGCCACGTAAGAGAAAGGTATGTTATCAACATAATTTTGTGTTTAAATGCATTATAATATGTTGTGACTGGTTTGAAATGTACTTTTCTTGAGTGTGGGTTCTTGTAACGTCCATATAACCACTCAATAACCAATTGAGCTTTGTTCTGGAGTCGATGTGAAGCACGCTTCAGGCTCCGACCAGTGATGCCCGCCTTCAAAATGAAAAAAAGAATTTACCGCCCAAGAAATCCACAACGGCAGACCGCAATAGGTTGCACATGACATTCCACCCCTTTCCAAGCAGTCAGATCGCGGGTATTCATAGCGTTTTTTTCTTTCTTTCTCACGTGCGCGTCTTCGCTGTTCCCTACTCATGGAAGCGTTAATTCTACTCGGAGGAGACATATCTTTGAATCAATCCACGCTACAATGTCAGGGCGTACATCTGTCTGAATGATTAGTCCCAGATTTTGCAGTGGTATTCTAAGAACATCTAACACCTTCCAATGGTGGGCTCTTCTCAGTAGCGTCATGTTGGGAATTATTTGGCTCTTCTGCACAGGGCGTTCACCTTCCTTGTGAAAATGAATGTTTGGTAGCTACAGCTTCTTTGTTGGTTGCTGTAGACTCTGCTATCTATCTATCTATCTATCTATCTATACATACATACATACATACATACACACACACACACACACACACACACACACACATATATATATATATATATATATATATATATATATATATATATATTATGTGTGAGTGGCCAACCGACCTGTGACTTTTTCCCTTTGGGGTTAGTTAAAGGAGAACGTTTACTATACCAAACCCAGACTTTAGAAAAACTTGAAGGGCGAATGCAAGAAATTATGTTGTCCATACCACAATAGTTTCTAGTGAAATGTGTTGACTCGATTCTTGGGCGGCTCAAGAAGCTGGTAGCGAAATCTGTTGCCCATATCGAATTTTAAATAAAACCTAATGTTAAACGCTTTCTTCTCGTATCCATTTCTTGTAAAAATTATAGTTAATAAATTATAAGTATTTTAAAATGGGGAGTTACTTTTCAATCACCCTCTGCATCTCTGAATTAAAAACTTTCAAATTCCTGATGGTTTTATACAAATTAGTATAAAATATTTCTGCTTATGGGTGCAGACGGAGGCTATATATTTGAATATTCATGTATTTAATCCACATCAAATGGTGATGTTTCTCCGAGAAAGTTAACAGATATTGCGGGAAGGGAAGATCTGAATACAGAATTACGTCTTCATATAGTGTTGGTGAAGATGCGCAAGTGAAGAAGACAATAGCTTAATAAATAACTGTAATAATTCTTCCGAGCTGATTTCTTTCAGAAATTTTACTCGGGTGTCGCAAGGCGTCTAAATTGAAACATGCGTTTCTATTGGGATGTTGACATTGCGTATCGGTTCCTTACCAATTCCCTTGCCAACGTATCTTTATAAAAAGAATTATGATTCAAATTAAACCTAACAAAAAAAAAAGCGAAAAATAAATAAACTCTGGCATAAAATGATACATTTTGAACATTTACGACATTACATCGGAAAGTGGGTCATTCATGATATAGGGAGATCACATCAAAGAATATTTTTATCATACAAATACGAGTATATGCCATTGAACACTGAAGTCAACACCGAGCATCGACAGTCTATTCCATGCTTCAGCGTAACAATATGGCCTAAAGATTGCGTTCAAGCCGGAAACAGAATGTTGCCCCTCGATGATGACCTCAGTGTTATATATATATATATAT
>OZ010577.1:110145313-110195313 GCA_963932145.1 Acanthosepion lycidas | reverse complement strand
GCAAGAGAGAGAGAGAGAGAGAGAGAAAGTGAAAGAGAGTGAAAGAAAATTAGAAAACCATCGGGAAGAGAAAGGACAATTAAAAACATAATTATCTGGGCTTTTCATCCTAAAATTTCCTATGGGTGCTATTTGGAAAAAAAACTCCCCAAAACTAACCCAGTGCACGGCAATTTACATGGTCAGCATTTTAAGATATCTACACAGTAATTTTATTAACTTTCTTAATAATATTAATTTCTAAATGTTTCTTCTTTCGGTAAGATCTATAAGGAAATATGAAGGAAGTACAGTAGGCACTGTAAAGGTTACGAAGCATTAGAAAAAGACAAAATATATTAAGAGCTACAAAAGGTAGGAAATTATGGAGAGCCATGTTCACCTACTTCCTGAGGTGGTACGGCATATAAAGAAGAGAAGACGAATCAACTAACTACACTCTAATTTCTAATGGAAGCTTCTAGTAACTTGTAAATCAAACACTTGTTTTATAAATTACATCGCTGCAAATGTAGAAATATACTAACAAAAGTAAACTTTTCTGAAAAACTTAGGGATTAAATAAATAAATATTACGACTCTTTATATACAGGATATTGTAAGTAAAAAAAGAAAAAAGCCCAGCCAAATACGAGCTATGTATTGAGATGTCAGATTCAAACAAACCCAGAGATTTACCTATCTAGAAAGTGTTTTGAAAGATGATGTAGAATGTGACACCGAAATCCGAAGATGCATTGGAATATTAAAATGATCCATTCCAAAAATTAAACTAAATATTCAGAAACAGAACATTTTCGTTAAAAATAGAAAAACAGCTGAAATGTTATGTAATATCAATCTTCCTATATGGCAGTGAATTATGAAGAATTTCTTCAGAGATGAAGAGAAAATAAGAGGCGACATCGATATGGGTCTATGAAAGTTGCGAATAACATGAACCGAAGATACAAGCAATGAGGAAGTTTTAATGAAAATTGAAACAAAAAAGTAAAACTTACACTTAGAATCATGAAAAAATACAATATCTGGAACATCTAACGATGTACGAGGGATTGGAGATTTGAATACTTAAAAGGCATAATGAAGGCAAAGTTGACAGACAGGAAAAACAATGTTGTGTAAATGGACGTCAAAAAGCGAGTGTGAGGAATAGTAAAAAGACAAATATTACAAAGAGCGGCGAAGAATAGGAAGTTATGGAGACCATTGATCGCTTAATAGGTATAGATACAAAGAAGATTCTGTATGCGAAGATTTATGCAAGTTTAAAATTTTGTTTTATTTTTTAAAGATAAATACTCATATTTTCTATTTATTTTCTTAAAACTCCGAAACTTATGAGATTACCTATCATTAAGACTATTTAAGAACAAATTAATGTGTTGGAAATAAAGTAATATCAAAATGTTTGGATGATTTTTGTAAATAAACCTACCAAAAATAATTTTCTTGTACTCCGAAATAAATTGTTGAAATCTGGCAGAGAAACAGCAAAAGCGATTGGAAGATTTTTTTTTTATATATATATTAAGCGTTGCCTCCGATTTAGTTCAAGAAAAGTTAGTCGACATAAAAATTAATGGTTACTCAAGGCGATTAAATTTTCTTTGAAAATACCTGCCGGTTGTTTCACAGCAACATGAAAGAATAAATATTTTTGTTTAGTATTGTCATTTAAAATTTTTTTTTTTTTTTTTTTAATTGCCGCACAAATAAATATGGTCTTTTTTGTAGAACTGGAAAATAACCGCGATATAAATTTATCTGAAAATATATTTGCATATGCGTTTATATTAATTAATTCTTTTATTATATTATCCCTTTCACATAACTTTGAATTATTTGCCGATCGCAATACGCGTTGTTTTCCTTTCCTTAAATTATAGGTTCTTTATTCGGAATAATGCTATCTTTTTTTTACATTGATTATATATATTGTAACTTAGCACCATAAAAGAAACAAAGAAATTCAGAATAAGGATTATTTTAGAGAGGTACGATCGGAAAGTGCGATACTAAAACCCGAAAGCGCATTGGAAATGCAAAAATGCTTTCCGAAAGCTAAGCAAGATATTAAGAAACAGGAAAATTTCGTTGAATTAACAGAAATGTGGTTCTATAGATGGGTGCTGAGAATAAAATGAACAAAACATGGGAAGAACGACGAAGTTCAAGAGAATATGCAAAATAAAATGGAAGATTATACATAAGATCAAAAAGAGAAATTTTAAATTTCTAGTTACCATAACGAGGGAAGAGGGTTTGAAAATTTGATACTCACAGGACTGATTGAAGGCAAGTGGTATAGAGGAAAACAACGCATCGCCTACCAAGCTAGCTTTAGTAAATAGATGCCAGAACGGAGTTTAGGAGAGATAACAAAAAGATAAAAGTTATTAACGGCTACAAAGGACAGGAAATTGTGGAGGACCATTATCGCCAACGCCAAGAAGGAAGACGATACATAGAAGAACGCACAATACTTATTTCATTTTCTCGTCTACGTAAGACAAATTACAAATTTATTAAGTTGGTGCAAAAATAATGACGTAATAATGTCATTTTTTGACGTTAAAAATACGTCGAAAAACGACATTATTACATCATTATTTTTGCACCAACTTATTATGTTTTTTACATCATACTGTCGAAAAGATCTTTGGCTGATACGTAGGCCATTAATTTTGCGGCTGTGTAGTAAAACGAATCTATTAATCTTCATTAAAACTTTAAAAGAAAAACGGTGGAATTTTCAACCTGAAAATGATATAGCTTTCGTTCATGTCATATTCTATATGAATTTTTCATTGTTAGTAAAACTTAAATAAAAGGAAAGGAAAATGAAATTCCAACCGAAAAATAATATATTATAAATATATAATAATTAATGAAAATGCTTGTTCTTGATATTAGGTTCACAATATAGGAAGCTGTTGAAACGCTTCCTTGTCTACAGCAGTCGTCGATCGATGTATTTGAATTATGCAATCCTTATATTATATGACAAAAAAACTTGAAATTCATACATGCAATTCAGTTTTAAAACTCTAAAATTGTAAAATTTGTATGCTGTAATAAAACAGCTTTAATAATAAAATCAAGAAGCTGTGAAATATACAATTCGATATTTCGATAGAAATATAGTTTTAAAAATATGGTTTTGCATAAAATGTTCTTCACTGTACAGGATATTTTGATATCTGTACCGGATCGTTTTTGTTTGTACATTTTAAATAAAATTTTGAGAATAATAAATCATTTATCTGAAGCTGCTACCTAAACTGATTTAATTACTACTGATAGGTTAGACATTCAGATAAAAAGCAAGATGTTTGACTTTATATATATATATATATATATATATATATATATATATATATATATGCATTTATAAATATATATACATATATATACATATATATATATATATATATATATATATATATATATATATATATGCATTTATAAATATATATACATATATATACATATATATATATATATATATATATATATATATATATATATATATGCATTTATAAATATATATACATATATATACATATATATATATATATATATATATATATATATATATATATATATATATTATATAGTAGAAGAAAAAGAAAATGTTTATCAACACCAACCACTGTACGATCTCTGTTTTGAACAACGAATATAATAATTAGCAAGCCGAATCATTAAATAAATAATTCTATATTAAGCGAAAAAGAATTTTCTACAAAACGTTTTAATGTTTCATAGCTTCAACAGTATACATTATTTGAGTCCAATGATTATATTTCAGTTAAATTATCTTTCCTTTTTATTTTGTGATTCGATTAGCCAATAGTCTTTATCATGAATTTTTCTGTTTTTCATTTTACAGATTCACAAAATACGCAAAAATATTTTCAAAAAAAGTTGGCGTGATCAAAACAGACTCGGCTCCAAGAGGGAAAGAATGTCAGGTGAGTTGACGTTTTGATTTTTGATTTCTTTTTCAAGCAAATAAATCTCTCTTTCCTTGTCATTATTACGCTTTTTCCTATCCCATAGTTATATTATTTCTTAATTTTCTGCAAGTGTTTTTGTAATCCTCTCTCTCTCTCTCTCTCTCTCTCTCTCTCTCTCTCTCTCTCTCTCTCTCTCTTACACACGCACATGCACACACTGCGCATATTTTTCAGTCTTCAATAGACCTACGTTGAGAAAGAAATGCTAAATAATTCAAATTTTATTCCGCATTTTTGTTTTTCGATTTAGTTCTTTGTGGTAATTAGTCCCTATTTTTAACCCGGATATAAGAGAACCTGATATAAGAGAAACCCGGATATAAGAGTTATTTTCTGGTCCCAAATTAGAGCCTGTGTTAATGTATATATAATAGACCAAACCCGGATATAAGAGAAACCCTGATATAAGAGACTTCTTCTCCGGCCCCGACAACTCTCTTATATCCGGGTTATACTGTATCTAATTTTTATTTAAAAACGTAAACTATATGATAAAGTAAATTCGGCTTTCTGGTTCCATGTTTAAAACAATGCTGTTATTCTGATATCAATTTCTACGTACTTATTCCTATAATTATTCCTATCACTACATAATTATTATCAGTGTTTCCACATTTATCTCTCATCGGATCATCCAACGAAATTGTCATTCTCACCTGATTGTTATCTCTTTAATAAAGAAGGGGCGAAAACATATCAGCTGAAATTATCTCCCGTATCCTTATCAGGAAAGCCTGGTGTTCAAGCAGGAGGAGTAACTTGTTGATACGTCTGCAAATTTCTCGTATTTATTCGTGCGCTGGCTTTCATCACTTTAATTAGTCAACGGAGCTCAAATTTGGTTTTGAGGTGAACCGACTGCGAGTATTTCACTTTAAAAAAATGTAGGCTAACAATAAAGCTTTTGTTAGAAGCTCAATGAAACGCATCAAAGAAAAGATTTTAATATCCATCTCGCTGTCTACTGAAGCCGAACCTAGGTGAGCCGCAAAGTCTTCAGATCTAACCAGTAATCAGAAAGGCACAATTTGCAGTTATGCCTTTGAACAACCGCGCGGGTCACAAACTATTAATTACTGACTTTGCGCCCACCAGTCTACTATTAAGCTTCCTCGATTATCCTGCTAGACTAAGAGTGGGTTAATGCAATTTAGTCCATAAATAGGTGTCGTAAATGAACTTTTCTTCTTTATGTGCTGTATCCCTTCAGGACACAAGCGATCATGGCTCTCCACAATCTCCTGTCCTTCGTAGTTCTTAATAAATCCTTTTTTCTCCTAAACCTTCTTCCGCCATCCTTTTACTTATGATTATGAGTAGGTTATGTTTTATTTTCCGCTGTCTCTCTTGCATTCAATCTGTCCTGTGAGTATTAGATTTTCTAAGCTTTCTTTCCTCATTATGTGCCAGAAAAATTCATCTGTCTCTTCCTGATGTTAAATATAAGTTTCCTTTCTTTGTCCATTTTCTGTAAAACTTCGTCATTGCTCCCATGTTCGGTCCATGGTATTCTCAGCATCCTTCTGCGGAACCACATTTTTGTCACTTCTAGTCTCTTCTTCATCTGTGAAGAGTTTGTCAAGCATCTATGCTGTTCATATCCCCCTAATTCGTTGAAGAATATGTCTGCGAATATTTATTATATGTGAGAATAATGTTTCCAGAAAAATAACTTTTTGAATTTGGCATGCAATTTGTAATGAAATTCTACAGTGAAACTTTATTCCTAAAACACGTGAGTTTAAAGGCGCTAAATGAGGAATAAAATTAAGCAATGTATTAATATGACATTCATTTCAGAAACATATTCTCTTTCCTAATTAATCCACTCCCAAGGGGATGCTTCTGCGATCATTACAATCTTAACCTGTTCCAGTCTACGATTAGCCGTTATCGTCCCATCATATCCGCATAAGCCGTGTCTCTTACTCTGTAATCCTCTACCTCGAGTGACTCCCAGACCTTGTACAGGAGGAACATCATTGTAAAAGAAAAAAATCCTGTTTGATATCAAAACCTTTATATGAAAGTTACAAATCTTAAAACCATCTTTATCTGCAGACAGCGTCAGCCGTCAATTTATTGTGTATTTGATAAAAATTAATTTAAAAATATCTTAAATAATCTAGTCCATGAAAATACATAAGCGATTTCAATTAGCAACTATCCAAAGATTTTACTTTCGCGCAACACGCAAATAAAGCATAATCTTTCTAAAGTTAGCATTCATTTTTGTCATTAATATCGAAAATTGTAATTCTCCGTATACTGTTCACAAGAAAGAAAACGTCGTCTCTTAAATATTATGACTTGAGATGCGAAAACATTTCTTTTACAATATTAAGTCGAGTCATAAGTTATTTCCGTTTTAGTGAACCAGATACAATGAAGAATGCATTATCATAATCATTAATAACAGGTGGTGGTTAAGGAAAAAATTTTTAACTCGTTACAGGAAAGGTGCAAGGGTCACGTGCTCCTCTCCCTCCGAATCTATGATATAGCCCCCAACCACGAATCTATGATACACCCACCTTCTCTACTACATGTTTCATAAACTAGTATTGAGATAAAATAAAAATTTTATTGTAATCTAATTATGAAAAATAATGGATCATATGCAATATAAGTGAACAATTCAAGTAGAAAATGTATCTAATACAAATTAAAGAAATGCTATAATAGAACATACCATCTTAAATAAATCTAACAATGTTTTGCGGCAATTTTGTCGCATCAACTTGAGATTTTTCTTGTTAAAATGTTGAATAATTGGAACAAGTTCAAAATTATGGATAAAAACTAATGAATTCTATATAGTGTTTTTCCGAAACTTAGCATGATCAAAACAAATTCAAAGATTTGAACAGAAAAAAAACCCTCAAAATGACGTCAAATCCGCGGAAAATGTTCACCCTTTAATAGTCAGTTGTGCTTAGTTTAATTTTTAACGTATATAAATGTAGATAGAAAAAAGCAAATGCTGGTAAGATAGCGAAGAACACAAAGCACTAGTCAAGCCACACCAATCAGGCTTGCACCCTCGTTTGTGGAATCGGCGGTAGTACCCACCGGACCTGTCTCATTAACATACCTTCAGTGGTAGCGTACACGGCGGATTAAAGTAAAAATCGTGTTCTCCCTGACAACGGAAATGTAATGTAATTGTACTTTAGTTTTTGAAGAACATAGTTCATAAAAAAAATAAATTATTTATGACCAAATCTAATAAGTTATTCGCATATGATAGATAATATTTTTCTGAGCACATTTGGAACCAGCACAGTGTTAAATATTGATAAAAAACAGCTATATATTGGGATGCTGGAAAGTTCTCAGACTGACCCACTTTCTAAAATAGGATCAAATGACAGAACATCAGGATTTTTCAATGACCACAGAGAGTCTTCTCTGGCTGGCATCAGCATAGCTGATACTAAACTACAGGAGAGAAACACTCTACGCCTTCTTGGCCTCACGTTTTCCATTGACCTGACGTGGAGCGACTATATCGAATCGACTGATTGTCTACTGGAATCTTTCTATTCCGAATCCATCTGCACATTTATAATTCTACCATTCATCCGTGCATTGAATTCTATTGCCATATATGTCCTGGTGCTCTTGCTGTACATCTCGAGATCTTGACAAAATCCAAAGAAGAATATGTAACGTTATTATATACAGTACCTTTGAACACTGAGGTGTATGTCCCAATCCTCATAAATAACTTGGGCATTATCGTAAGTGGGGGAGGGTCATATGTTGTCTAAGTAGTCCACCACTAGCAGTGGTTTCCCTACAGCACGCTGCTTGTGAGTAATGTATTTTGTTGATGTTATAAAGATTGCCATTTCATTTCCAACCTCCGTTTTGGCTATTCCTCCTTCAGTAACCTTTCCTATGTTACAACAAACGTAATCGATCCTGATTTGGCATCTCGACTTCAGTCAATTTCTCACCGATGTGGCATGGCTTCTCTCTGTCTTTTCTACAAATATTTTCATGGCATCTGTTCTGACGAGTTCTTTTTTCTTCGTGCCGCAACTACATAATTTAATCTAGATACTAGATTGGCATTTAGGTCCCACGCGTTTACTGTTGAAATAGCTAAATGTAACTGGCTCTCCTACTCGAAAATTTTATTTTTTCGCACTTGATTTCTTGCTTCCTTTTTGTCCTTTTCGCAAACTTTCCCCATTCTCAGACTTCTCATTCACTTTCACTTCCTTTAATCTCTTCCGTTCTACAGGCATTACCCGCTAGCTTGGCTGGGGGTGGTTGGTGGTTAAAAAATGATATTGGAAATGTGTCGGGAAAATCTTCAATGAACGCACCATGTAAATTAATAACTTTATTTGCATAGACCAAGATGAAATATCTTTATTTTCGTAATCATGATAAAAAAATGTCTTAGTCGATCCAAAGGCTTTTTATGCATCGCATCTCTTCTTAAATACCGTGTTGCGTCAATGTATTAAATAGGGAATTCCTGTCTGGAAAAACAGTATCCGGAATATTTTTTGGCTTACGGCCATATAGCGTCGAAACACCAATTCCGTACGACATGCAAAGTTAAGCAACGTTGAGTCTGGTATGGGCCTAGATGGGTGACTGCTTGTGAATACTCGGTACTGTAAGCTTGTATGTGCGGCTGGTGCAATGGATAATGGCTCGGAATTGTCAATCGGAGATCCGAGTTTCAATTCTCGTTGTATTCGTTTTATTAACTTAAGCAAAAATACCGTTGGGAAAGGTTTAAATCCATCTCTGCTACCACAAGCCATGTGTTAAGAATTGTATCATTAAACGATTATTACCTAAAACATATCTTGCAATTTAAACATCTTTCCTGGCTTTAAATAACCTCCAAAGGATGGATAAACCGTAGAAAACGAATCATCCAAACAAAAAAAAAAGAAATATTTTGTATAGCCAGGAAACAATGAAGTACATATAACATAATAAATCTTTTCGCATGTTTTTTTTTTTTTATATTTCTTTTTGCTTTTATTTTTGGTAGGCGTGAAATTACAGAGATGAACATAAGTACTTAATATTTTTGGGCTCAAACATCCGGGTACATATCATAGATCAATGTTCAGTAAGAAAAACATTACTAAAAGTATAAATAAAAGCACAATCCGTAACGCACAGATATACACGCAAAATCATACGTACGTTTAAAATTACAGAGATGAACATAAGTACTTAAATTCCAAAATTATACCTTTGAAGGTTAATTTCAAATTAATATCTACTGGCACTCTTCGTTTGTCAAAAGATCAAAGAGACTAGCTGACGCCGGGGCGTATCCTTTGCCAAACAGACAGCAAACTGTTCGAGTAGGGGAGGTGGCATGGTGGGGTTCCATTCACTAATAACTTTAAACAATATTGACAATGTCTCTATAATGAAATAAATAATTAGCAAAGATTAACGACGATACTAAGACGGCTGGCTCGACAGATTATGAATCCAGGACAAAACCCAGCGGACAAACGCCCAACTTCTTCTTATCCTAAAAGTGAACAAAATCCCAGTCTCATAAATAAATTGAAAAAAAATTCTAGAAACATTTAATTCAAGTTTTAATTTCAAATTGGGACATTAATAATATCCAGTATAAACACTATACAAGACAAATCTGTTTCTGTCTATTACTTTACCTTATTATGGGGCTGTTTTGTTTTTTTTTTGTTTTTTTTTTTTCAGCAGAAATTCATAGTAAATTCAGCTAAGTACTAAAAAACATTTTCTAACAATGCTATAGTCATATATTCGATATATTTTAAAATTAGGGAGTTCTATTATAACATAAGCCCTGACTTTACGCGAAAAAAGCCTTATAAAGGGTATAAAAAACCCTTCAAAAGGTTTTCAAAACGAAAACAATCTATGGAAATTGTATACGAATTTAGAATAAGCCATAAAAAACGTTATCTAACAATGCTGCGGTGTCATATGCGATATATTTTATAGTTAGGGTGTTCTAATATCCCATAAAACTCGAATTTTTGCGTGAAAAAAATCACGATTTGGTATTCAAATTCGAATAAAATGTTTTTGAATTTTCAATCTATTTATGAAATTGGGATTTTATCCACATTTGGAATGAAATGCTGGGATTTTATCCACTTTAGGAATGAAATGCTGGGATTTTATCCGTTGGGCTTTTGCCAGTTACTATATTATATTTTGTTTTGTTGAATTTTTTTGTGTATTTACCTGACTGTAGAATCTGCTTACAAATGTTTCTATTTGATCTACACGAATTCTACTCATTCGATACGTATAAATAAGGTTGTAGCGCAAAACCTATTAGGGTCAATTTACTAAAAGTACGTATTGGTAAATTATATTATAGTTTCTTTGGATTTTACTCAAAGTAATTGGTTGAGTCATAAATAATTACCTTTCAGCTAATGCAATTTATTCTTCTAAATAGTACAAAAATCACTTATAACTTTAAAATATTAAAGGATACTTTTTTTTTTCATATTTTCAGGTATAGGACGGCTGAATTTTGCAGTAACTCCTCCTCCGACGAAAACAGTCTCAATCGGAGAATCCTTTAGACTTTTCTGTAAAGTGGAAAGTATGCCTTCTGCCAATATTTACTGGAAAAAAGACGGAGAACGAATCATACAGGTAAGACATAATTATTAATCTTTCCTCTTCATGTCTTTGCTCCCATGTGTATCTATAAATGTATATCAATCGTTTCCCGGTTGTTCTATCTTTCATTTAAATATTTGTATTACATATATTTGTATTACATATATATTATAATAGGTAAATAATATGATTTGATTCATTTTTCAAGCGTCCAACAGATTCTCTTATGCTACGGAGTATTAGGTTGAGTCAAAAATTATTTCCGTTTTGGGGGACCAAATATAATGACGAATGTATCGTTCTAACTACTCGTAACTACCAATACCTGGCAATTAAGATTATATTTGGTGTATACTAACAAACATAGAAAATAAAATGAATCCTGTTTTTGCATATTCGGAGTTCTGATTAAATTCTTTTAATTCGTTTCCTTTTTTAAAATATTTTTTTCATTTATTTATCCTATATAAATCAGAAAGATTGCTCAAGTCAATATATAACAAAAAATTAAGAACTAAATCTGTATGTTTTTAATGAGATGCTAGAAAACCTCATGCCACTGATGCTATGAAAATTCTTCAGATTACGAGGAAAAAGTTAATTCGCTGTTTAAAAACTCCAAATTTTATCATATCTAAATATGATCAACTTTTAAGACTGACGGTGTAGATTTCAACTGATATGTTTCAGTAACATCTAATTTTCTTCCTTCTCAAATACTGTAAAATTTATACTGAGTTTGTCTTTAATTGGTACCTTACAGTTGTGGCTAGATTTTTAGTCTAGCCCCCAAATATATTTAAAAGATTTTCAAAAACTCATATTCCCAAATGTTCGCGAAGATATTTAAACCATACTTACCTGGCCAGCCGGGCAGTGTGGTTAAATTTTATTACAATGTGCTCAAAAACCAAATGCCGTCTCCCCAAGTAGCATTCCTTATTCGGGAATGAGCTAGAGTTAATCCCTGTTGCCTGAAGTTCATTGATGATGTATTCGTGAAAGTTCTCAGAGTCACACCTGTGTTCCGTAGGAACATGGAATGAGAGCTGACTAAAACTAGAATGGGCCCGACCATCACTGGGCAATATTCTTTATATAGGGCTTGACCTCCATGTCCAGAACTTCGATGTAGGCAGTGGCACTAACACTGGCTCTGTGTCTCGCCCTATGCGTCCCGCGCGGAGGCAATATTCTCATCATCTGTTCTTCTAGTTATTTTCATGAAACTCGCTATGCCCGCATGATATTATGCAGATTTATTGACGTTTTCTTTCTACATTCTTTTTTATTTAGGGTGACGACTTCGGCTTGGAGGATAATGAACCTCTGTATGAGGACCAAGCAATTGCGGCTAATCGACCCACAGTTCGTCTCAGTTCTCAGACGTCTCGTGTCTATGTTGACTGCTTCACTCCGGATAAAGCTGGAATATATGAATGCGTGGCGGCAACACCCTACAAGAGAATAACGCATAAAACCATTGTAAAACCAAGTAAGCAAATTGAACGCTTGTTATGATTTGTGTGTAAGTGGGTAATTGTGGCTATGTATGTGTATTTGTAGGTGAGTTCTAGCATAGTTTGGGCTCCAATATATATATATATATATATATATATATATATATATATATATATATATATATATAGCGTATATTTTGGCATCATCTTTTCTTTAAGACATGTCCCATCGAATAATTTAGACAAGTTTTGTCTACTTATTTTCTTATCCTTATTAAAGGAAGTCGGAAAATGACCATGTTGATAGATATTAATTTATTCCGAGTATTTTCGACATTAACACAATGTCACCGCCAGTGTTGTTGTTTTTTTTTTTTTGTTTGTTTGTTTGTTTTTTGTTTTCTAGGTCAAAAGTGTTGTACTCATCGGAAAGTTAATTTTATTTAAACTGTGTATTATGTTTTATGTACTGCACGGTTTCGATTTCACGATGTAATTGTCAGTGGAAATAACTCAGTTTCTCTTAGAAAAAGAAACACCCTGTATCAACATCGTTATTTCCTCTTTTCCTTAAATAATTGTTATGGTCCGGTTCCTTGTACCACGGTGATAGTCCAAGGCAGAACCAATAAAGAAGAACGCGAACACAGGTATGGAATAACACAGATATATTACAAACAGGAATATATACAGAGAAGTAGAAGTGATAGTATGAACAATCAGGTTTAGTAGAGAGAATAATGTAGTCTCGACCAGTATCATTATTCCAATGTCTTGCAGTAATTTTCTGAACGCGACTCTGTTTTGCACTGCCTCTGACTCGACTCTTGATTCGACTTGAACTACTGACTCGACTTGAACTACTGACTCCTCTTGAACTACTGACTATATTTAGTCCCCCCCCGCGATGTAGGCATCGTGTGGCACAAAGCAGGTTTAATGTGGGATATCTGAGCCCGTGGGATCGGCAAAAAATATGGCCATTGAACCCGTATAAACGGGTTCAGGGTCGGTTTACATCCCCAAAAGAGAATCCGCCCTTCGGTGTAGCCTCCTTCGAGTTCCTCCCCGCCCGAAGGCAGAGAGTTCAGCCGGTCGACCGAGATCGACTTGAACTACTGACTATATTTAGTCACCCACCGCCCGTGGGAATCATGTGGCACAAGGCCGGTTTAACGTGGGATCTCCGAGCCCGTGGGCTTGGCCAAAAATATGCCCATTGAGCCCGTATAAACGGGTGCAGGGTCGGTTTACCTCCCCAAAAGAGAATCGGCCCTTCGGCGTAGCCTCCTTCGGGTTCCTTCCCGCGCGAAGGCAGAGAGTTCAACCGAACAGCCGGTCAAGACTTGAATAACTGACGATATTCAGTCACCCCCCACACACACTGGGGTATCATGTGGCACAAGGCCGGTTATTTAATGTGGGATCTCAAAAATATGCCCATTGAACATGTACAATCGGTTTCAGGGCCGGTTTACCTCCCCGAAAGAGACTTCGCCTTTCGGCGTAGCCTCCTTCTGGGTCCTCCCCGCTCGAAGGCAGAGAGTTTAAGAGTCGGTCGAGAGGTGAACGACTGCCTCCTTGCCTACTCCTGAGGCGCAGTATTTATTAAGTATGAAATAGTCCATTATTATTGTTATTATGGGTAAGATCCCATAACAATAATGATACTAGGAAGCTTGTCCGTGAATATGGGAGGATCCTATTGAAAATAAGTAGACAACACTTTTCAAAATTATTCAATGAGATATGTCTTAAATAAAACTATATATATATATATATATATATATATGTATGTGTGTGTGTGTGTATGTGTGTGTGTGTATGATGCATAAATTATGTATCTTTTATGGAATATGCATATGAATTAAATTCTTGCAAATGAAGTATATTTCAATTGAATTGCAGCTCACGAGATTTGAGAATTTCGATTATTGTGTGTTTTCTTGAGGCGACTCATCCCTACGAACGATTCATCATATCACCATCTCCAGATAAATTGCCAAAAAATCTGAGGAACTTCTAACTGCTACTTAGCGCAAGAACCGCTCTTGAAGTCAAAGCTATATTTCTCCTAGGGAACAAAAGGACAGTAATCACGAAGACAGTAGATAATGATTGATAGTGCATTTTAAGATCAAAGTTAACTAGAAAGAGAGTTCTATGAGCGAGAAGCTTGAGAAAAGAAACTATTCGCGTGGAACTTACAGTTACATCTAGCTAATTCAACTGTAAATTAATGAGACTTTGTAGCCAATCTGATAATGTTTTTCAATTCATTAAGTGGAAGTACCATAGAGAAGTCTTCATTCGAACAAAAATTATAAAAGTATTTATAGTAAAAGCAGAGGGAAACAAATTTTAGTCAATGTGAAAGTGATTGAAGACAAGATGCCAGGTCAGGACGAATAATATAACTGATAACTTTTGGATATCATTAGTTTTAACAATATTCCTACTCCCATGCTCATAATGGCAGATAAACTAACATACTGATACATGAACCTTTTGTGCGTGTTTGTGTGTATGAAGAAGAGAAATGAGAAATTAATAAGCGTGAGAAATATTTTTTTGAGTTTGAAATGTCGATGTAAATATTCGAACATTCACTGCAACCTATGTATGAGAAAGAAACACGTTTTTGCTTGTTTAAAAGAAATTAATTGATATTAATATTTTAATATTAAGTATCTTGACTTTAATACTAATTTTATTAAACCTGCGAGTGAGAACTCGATAGTAATTCTGTTTATTTTTACTAAATTATATAAAGTTATTAACAGAACTAATTATCACTAATTGTAATAAGAATATTTTTTCTATTCGCTATATCATCGTCATTATCACATTTAAGGAAAAAGTTCAGCTAACAAAAAAATACTAACCACTGACCAAATTTTACATTGCCCTTAACATAAAACTAAACAGCATTTAAAGTATATAACATAAATTACTACAAGGGAAATAATTTTATTCAATCATATATATATATATATATATATATATATATATATATATATATATATATATATATATGAACATTGATTTATATATGTATAATTACATAAATATATATGCGTATATAACATATGAAAATAGATTCCTATGCATATGTACATACATACACACACACACACACACACATATATATATATATATATGTTTACATTTACATCTATATATATATATGTGTGCGTGCGTATATATATATATATATATATATATATATATATATATATATATGTATGTATATATATATATATATATATATATGTATGTGTGTACGTGTGTACGTGTGTGTATGTATGATACCTCCTGGCGAGTGACAGTAACTGTTACGACAAAGTTCATCTATGAAATTTTGAATATACCATCAATCAGCTAAATGAGAAATTTCATATTTGTATTAATCCTATATATATATATATATATATATATATATATATATATATATATATATATATATATATATATATAGTATTTATTGAGATAACAATCGCTCCTTTATATAAGCTTAAATGTTCTTTGTTGACTATTTGGCATTTTAACTTAATTTTCCTAAAGTTCGGCCCATTTTCTTGGTTTTCAGTACATCTTTAAATATAAAATTGTCCAAACTCTGGATAGTTTCGTCTTTCAGACCTTGACATTTTTTCCATTTGTGCTATTGTATTTTCATTGTTTTTTAAATATATTTCATAAATAAAAAAAATAAAAAAATCTATAAGACAACTCGAGTTAACCTATTATGATATGATATTTGAAAATAAAAATGTGCGACGGGATGTGTGAAAATGCGATGGTTGAAAAACGATGAAAATGCCATACCACAAATATAACGAATATTCTCTGTTAATAGGTTATGAAAGTCAGGAGTACACAACCTGCCGACAACAAATATTTAAACTTTCACCGGAACGCAGGAACATATTCCTCGATATAGAAATTAAGCAACAAAAAGACATTGTTTTTTTTTTCACCAATCAACCCATGCTATATATATATATATATATATATATATATATATGAATCATCATATATATAATATACTTAATGAATATACACATTTTAAATAGTGCATTTGCCGCAATTACAATGGAACAATTTTGTGCACTTATATAAATGGATATATATTTATACAAAGATCTCGACAATACACGCTGACACACGGGAACATATGCAAAAACACATGTACTCACCCTCACCCATATAAATGAATATAGGACGGTGAATTTTTGTCATTCAAACCAAAAGTGGAATGGTCTACATCCCCGAAGAGTTCATGATATTCCTCAAAATAACCCCAGTTAAAAATTTTATAATTATTTCTCGATTTTTTGTAAATCTTCCGACAAAGGAGTTTTGACATTTGGTCATTGTAATACAGCATGTCCGAATCATTAAATAATCCTTTCCTTTCATAATCATTTTACTGCTTAAAGACAGAAAATATTCAGAAAAACCAAGACTTGGTGAGTAGATAGGAATTAATTACAAACTAGAAATTCTCCAAAATATCCATCCCTTTGTTAACCTTGTGAAAAGAAGAATTGTCCTACATAATGAAAAGATCTTACCACCACAGCGAGTGTTTTTTTTCTTTTTTTCCCCCTCATTTAATCTGCATAAATATTTAGAGTAATTTACTATCATTAAGAATTTAACTCTTTCCAAGACAGTCACTGATCAATATAGTATTCTTTGTCTCCCAGATAGTTGGTTAATGTCTGTCCCGGTAATCTTCAGGTATCCATGTGGTCGTGTTTTATCAACAGTGACATGGTCGAAAAAGTTATCGCGTGATCGCTTAAAAAAGCAAAAATGCCCGGCATAAAAAAACATATTGATATTAACTTTTTTTTTAAATAATTTCACCCCTACAAGCAAGACAATAATGCTACTAAGGCGCAAGGGCTTAATAGGAGTGATAAATAACGTGTAAACTTTAGAAGGAACCTGAATCCGAAACCTAAACAGGAATCAAGAGATAAACCTTAACTTCTTTTCAGTATACGGAGAAGGAGTATGAACTGGATAACTTAAATAAAGGTTTCAGCTCAACTGCTAATGAATTATAAATTCTCTAATTTCATTTCATATCTCTCCTGCTTGCAGCTTCTTTGTCCGAGATTCTTTGATCCGCTGAAGGCCTCTGAGACCTTGCTGCATTTGGATATCAAAATCTGCACGATGATACACCACATCTCACAATTGAGTACTACGGGCATTTGTTACTCATTGTTCACATGATAGAAGGATTGATTCCATTCGGAGATTTCTTCTGCATGCACAGGGACTTCAGCACTTGAAAACTCTACAGGTTCCAATGACATAGTTCAGTCAATTTTCTGAAACAAATTCAAAAATATGTGTAAGCATCCAGTGAATTGAGATTTTACAGAATATAAGAACACCCTCAGTTCCGCTGTGGTTGTTTAAGATATAGGTTAAACTGAGAAATATTCGTCAACGTCATACTTGGCACCAAATTTCTCCAGAGATATCTACAATGTCAGCTGTATACAACCGCTTTCTAAGATCAATGGTTAAAAATGACTTCCAAGAATGTCGTTCTTCGCGGGGACAAATCTTCTACGAATTTTCTTGACTAAAACTTTTGGGATCCGAATGTCGATGTTACACGAATCCCGCAAACATTAAGATTGAAGAAATGACACAGGCCAAGTCAAGGATAACGAGAACAAAGAGTTTAGATATGACAAAATTTATTATTGACAGAAAAATACAATCTAAGAATCCAAATAACTTGGTGGCCGTGCTGGGTGTTAACTTTTGGTCTTAGATGCGTCGACAGTTGATGCTGACCGGAGCAACAGGAATAGTGTCGATGGTTGATAGACAGTTCTTGTATTGGGTTAGTACCAGCCGGCAGACGTAGCCCAAAGCAGATGGTTCTTGGTAACCAGAAGAGGGTGACGAAACCAACTGGAAGGTGTCGAAGAATGATAGGCAGTCAGCGAAGGTCGATAGACAGTCGGCGTGTTGAGCTGGTACTATCATGCAGTCTTATTTGAGGGTTGGTGGTTGAAACGACAGCGATGATGGACAGCAAGTATTGAAACCTGAATGACGGAGTGGGTTGGTAGAAGATGTGGTCGCTGGGAGTCAGTCGGTCACTAGTGATTGCTGGTCCGGATCATTTTCTTCTCAAATCAACCGTCTCCTGGAGCGGCTGGTCGCTGCAGGCTTACGGCGTAGCAGTGTTACTGCAGCGCAGAGTTCTGGCTCTACTTATGGTTATAAATGAACGCCATAAAAATAATTCTAAGTTATGAAGTATAATGTAATTGGTCATAATAAAACTACCAACAGGGAGAAAATAGTATTGGTTTTGGATAACCATTGTAATATGTCTCCGAAACAATGTATGTAATTAATAAACTCGAACCAAATGTTTAAGTTTAAATTGAAAGAGTCTGTTTGCTGAAACAAGAATAACTGTCTAGGGTGTTGCTACGATAAACTATATAATCATAAACAAAGAACTTCATCGAATAACAGGAACCACCTGATTTTTAACAGCAGTAACAACTCAAATAAATATCAAATGTTACACGATTATAATAATGTAACCAAGATATTGGCGTTCCACATGACTTCAAATAAATGGTTAAGAAGGAAGCCCACATCAATTCTTGAAATTGCAATAACATTTACTGAACTTGGGAAATTTATCTTCCTGAAAATTGTTGCAATAGAAAGAATTATAAATTTCAACTGAAAGTAACAATCTGATTGGTCAGTGAATGCCTATAAGGAAACGCCTAATTTTACCATTACCGGTCAATGTGTGTGTTTAAGTCAGTCCGTAGTTCACTACTGACTGTTCGGTTATACTCTCATCCTACGGACGGGAGGAACCCGAAGGAGGCTACGCCGAAGGGCGGATTCTCTTTCGGGGAGGTAAACCGGCCCTGAACCCGTTTATACGGGTTCAATGGGCATATTTTGGGGCCGAGCTCACGGGCTCGGAAATCCCACGTTAAAAACGGCCTTGTGCCACATGACATCCTCGTGGGGTGGTGGGTGACTGAATATCGTCAATGTGTGTGTTTGTATCTGGGCATATGTTCTTTTGATATACGAAACAAATTTGCCAATTCATTGTCCTAAAAATGTACCTATAAAAGAACTATTCTAAATAGTAAAGACTGAATAGAACGTATTTGAAAGAAAGATAAAAAAAAAAAAAAAAAAAAAAAAAACACGCAGTGAGACAGATATTTTCAACCAAATTCCCAGCAAATATCAAGGAGTCTGTGGCCTGCTAACTTTTAATTTCCGGACAATACGACATCGCGATTTTAGTTTCAAATTTGGCACCGATCTTAACTATTTTATTTGATTATATCCTTTAATTACTTTCGTTTTTATCCCTGCACGTTGAACATAATCACAAGTTTTTCGTTATTTTTGTTTTTACATTGTCGCTAGTTTAATTTTATTTGAATTGCTTGCATTGTGTTTTGACCTAATCGTCTTTTTTATCTTCATTTTTAACTTCCCTTTTTTACCCATTATTCCTTCTGTTTTCAGTTATTATTTTATTTGTCCCTTTTTAAAGTTATGCTTCGACCGTCTTTCTTTTTTGCAGCCTGTGTAGTCACTGACCCGAGTTTTTACGCGGCTGGTTATATCTTTCGATTATTGAACCACGTGCTTTGCAGCGGTGAGATTCTATATTGTGTCATATTGATATATTTAAAACTCTATGAAAACACACTGCCCTACTATTCGCCTCTCTACATGATAACCTTGTCTGAGCTTTTCTTCTTTTTCTGGCTAAAACTTAGAAGCAGCCAGTTGTTTGCTTCCCGCCTAAAGCGCCAAACAAAATCCAACCTATTTTTATTATTATTATTATACTCAGTTTTTCCAAATATCAAGAGGTATGCAAACCGTACAATAAATACTTCAGTATCCACTTCAGATAATATTTTTGCAGCTAAATTGTCAAGAAATTCACACCAGTTAATGGTAGCTTAACTTTTAGCAAACTGTTAAGATTTTATAGTTTAAAAAAGCGGAGACGTATTGAAAATAACTGGCAAATATAACAAGTGGTATAATTCTTCCAACCCGAACACTTTTCTAGCAGCTTTCATCAGAGCAGATCGTTGATGATGATTTAAAATGTTAAACCATGAGAGAGAATTACCAATAAAAATGTGATAAATCACTTTAAAAATAAACTTTACCAGTTGCGTTTTTTTTTTTTTTTTTTTTGCTTTTTTGTCATGGGGGGACAAGTAAGTTCTAATTTTAAACTATTTTACTTGGAACTTGGCTCTTCGATTTCCAATTCCGAGTCGTTATAAATTACACCAGCCGCACATCCAAGTTTACAGCATCTGGTAATCCCAAGCGTTCACCCGTCTAGATAGTGTCCAAACTCGGCGCTGCTTAACTTCGCCGATTGTACGAGAACCGGAGTTTCAACGTGATATGGTCGTGTGCCACAACTGATGAGAGAGTATCGAAAATTTCAACGCTTAAAAAGAATTATATCACCTATTCCTTTTGAAGTTAATTCCAACACATCTCCGATTTTTAAAGCCACATTCAGGCTGTGAAATGTTAAACGGACATGTTTACTATTTTATTATTTTATTTTGCTACTGGTCAGTTAATTTAACTATCAAAATAACGTTGAATTAACTAATAAATGAAATGGGCTAGCCTTTGTTTATTTGATATCTCTCTGTATCAAAATCTCTAAAGAATACAGGTATTAAACTCTCGATAAAGCGAACCTTTATCAGGACATATTAGAATGCGATATTTGTCGTATGCTAATATGTCCTTTATCCGGACATCTTGCCGCATTAAAAAATCTGAAATTCAAAACGACGTTTTTTACGTGTCATTGACTTTCCAATATTAATTTTTTTAACATATCGATAATGATGCTAGCAAAAAAAGGCATTTGAATAACATACTAACCTGCACAATTCTTTCTAACATAATCCTGACTTATGTGTGTGGTTCATAAAACTTATATTCAAAGGTTATCGTGAGTAAACTTTATCCCTCTTTAAAAAAAAACTAACAAACATTATATTTTCAGAAGTCCGATTAAATATCAATCATCTTCATTTTGCTTATCATAAATATATCAGTTCACATCAATCCAACACACAAATCATTGCCTCCTCATTGTTTCATCTAACTGTAAACCCATTTCTAGTGTTCATTTGTGTCCTGGAGATATTTCTGTTTGTCAACTCACGTTGTTTCAAAATTTTTAACTTGATTCCGGTCCAACACTCGTTTAATTAATTTTCGCAGAATGTCATTAAAATCCCTTTTTTGCCTTCAGAAGATGACCGTGAAACAAAATAGACAAGAACTTTTTAATATATGTTACAAATATATTTGCTAAAATGATACCCCAACAACATGAGTTTAAATATGAGACATGCTCGAATTTAATGTGGGTACCGTACCCAACACTTGCATGGAGGCAATATCTGTCCAGTCCTGTTGGTATATACCACAAGGTAAACCTAGAAAACTCTCTTCGAGCACAATGGCTGTCTACTCATCTGGAATTGGATTCTTCACGATCAAAGAACTATTTTTAGTGTAAATACTTTTTTGCTCTAAATATGAAGAACGATCGAATTTAATGGGGGTCTCCAATGCTTGGGTGGAGGCAAAATCTGTCCAGTACTAGCAGAATATATCACAATGTAGACCCAGAAAACAGTCCCTGAGCACAATGTTTGTCTACTGACCTGGTGTTGGATTCTCCAGGATGCAAACAATATTTTTGGTGTAAATACTTTTTTGCTCTAAATATGAAGAACGATCGAATTTAATGGGGGTCTCCAATGCTTGGGTGGAGGCAAAATCTGTCCAGTACTAGCAGAATATATCACAATGTAGACCCAGAAAACAGTCCCAGAGCACAATGTTTGTCTACTGACCTGGTGTTGGATTCTCCAGGATGCAAACAATATTTTTGGTGTAAATACTTTTTTGCTCTAAATATGAAGAACGATCGAATTTAATGTGGGTCTTCAACTCTTGGTTGGAGGTCAAATCTGTCCAGTCCTAGCGACATATACCACAATGTAGACCCAGAAAACAGTCCCTGAGCACAATGTTTGTCTACTGACATGGTGTTGGATTCTCCAGGATGCAAACAATATTTTTGGTGTAAATACTTTTTTGCTCTAAATATGAAGAACGATCGAATTTAATGGGGGTCTCCAATGCTTGGGTGGAGGCAAAATCTGTCCAGTACTAGCAGAATATATCACAATGTAGACCCAGAAAACAGTCCCCGAGCACAATGTTTGTCTACTGACCTGGTGTTGGATTCTCCAGGATGCAAACAATATTTTTGGTGTAAATACTTTTTTGCTCTAAATATGAAGAACGATCGAATTTAATGTGGGTCTTCAACTCTTGGTTGGAGGTCAAATCTGTCCAGTCCTAGCGACATATACCACAATGTAGACCCAGAAAACAGTCCCTGAGCACAATGTTTGTCTACTGACCTGGTGTTGGATTCTCCAGGATGCAAACAATATTTTTGGTGTAAATACTTTTTTGCTCTAAATATGAAGAACGGTCGAATATAATGTGGGTCTTCAACTCTTGGTTGGAGGTCAAATCTGTCCAGTCCTAGCGATATATACCACAATGTAGACCCAGAAAACAGTCCCTGATCCTAATGACGGTCTATCTCGTCTAACGACGACGCACAACTGATTAAAACCAAAAATCCAGGATAACTATGAGATAGAAACGATTTTTATAGATTTAAAAATGTCTACTCTGTATTTTAAAATAGTATACAAAGCAATAGATATTAATTCTTAATACCTCATAACATGAAAAAACAAGATATATATACGCCGATGAATATGCTGAGATTTTTAACTAGGATAATAACATTATAAAGAACAAAAAATTTTAATTCCAACGGCTAATTTCTTGTTAAAACAGATATATTTCGGAAAGCTTTTGCAATTTTTGATCACTATTGAGAAATAAATGAAACAGTGACTAAGCTAAATTGTATATGTTATAAATTCAAATTAACAAAAAATTCGATTGAATTGAGTTCGCGAGACATGCATAAGTTGAAAGCGTGAGAATTGCTTAAAGAAAGAGAGAAAGAAATGTCATTTCTAAACTAGAATAAAAAAAAATTACACCTTCTAGTAATAAAAATTAAACCGATCGAGAAAAAAAAAACCTAATGAAGTCATTAAAATTCACGCCATCAAAGAAGGTCACGAAATATACTTCGACAACCTGAAACAAAATTGACCAACCAACACAAATCCAACGAAAGACGGGTAGCTGAACAAATGATAATAGCAAGTACCGAAAATGTCTGTAATAGAATTAATGCAGCACAGCTTCACCCAGCATGGACTTCCCTACTTCAACGAAAAATACGAAAAAACTAAGAGTATTTTTTTGACTCTGGTTTGGAAATGACATTTCTTTCTTTCTTTCTTTCTTTCTTTCTTTCTTTCTTTAAGCAATTCTCACGCTTTCAACTTACCCATTTCTCGCGAATTCAATTCGATCGAATTTTTTCCGTTAATTTGAATTTATAACGTACATAATATAGCTTCGTCACTGTTTCATTTATATCCCAAGAGTGATCAAAGATTGCAAAAGCTTTCCGAAATATATCTGTTTTAACAAGAAAGTATCCATTGGAATTACAAGTTTTTGTTCTTTTTAATTCAACTTCACCAATGGAATCAAGCGTTTTTACAGGATAATAGCATATTTGTTAAAATTAAAGGATAATATCATATTTGTTAATATTCATAATCGAATGGTTAATAATCAAGTTATTTTTATGAGGAATTTATTCAAGTAGACCTTATCTGCAGCATTTGATAGAAAATTCGGCGTCATGTTAACGTGTCTGGAAACAAAATGTCTAACTCCATGCCTTTCGCAAAAAAAATTCATTCATAGGAGGAATCTTAATAACTCGAAATTCATTTGTTGGCCTTCTATTTTTTTAAATGAAACAATCGAAATATTGTGAAATTTGAGTTTTAGGTTATAGCTTTATATTCCAAATTGCCACAAACATCACACGGTGAGGTGGATCCTATCTTGATCTTTAAATAATCATTTTTACACTGTAATATCATTTTATTTCAATGTATGTACTGACATGCCAGAAGCGATGGGTTAGATCTCATATCTAGCCTGGCAATGGGTATTAAACCGATTTAATAAGTGACGAGAAGACATCTAGAGAGTTGGTAAGCTATGTTTTGTTTCGATAACTGCAGACAGCTCCCTGATTGTTTTAGGTGCAGGATATTGGGTGCTATTAAACCTAGTCACCGTATCTTGAAAGTGTCCTATTAATCTTCTGCCGGGCGAAGTTGCTGGTCGCAATATTTGTCGAAATGTGCTTAAAACCAAATCTTGGACAAAATGGGCCAGATGACAAAATGGCTGCCTTATTGATAACAGGGAATCGACAGCGTCATGCGCCACGCCGAGACCCTGTCCTAAACAACCCAAAACTGCTGGAACCATGACTTCTCAATCCGCAGCACACGTTGCCAAATTTCCTGGGTCAAATTAGCGACTTTATGAAATCAGATGAAGCGCTGTCTCTAGTATTGTGAAAGCTAAAGAACACTTAACCGACCTTCTGGAACTGATAGCACCTACTGTGTGTACGGATGTGATATGAGTCAGTGCCATATAGCTGTTATGCCACTGAACTCTCCACAGGGATTGTCTAGGTATCCCCGGTACCCAAGTGATATCGTAGAATCGAAGGGTACGATTTCAGAGTTAGAATGCACTATTCGTCTGGCTCCACTATCATGTTCAATTCGAGCTCAGATAATTCACATCGTCTTCCAATGAGCAGCACCGACAATGTTTACACGAACTTAGCAGATGTTACAGTTCAGCTGATATAGACTTTTTTAATATGATATGACGGTATGATGGTGCCAGCTGCCATTACTTTAAATACTGCTACGCATGGCTTTTGGTGCGTCAATGTACATAATTGATAAACAAAGACTGATATAGGCTTTTTTAATATGATATGACGGTATGATGGTGCTAGCTGCCATTACTTTAAATACTGCTACCCATGGCTTTTGGTGCGTCAATGTACATAATTGATAAACAAGGACGTATAGTTTTAACGATGTCTATTTCCAAAGGACATTGATAACAATGAAAATATTACATCCACTTCCTCTTTCTGAAACTCATCATCATTTCTCTCAACGCATTCATCATTGGCGTATCAAACTCAGAAATATCCTTGCTCATCTCTATGTATTTTACTAATACTCTCTCTCTCTCACTCTCTCTCTCTCTCTAATTTTTTACTAACAATCATTGTTGTCACACTCATTATTGCTTTATTCATTTATTATATGTTTAATTTGACATTGTTTATGTTTTTATATATTTACCGTGAAATTTAAATGTGCTTGCAAATTTAACCAGATTTCAATAAAATATATAATCGATAACACCTAAAAAAATTCATAAAAACTACTAGAAATTAATTTATTTCAATATGGACAGAATTTTTGTCAGAAGAGTGCTCAATAGAGGACTAGACCGACAGTAGTCAATAAGTTAATAAAAATTCTATCGACTTATTTCTCGATCCACCCTCACGATATATATATATATATATATATATATATATATATATATATATATTGCTTAAGCGAATAACAAATGGATAATGACGCGCTTAGATCCAAGAAGGATCTTAGGAATACGAATAATTCTTCGATATATATATATATATATATATATATATATATATATATATACACATATATATGTGTGTGTGTGCGCGTGTGCGCGCAAGCGCGTGTGTCTATCAAAGTCGACAATTTGTTTTATAAAAGTGGACAATCTGTTTTCTTGTTTCATGCTTGGATGGCCTGAATATTGCCTTAAGATTGCGTTTAAGCGTGAAACAGACTGTTGCCGACCTCATCCCCGTTAATGACCACTTTTACACAAAATTATATCTTACCTCCGAACTATATTTTTACTATATATATATATATATATATACTTGATATTGATTTTATCTAGCTATCATATTAATGTATCAGCACTAAATTCAATTTATCTTAAATATTTTGTGTAATATAACTGCTATTAGAAAATTGTCATTGTTATCAAATGATACATGTTGTTATCGATTTTATTCCCTAACAATGAAATCAATGAATATGGAGTAATTGCATTCATTTTATCCCTGGTAAAGTCTACAAGCACAACCCAACCTAATATTATTAAACATTTGCCTGTACAACAATTAACCCCTTTATCAAACAATTAACCAACATTTATGCATAACCAACTTTTAACCAACCATAATAAATGTAAATAATTATGCCTAACTGAAATTTAAATTTGTTTCCTTTTTTACACTGTTTTATGCATTATACTGTCAACTAACTTACGTGTGTATGTGTTTGTGTACGTGTGTGTTTGTGTGTGTGTTTTGTGTCAAGTATCTATATGATCTACAAAATCATTTTTCAACTAAGAATACATTTTGTCGTGTGTCATGAATGTCAGAGTAAAGATTTACAGGAATTTTATAGAACAAAACTAAGGAAGGATTGTTTTTTACAAACGAGTCTTTTTTTTTTCATTGCGTTTGGCTTTTGGCAACATATATAAGAGAGCTGCTTAATAAGAAATCACGCTATCAAAATGCTACCCGAATTTCTTCATTGTTTGTGGGAAAAAATGTTCTTTTCTGAATAATGTATGAATTTACAAAATCAAGCAGCTCAAATCAGACAATTATTATATAGCTTTCTTTTAGAGATCATCAGAAATTTGTGTTTGTGCTGTTTTTGTATTTTATAGGAATTGAATCATCAGAAGAGACAGTCGAACTATTAGATGAAGACTTGCTATTATTACTAATTATTTTTCTTGCATTTCTTTTGTCATTATCCTGGTGTGTTTTATTGCATATCTACTATCGCTATTCTGCCATAATTTAATAAGAAACATAAAAATTAACATCTGCTGACGTTTGAGCTGATATAAATTAAACTTCGAAAGAAGTCAATACTTTGCAAAATACCCTTTTACTAGTTTGACCATAAATACACTACGAAATGTTGCTTCCAGAGAACGCGGCTGGTCAAAGAAAAGTCGCTTCCATGACTAAACTTCATTCTCTTTGGATTATACTGGCATAACAACATGGACAGAAATTATTAATATAACGGGCAATGGAATAGGATAGGAGATTCGCATTAACACATTACTTCCAAGTGAACAAATTTAATCTCAAAGTTTTACCTGGATCCACATGTTCAGTTTTGATAGAAAATCCGTTCATCATTCTCATTTCCTCGCCCAGCATCCATTTATAATTAACATAATTAACTGTAACAACATATTTTCCTAGTACGAACGACAAATAAGATAAATTAGTTACAAGAAAGTGAGAAATAATTTTTAGGTGAGTTTTTGTTTCGGTTGATATATACATTAATATTTTTACTTTGATTTCATGCTTGCAGATTTAAATTCATTTTCATACTCATCATGCGTAGAAAGTGATTAATGGGGGATATTTTTTAGTCATATATCAGATAAGTTTCTTCTTTTTGTATTACCCTCTTGATGAGGCTTAGAATACACCGACTGTATCCTTAGCAGAGTGATAAGATCATAACAGAGTGGGTCATCTGCCGGGTGTTCATTTGCAAACTTGGGTATAAATCTGGCCAATAGCTAGTTTTTTTATTCAAATGTAAACTGGACCTTTTTGATTGAAATGTAAACTGGAACCTTTTGATTCAAATATAAACTGCCCCTTTTGATTCAAATGAAAACTGGGCCTTTTTGATTTAAATGTAAACCGGATTCTTTTGATTCAAATGTAAACTGGACCTTTTTATTCAAATTTAAACTAGACACTTTTGGTACAAATGTAAAGCAGGCCCTTTTGATTCAAATATAAACCGGATTCTTTGGATTCAAATGTAAACCGGGCCCTTTGAATTCCAAAGAAACTGGGCCTTTTTGATTCAAATATAAACCGGATTCTTTGGATTCAAATGTAAACCGGGCCCTTTGAATTCCAAAGAAACTGGACCTTTTTGATTCAAATATAAACCGGTCTAACGTTAACCTATTTATCAATTCCTATTTTATTTTGGTCCTATAAAAGTGACATTCAGTAATAAAAAAAAAACAAGAAGGGTTGATAGGCAATTAAATTAACCAGCTTAAGATAAAAATCTGTGCAGCCTATAAACAAACGGATAAAAGATCTGAATGCAATATATAAATATTCTATTTTGAAATTCACTGCTATAAATGTTTATCTACCTTTAGATGTAAACCTAAACAAAGATTTTGTATATAAAGGTGTGTAAAATAGTTATTCCATCAAAGTGGTTTGCATATATATGAAAATGAACAATCGCATACGTATATGTAATGCAGCAAGTGAAGGCTTCTTTGCAGGCCTGTCTTTGTTGTAAAAGATGCGTAGCGTAGTTTTCATTGTTAGCTAAACTTAAGCGAAGAGTTAATGGGAAATATATACCACTAAATTATGCTACATATGTTTTCAGTTAATTTGTGAGAGAAGAAAAACAATATTTCAGAAAATCTGTTCTATCCGGTATATGTAGTATATGTGGCATCCGTCCGCCTCGAGAGACCATGGACCAGCGCCCAAAGAGTTATGATTCAGCTGCTGATGGTGGCGCAGGATCTTTTATGGTTGTACAGGCTTACATGAGAGCGACAGTCTCGATTACAACGAATACATGTGAAGACGCTCTCCCGCGATGACTTCGTGTTGTTTTCGTTCCATCGAGCACGCTTCTCCTTGGTGGCAAGCCTCCGTTTATTCTCTCCTCGGTGGCAAGCCTCCGTTTATTCTCTCCTCGCTTCAGCCCTCGATGTAAATCGCGTCTTAAACATAAGCGAGCGTTGACGAAGTCTTCCCACCTCTCGATGTCCATCTCTCCCGTATCCCTTTTGCAGATGTCCTTGAAGCGAAGATGAGGTCGTCCTCGTGCCGGTGACCTGTTCCCCGTACAGAAGGATCTTCAGAATCCTCACATGCGGCACGCAGTATACATATTCGAATCAACGAAGCCTGCTTTTTTGAGAAGGGTGTGTAGGCTGGCTAACTAGGCATTGGTGAGAACTACGGTATTGCTGACCAGGTCGAACCAATTGTTGTTCAGAATGCGTCTCAATTAGCGAAGATGAAAGGAGCTGAGGCGCCACTCGTGTCTGGAGTAGAGGCTACAAGTCTCACTGCAGTAGAGTAGCACGTTGACGACGCATTCTCTATAAACTATCCAGTATTCTTCAGAATTAAGCTAAAATGAAGAAATATGAGAAAAATTATAAATAATGCTTCTTAGTAAAATACTTCATTTCAAAGAAATCCAGCAGGCAAACAAATCATAATCTATATTAGTAACAATAAAATAATTATTATTCGTCAGACATTTGCATTTAAAATACAATGACAGCAATTATCTAATTATCAGACAGGTGTTGTTTAGTTTGTTAAAATGTGGGTTTTATTTACCTTATAGACCTATAGACATTTTAGTATAACTTTGTACGAATGGTGTAAATAGCTTACGAAATATTAACAGTATTCGATATTTGGTTGCTACAGTGTAACCCGGATATAAGAGACTCTGATATAAGACAAAACTCGGATATAAGAGAGATTTTCTCCCAAGTTGGAGCCATACTTACCTAAACAAAATAGACCAAACCCGGATATAAGAGAAACCTGGATATAAGATATTTCTCCGGTCTCGACAACTCTCCTATATCCGGGTTACACTGTATTTCAATATTCCTTACCTACATGCAAGGAAGTGGCTACTTGTGAGATTTAGAGGTAATTTCCTCTGTTTTATTTTAAATAAGCATCTAAAACAAAGACGGTTTTTGTCCTTTTGGTTTGATAAGTTTGACTAAAGACAGAGCCGGTTCTCTGCAAAATTGAAATAGAAAGAGAAAGGCATTTCGTCCGCATCTATCACGCACTGAATTGTTATTTTTTATGTTGTTTCTTTATATTTTTATTTTTTTATAGTTAAAATAAATATGTTATAAAAATTAACAATAAATATTTCATTTAATGGACATAGATTTAAAAAAAAGAATAACAAAATAACTGAGACAAAAAAAAGCAAAAAATAAATATTATGAAATATAAATATATATAAAATATAAAATTATAAATGTTTAAACGAAGCCAAAAAAAATTAAGACGTAAATCTTTATACAGTGTAACCCGGATATAAGAGAGTTGGCGAGACCGGAGAAGAAGTCTCTTATATCAGGGTTTCTCTTATATCCGGGCTTGGTCTATCTTGTTTACATTAACACAGGCTCTAATTTGGGACCAGAGAAAATCTATCTTATATCCGGGTTTCTCTTATATCTGGGTCTCTTATATCCGAGTTACACTGTATCAAACTTTAAAAGCAAACGTAGGCTTCTCAACGAACTCAAGGTCGGAAATGGTTTATCTTAACGTCTGCTTACGTGTTTATGCCTAGGTAATGTTTTACGCGTTTATCTTAATGTTTTTTTTTTTTCGTTATTTTGTTATTGTTTTTGGTGTTGTCGTTGTTGTTGATTTTATCATTTTTTTCTCCCTGAGAACTTTTTAGTGGAACATTAGAAACATAACAGGTTTGGTTTAATTTTCTTATTTTCATCGTTATATCTTTTCGCAGGCAATTCTATCTCTGAAAATGTAGATACCCAATGCTTGATGACCAAGAAAAATGCACGCAGTAAGTACAGCAGTTTTTCTATTATTCATTTACATTTTAGAAAATGTGACTTGAAAATATATCACCTAAAATTCACATCTACTTTGAAGCTGAAGAAAAATATTCCGACAATTAATCCTAAATTAATTCGATTCGATATTATCATCTCTCAGACATATAAATATTGCGCTTAATTAAGATTCCAGCATATAATAATAATTTAAATATCTTCCTTTTGAATGTGCCGTGCCCATTATTATACCGGCGAACTTGGGTCTCCACTACTACTTATCCTTTCTAGCTCTTAATAAGATTTGTCTACTCCCTATCTCTTCCAATTCCTGGTTTCCCATCCATTTACACATGATTCTTCATTATCCGACGCAGAAATTTCAAGTGTTTTCTTTCTGATTGCAAGTATAAGCATACTTTTAGTTTCTATTATCTGAAAAATATTTCCTCGATATTCACATGCACTGCTCCTAGTATTCTCAGTATCCTTCTGTAAAACCATATACAGGGTGCAATGGCTAAAGTCGCCATTTTATCTTTTTAAGTTTACATATGCGCGTTGCCGATTGATTTTGATTTTATCGACTGCACAGTATAGTATGGTCAGTCGGGCACCGTATGTGAGAAAAAAAAAGCACTATGACGCAATTTACTCTGTGAGAAATTTGGAAACAGAATGCTGTCAAGTTTGGTATTCGCACCGGAAGTTCCAATACGGATATTTCAGAGTGGTTGGGTGTCAATCTAAAGATAGTGCAGAAGATTCGGAAAAAATTGGATGATATATCCAGTCAACATCATGGTGTTTGGAGTGAACACTAGGGATAGTGACATTATGCCTCCATTCATCTTCTTACCGGGACAACAAGGAGACCCACATCAAGTGTCTTAAGGAGGTAGTGCTTGCCTGGGTCAAGAGGATGGCTGCTAGGAGACCCTATGTCTGGTAACAAGTTCTGCACCATACCACAGAAACAGGAGAAATTAGTCATGGTTGTCAGACAATTTCTGTGACCATATCATCCCTTACATCTGGCTCCATACTACAACTCCCTTGATTATTATGTGTGCGAGAGACCTACAAAACGCATTTTAACACCAAAGATGAACTGAAGGCAACGATTATGGCAGCATTCGCCAATTTAAACAAGGGGTCCGTCTAGAAGAAATGCAGAAGATTGCGATGTCGTCCGGAGGCCGTGGTTGAAGCCAAAGGCAATTTTATTGAATAAATTTAGTATTTCCAGATATTTTTAGGTAATTTTGGTAAATATATCTGTCAAAATGAGATATCAATGTTATTTTCATTTTTGCGCAATTTAGATGATAATTTATCCATCACAACTAGTATTTGTTGCTTCAAGTTTCATGTGTAAAAAAATAGTCCCTCATTCACTGCTATAAAGTGTTTTTTAAAGATTTTTTTTTAAGTTTTTACTATTTAGTTTTATTTTCAAAGACCTTTTCTGCTATTGCAATGCGACTTAGTTTTTTCATTTATTTTTTTAAGCATTTCACCCCAAGCAAGGCGGGAAGCCACTAGGACGCAAGGGGTTACAGAAAGTTTAGAGCAAGATCAGATAGGAGTGATAGAAGAAAGGATGAGGGTAGTGGATAGATCAAGGCAACTGGAGATGTCGATTGACATTACACTTGAATAGCTACTTTGATAAAACATTTCCCAGATATCTAAATTTTCTTGTTTAATTTTGACATTTCCAATTTGTAGTTTACATAATAGGCATTTTCCCTTGTAGGCTACCTTAGATTCTGTCTTCTTTCAATTGATAGTTAGTTTCTTCCCGTTTTCTTTTACTATCTTCTCTAGTAATTCCTAATATTTCTTTTCTATCTATTCTATCAACACAGTGTCACTTGAATATCTTATATTGCTACGTTTGTGTCAATCAATATTCAATCTTATTATTGCTTCTAGCACTCTCAGGATTGCTTCGCTGAAAAGCGTGAATAAATCCGGTGAAACGATACAACCTTTTCGTATGCCCTTTCCGATTTTTTGACTCTTCTATCCTTCCATAACTCTAATCTGCCATCCATTCACACAAACTCAATAGATATTTTACTCGCTGTTTTACTTTAAATCTTCTTTCTTCAATGCATCTTGTATTATTTTTTCTCAACCTACTCCCTCTCTCTCTCTCTCTCTCTCCCTCTTTCTTTCTCTCTCACTTTCTCTCAGTTTTCTTTCTGTCTTTTTGTGTATATTTCTTCTTTTTTTTGCGGGTCTGCTTCTCTTTTAAAATTCTGATTTTCCATTAGTATGTAAAATGTAAGCCAAGCGTTTGGGCCACCCTCTTGATTTCGAAGTATCGCCTAAAAATTGAATGTTGCCTGCCTTTTTCAAAAATAATTTATTAACTCACTTCGAGCAAAAGTGACTTTCTCTTCCTAAACGCTTTTATAATTGTAATAATAATAATGATAATGATGATGATAATAATAATAATAATAATAATAATAATAATAATAATAATAATAATAAAGTTGTAGCATGCCTGCGGACGATAATGGTCATGTCCCCATTCATATAAATACAGTAGTAAATACTGTATGTTGGTCTGCAGTCAATGATTAATCTCCAGCTGTGCTGGTCAAACTCACTGCCTCCAGACAAAGAGGATCCCCATACGAGGCTATGTTGAAGGGCAAAGTCTCGTCTCGGGAAACAGCTACCCGACCCCGTTTTATACGGGGACTACGGTGAATTTTTGGCCGAGCCTATGGGCTCAGAAACCCCACATTAAATTAAGCCTTGTGTCACATCTGACCGCGTGGGGTGGTTGGTAGATACCCTGCAGTTGGAGATTCATTGTGGAATTCACTTGACTCACTTCTAGCAGTTGATACTTTTAATCGCCGCTGGCGAATCTTATATGTATTTTTCTTATCCTAAGTATTATCGTTCATTGCCAACCTTCATTTGTTTATTCTATTCATTAGCCTCTACCTAGTTTACAACAACAGCAACAACAACAAATAATAATAATAATAACAACAACAGTAACAACAACAACAACAACAACAATAATGAATTTAAGTCAGCAGTGCAGAAATTTTCCTTAAAATATGTGTGCTTTTTGCCTAATCGACCATGCTGGCTAATGGTTATCTTTGGGCTCACGAAAAAGTATCGATAGGATTAAAAATAGCAGTACATGAATTCTTCTTGTATGTATGTATATGTATAGATATGTAGTAACTGGAGTTTTAGGGTAACAATCCCTAAAATATTTGACGTCATTGGGTTAAATAGTTTCAGCATCCTAGCCGAGATGGTGTTAATTAAACCAAACAACATATGAAACATATTATTAATTAAATCCAGAGGATAGCCACACATTTGGTCTATAATGTATTCATATTTATTTCCGAAATTCTCCTACATTTTCCCTCTTTCTGTCTGTCTCGTTCTCCTCTTCTCCACTGCACAGTTTCTCTACAATTCATGACAGCATTAGAGAATCCGCTTTTTTTTTAAACGGAATTTTTCATTTTCTTGTTCATTATATAATCATTTACATTTAAATTAATCTCTGTGCTAAAATGTATTTCTGTTCCGAATAAATTATTCTGAAGATTTATATTTTTTTCCCTAATTATCATTTTTTGTTATATTTCTTGTATTTTCTAGTGGAACCCGCCCGTATATACTTATTCACAACTTATCGCATTGAGATGGCAAATGCCACCGTGCAACTTCTGTGTCGGGCCGAGGGAAACCCTAAACCAACCATTACGTGGTTTGACCGTGAAAGAAATCCCATTGGTCCTAATACTCTAGGATATAAGGTAAGGATGATGTCTTTGGTTTTCTTTTTTTTTTTTCTAGCATGCATTTTTACAGCCTATGCTGAAAAAAAGTTACATAAATAAGCTTTCACATAGGTATGTAAAGTACTCTCTCTCTCTCTCTCTCTCTCTATATATATATATATATATATATATATATATATATATATATATATATATCCTGGTAAAATGCGAACAAATGTAGTATAATTCCACTGTCCGTAACAATTAATTTAAAAGAGGGCACAATACAGAGTACAGGTAAATATTATTTATTTTAGGATATTCAAGAAAAAACATGTTAAAAATCGCTACAAAATTACAATTATGTTTCAACATTTTTTTATCACCGCCTGATGGGAGGCTATGTTGCATCGAAAGATGAATGCATTTTCGTACGGGAAATACATATGTTCGAATGTAATAACCTATAATAAATAATTATAACTCTACATTTGTATTGATGTCTTTTTTAAATTAATGTTATCAACGTTTGAATTTATATTTGATTCGTTTTCATTTCATTTGTATATATATATATATATATATATATATATATATATATATATATATATATATATATATATATATATACGTTATTATTATTATGTCAAACCTTATTTCAATGTACATACGTGTTTGAGTAGAAGCCCTGCTCACCCGAGAAAACTTAAAGAAAATCGGCTATAAAGAAATGTTTTCTTGAGTCCGCAGGTTGGTACATACAGGAGTCCTCTCTTCAAATAGAAGTATCTACTACAGACTGCGGATTCGGATTGAAAATAAAAATACATGAATTGATTGTGTGTCTGTGTGTGTGTGTTTGTTTGTTTGTTTGTTTGTTTGCGTGAGCGTTCCTGCGCGCATGCTCACGCAAGTGTGCATAAGTGGTAAGCTAAGTTTTTAAGTATGTTTTGTTTAAATGGACCCTAATATCCCCCAAACGCCACTTATCTCAGATACATCCTCACCTTGTTGTTTCAGTTTTTTTTTTATTGAATTTTTCATACATCGGCTTCATTTTTTGATTTCCAAGGAAACTGAGTATTATATATATATATATATATATATATATATATATATATATATATATATATATATATTGCTACTAATCTTTGCTTAATCCCTCAAATACAAACCTCTGGGTCACCTGGTGAAGATAAACTCACTGGAGCGGTTTAGTTGAATAGCAGAGTAGCCAGTAATTCAAGGTGAACTGACCTACCTCCACAAGTCTATAACCTGCGTTGTAATCAAATTTAGCATACAACTACGTGAACGTGATTCTTTTCTCTTTTTGCCGGTCCGAAGTATTACAGTTGATCCGCATTCAGATGGTACAGTAAAAGGCTACAGATATATTCGGATTGCTACCATTTTGATCCCGGATTACCAACGGCAACAAAATTAATTTTAGACAGTGAACGCTGGACATCTTTTGTATTCTTGGTTCATCGGAGTGGAAGCGTAATAATGGCATCATTATTTCACTAGGATATTCTGTAATTAAATCTCAATGGAGACAATGTAATGTTCATATTCTCCGCATAGTTGATTATATTATCATTGCCTGCAGGAAGGCTTCGTGAAATGCGTGAGGCACTGACCTGACCAACATATTCTATGTATAATGTCAGATTTCTCTTCCCCGGCCCTGTATTGCTTGCCAGAGAGGCCCTAATTTTAAGCCTTTTTTTTTTTTTTTTTTTTTTCATATATAATGGCGATATTGTGTTTGCAAATATGTGTATTTGTGCCCCTCCATATCGCAATCTGTATAATTATTAACAAAAAGGAGTTTTGATTTTCACACACACACACACACACACACATACACCCCCCTCTCTCTCTCTCTCTCTCGCTTCCCCCCACCTCTCTCTCTGGTAATTCTTTTACCATTTCCTGGTTTCTTCTATATATTTAAGTATAAATTACCCAGTGTCTTCATGTCTTAACGTAAAAATTCACGGTAAAATACGTATTATCGTCTTATTGTTGCTCTTCTTCTTCTTCTGCTAATCATTATTATTATTATTATTATTATTATTATTATTATTATTATTATTATCATCATCATCATCATAATGTGTGAATTATATTTAGTATGATTGTTATTAAATTTGTTATTCGTTTGTTTGTTTTATAATTAATGCTCCGTGAAGACGCAATATTTGAAAATTGACAACACTGTCATAGCGGAAAAAAAAATTTGCAATGTCTACGTAACCAAATGTAGTCAGACATTGACCTATTTATATTTAGACAGCTAGCGAAACTACGAAAATGTTTCTGAAATATATTCTTCTTTTCCTTCTCTTTTTCTTCTTCTTGTTCTTGTTCTTCTTCTTCTTCTTCTTGTTCTTCTTGTTCTTGTTCTTCTTCTTCTTCTTCTTCTTCTTATTATTATTATTATTATTATTATTATTATTATTATTATTATTATTATTATTATAGTATTTAGTGTATAAACGTGATTGAGTTGACATCTATAGTTTCAAACTGAAATTTCTAGGCTGGTAGACATTTATTTCATTGTTTAAAAACAGAGATATATACTCAAACCCTAAATGCCAATAAATATATCACTTAATAATAATAATAATAATAATAATTATAATAACATCAACAACATTTATTATTGTTATTATTAGCAGTAGTAATAGTAGTAATGTATTTTTCAAATATCGCGTTTTCAAACATCAGGTCGTTTCAAAGAAAATTCATTAGCCGACACGAAAAGTGAATAAGCGGTAGTTGAAAAATGATAAAGTCCCAAATCACAATGCACACGTATAGCCACTGCATTATCCAAAAAAAATATTTCGTAATGGCTTCTGAAAGTTGACCGTACTCAAACCTCGGGCAAGTTATATTAATTTTTATTAGTAAAATGATTCTAAATATAGAAAAGTAATGCATTTTTAAAACACACACACACACACATATATATATATATATATATATATATATATATATATATATATAGATAGATAGATAGATAGATAGATAGATAGATAGATAGATAGATAGATAGATAGATGTAAAATAATGTATAATATATATTTAAAAAAGTCCACATTATAGCCAAAAATTTACGGCTTCTCTCTTTTCTTTAAAACTATATATATATATATATATATATATATATATATGTGTGTGTGTGTGTGTGTGTGTGTGAGTGTGTGAATTATGTCCGGATATTCAAGGAAATAAATCAGAATGATATTAATAAGGAAAATTCTGTCCCGCGGTAACATAATTCAAACCTCTATTACAAACAATTCGATATGGTCACAAAGAGAATTAGTGTTAAAGTGGAGTAGTGTATGGGGTGAAATGATACTCAAATGTGGGAATATAAGCAGCTTCAGGTGTTTCATCAGAGCATTACAATGGCCCTGACACTATTGACCTACTCGTAAGAGTTTATGATTAAACAATATGAAATGACCAAGACATTGCTCTCGGTCATGTAATGTTGGATTATTTTATCAGAAAAATGGAAAACGGGCAAACAGTAACAGTAATATCTAATTATGATCTAAGTTAAATTAAGTGAACAATGTTATTAGGATTACTAACATGTCCATTATTATTTGTTTAAGAGAATAGACACGTACTCCAGTCTAGATTGTTAAATCAACTGCTTCATAACATCATTATCATTGTACTTTCTTCCCCCGCGTGGTCCTTCGTTTTCAACCGGAGATCTTGTATTAATGGTGTTCTCCATCAAGTCGTACGCAATATATTTGCAGAGCCGCGCAACACCGATGTCAAGAGTAGAGATTTAGCCTTTGTTCCCTGTTTAGTATAGAGATTCCGGTTGCTTCTAAAGTCTGCATCAACTCTATAATTCTGACGTCTTTATCAGGACTCGGAAATTGTTTCACTATTTAATTCATTTTTCTTTCTCCCAATAGTAGATAGGTAACATATCACAACGGAGCGTCTACTAGAATATGGGTATCCATTAAAGTGTGTTTGCGTGTGCGTGTTGTTGTGTGTGTGCCTCATCAAAATAAATCCTACCATCTACTAAAAACGGAATAAATGCGAACAATCACTAGACGAGGCGTACGAAATATATTTGCCGCGCTAGACGAGACGTGGCTAAACTATAATTCTTTTTTTTTTTTTTTGATATTTATTACATTTGCGTATTTTTTTTCAAAATAATAACAATCAAAGCAACTTGATTTCTTTCTTTTTCCTCCAACATTTATTTTTGCATCTTTCCTTTTGAAAATAAAGATGATAAATTTGTTTTTATTACATTTACGTTCTCTTTTCAGCAACTCCGAAATGGGGATTTGGTACTGCAAAGCTGGAACCTATCACCTAGCTTTCATTTCTTCTTGTGCGAAGCCGAGAACAGATTTGGTGTTGACACCGTAGAATCTAAAGTCTATCTGGTACGTTTTGCACGATCCTATCGCCTTTAACTCTACTGTAAATCTCGCAACCTCCGAAACGATTTTTTACGGTTTGCGAACAAATCTGACTCTAAGTAATATGCTTCGATTCCAGTGAATTTAGAAAGGTCTTATTTGAAGAGCATCCAGATTCTAAAATTGCTGAAATAAAATACCAACTGTTTGATATCTCTTTCATTTGTGAAAAGGAATATTTAGTCTCATTTTAAAAGAAATCAACAATTTTGATGAATGAGCATTCACAAGGCTTGTTGAGATTAATGTTGTCAAATTTATGTCTGATTTCTCATAAAATGTACTGTAGTTAAAATTTCGTATTGCATTATTGTTTACGTATAGAAATTGTTTTAACATTGTAGTTAAAGGATAAAAATAAAACGGTAACTATTTAGATGTAAACGCATGAGAGCTGAATGGTTGGCTGTGCAACTCACTTCATAAAACCAGATCAAACATGTTAATTTAAAAAAAAAGTGAGAAAGTTTTCTTGGATAGGCCGAAAAATTGTCAGCATCCACTCCAAGATAAAACAGACTTTTCTTTAACTCATATACATTTCCGAATTGCACATATAAATTTATATTTTAAATTAATAACGAACGAGTTGTGTATATCCTGAAACGAACAAAATGGGTAATACAGTGTAATCCGGATATAAGAGAGTTGTCGGGACCGGAGAAGAAGTCTCTTATATCCGGTTTTCTCTTATATCTGGGTTTGGTCTATTTTGTTCAGGTAACTATGGCTCTAATTTGGGGCCGGAGAAAATCTCTCTTATATCTGGGTCTCTTATATCCGGGTTACACTGTATTCAAAAGGGAGTTTGCATAAGTCAAAATCGGAACATCCTCCTTAGCTTATTTCAGGGAAATATATATTGGCCATTTGAATGAGTGTTCATATGTGAAATTAAGAAAGCTAATATGAAACTCAGTAATGACAGTTTCAAAAGTGTCAGTAATAACCGTAATAATAAGAGTACTTATTAATTACTCATACTATCATTTACGTATACTTTCTTTATATTTACGTGCTATTATCACTTACATATAATTATTTACTTTATACTTACGTATAAACTGTGGATCTTTCCGTTTGCAAACATTGTGGTCAGTCACTAGAGTATCACGAAGAACTGGACCGAATAAAAGAAACTACTTCAATTGAGGACTACCAATAGCAGCAAAAACTAAAATAGATATCACATGTAATCCGAAGAGACAATAATGACATAATAAACATATTGAAATTCCTCACTACTTCAAGCAGAATATAAAGAAAGAAACGCCAATCAATATTGGAAAGAAAGATAACATCTACTGGATTTGAGAAATATATATTTAATGTAAAACTGATTGCAGAGAATGATTTTAGAAATTTCAAGAGTAATACTGTTTCTTCGATCAAAGAATGCGAAATGTTTCCTTAGGAGGAAACGCCTAATATTAATATAAATTGCCCATATTATTGTGGCATACACGAAAACACATACAAACACACTTATCATGCTCATATATATATATTAGGTTGGTGGAAAAATAATGACGTAATAATGTCGTTTTTTGACGTATTTTTTAACGTCAAAAAACGACATTATCACGTCATTATTTTTCCACCAACCTAATATATATATATATATATATATATATATATATATATATACACACACATATGTACACATATATATATATATATATATATATATATATATATATATATAGATATATATATATATATGGAGTTTGGGATGTATGGGTATGATATGGATATATATCTATTCGAATCTACATACGTATTGAATAATAATAATAAGAAGAAGGATTTTATATCACAAAAATAAAAACTGTCAAACAATATATTTTGGATGATAACGCTTTTAAAATAGCAGCCTTTGCAAAAAAAATATTAAGTAATTATTACGAAATCGAAAATTCAAAGCAAATAAATAAGATTAAATGTTCAGAATTATCTTGTCGATTCTGAATTTCACATAACTAGTATCCGCTCTAAATCTCAACCCCTGAGGAGCAGATACCAACTATATGAAATCTAGATTCAGAAAAGATAAGTCGGGAATATAATTTTGGTAATCTTACTTTATATTTTTGTACACAATAAACTATATATATATATATATATATATATATATATATATATATATATATATATATATATATATATATATATATATATAAACATAACTTTCTGTTTATATGTTTCTCTATATATTTGCACAGATGGTCGCATACGTGCATAATAGTGAATGTATCTATATGAATTTGTGGGCATATACGGATACATATAAAATATATTTAAATATTTTACGAGCAAGGGTATACACACGCATAAACTCGCAAGCACCTTTATTATTTAAAAATATTTCCACTATACTATTAATATCTAACTCTAAAAACAGATAAAAGGTGCCATAAAGATGAAGTTCCAAACAAAGACGAAGTTCTCGAAAGAGATGAAGTTTTCAAAAAGATTTTCCACACGTATAATAGAAATGGGTGTAAAACAAGCATGTCTTCTCACCGGACATATTTAATCAAGATCCTTGTGCAAATTAATTGAAACAATGGCTTTAATATACTTTCTTTTACCATAGAGCTAGTTTTAGACCCACTGGAGTGACAGGATATAATCGATTTCTATTTTTCCTCAGATTAGCTCATTTGCATTGTGCAGTAATATGAATCTATTTTCGGAGTGTACGAGGAAATTTGTTTAATTTTGAAAAATATTGCGTCATCCGAGATTGCATCAGATATTTATCATGCCCAGGCACTATTGTCTCGACTGTCGATTAGTTGTCCTGCAGCCATTGTCTGCATTGGACATTACTCAAAGGAAGCGTACGAAAATTGTAACAATACACGAACACACTGGAAAGCTTTACCAGTGAGCAAATCAATGTACTATAGATTGGCCCTCAAACGTTCGTGATTTAAATCCAATCAAGAATATGTAGTCGATCTACAAGGAACGATTTCGTGGACATACGAAGTACTAATATGTACACTGGGTCGTCTTTAATTGGATAAATACGAAAATGTAAATAATAACGGAATTATTTGTTTTTGTTAATTTACACACGGTTGTATACAGTGCGGCATAAATATTAATTGCAAGAAGATAGTATGCCTGGTTGTTAGCAAAAGGGCAACATTCAAATTACAAAATTGGCGTTACAAAAATCAGACAAGTACAACAATTTAAATACCGGAAGATGTTTTAACAGAGAACGGAATGTCCGCAGTGAAATCCGAAGGCGAACTGGGATTGTGAAAGATGATTTCCAGTAGTGAAGTATTATGAAATAGACAAAGATTCGTTTGAAACAGAGAAAAAAGTAGTGTTATGTTGCATGCTAACAGTACTCCTATATGGCAGTGAAAGTTTGACAATCACCTCACAGTTTAAGAGATTTGAAGCAAGAGAAATGTGTCTACAGAAGGATAACATAGTTCGAACATTTGAACAATGACGAAGTTTTAGAGAAAATGGAAATTAAAAGGACACTTATACTTAACATTATAAAGAGTCAATTGAAATTTCTACGACAAATAATAAAGAAATAGGGCTTGGAAAGTGTGATATGCCCAGGACATATTTAAGCCAAGAGGGACAGAGGAAAACAATTCATGGCCTACATAGCGAGCTTAAGTAGATAGGTGATAGAAGAAAATCTAGGAAAAATATACAAAAAGACAAAATATATTAACGTCTACAAAGGACAGAAAATTGTGGAGAGTCATGATCCCCAGTGTTATGATGATTCACAGCACATAGAAGAAGAAGAATACAATTTTAATTGATGAAAGTATTAGTGTGTATAGGAAGGAAAAATAGTCAAATAAGTTCATCTCCTGCGATTACAGAATGACAACGTTTGATCTTTTTTCTTTACTAATGTTCTCCGAATACAAGGACCAAGACCCACTCAAGGTAGAGAATTGTTGTGTGGTGTTACATGAGAGAAGGAAAGGCAGGAAATTCAGTTCGTATCCAAATGTAAACAAAGGAATTTTCTAAGGTAATCCATAAAAAATAATGTTTTAAGTAATACAGAATTTGTCGGGTTGATAAATAAAATTCATTGCCTTCGATAATTACTTTGATTATGTTTGGATACAAAACTGGGCAGTTATGAAAATGTCAAGGAATCTGAAACGAGAAAGATTTCACACTTAAAGGCACGTTTCAAACTTTGCTTGATTGACAAGTTGGTTCAGTACAAATAAGCAGCTCTTAAAAAGATATATACACACGAGATGATTATGGAATTCATGAGAAATTTGAACACGATGCTTATGAATTAAACAATCACATAATTTTTAGTTTCTTTCCGAAAAAGTTTCTTGCATGCAGTGTACACATTTACTCAAATAGTGCAATGCTGCACAATTTCAGCTACAGTATACAATACTACATTATGTGCTATCATGCTGTTCAAATTCATTAGGTAGAGACGGCTTCTTTTGCAAAACGTAATTCACATATCGGATAATCAGCATTCAATTATCTTTATAGAAATTGCTTCTAATACCTTTAACATTTATTCATCGTATATTTGTTTATATGTCGGTAAAAATGTCTGTTTTCCACTTTATTTATTTTCTTTTTCTTTTCTTCTTTTTTGTTACAGACAGCATAAGGCTGAAGTGACGAATACACGCCGAAGTAAAAAAAGATAAATATATATATATATATATATATATATATATATATATATATATATATATATATATATATATATATATATATATATATATATATATATGTATGTATATCATAAAAAAAAAGATATAAAAAGAGAAGAAAAGATGAAGCAAGCAGTAAAGGAGTATCCGAAGCTTTAAATATAGTTCTCCTTCATAATCAACCTACCAAAGAAATCCAGTCACGTGACACTCAGAATCGTTGTCACGTGACACTCTGACTGTAGAATGGTCCTCCCTGTCTAATGATTGGTAAAGACATTATACTAGTCAGCGTAGAAATTCTAGTCAAATCTGTTTGTTTACATTTTTTCTCCAGTTGTTATTTATATATAAAAAGAAACATGATTTTAAACTCCAGCTTTTATCTTTTTTTTTCGCTTTTTATCAATGCAACTATTTATTGGTCAAATTTTATTTTTGTATTCCCACCCTGCCTCATACGAAGCCTCCATTCCCTGTGTGCATAATGTTGATAATAATTTGTCTGTAATTTATTGACTCTGCTCTGGGGTTACCAGCAGAGGAAGTATAAGTTATATTGTGTGTCATTTTTTTCTTTTTTTTTTTTTTTTTTTTGATATATTATTTATTTTCCAAATCTTACCGACACGCAAGCACATATTCATCCACACAGACGCATACAAACACATTTCAATGGGCACGCATGCAAGCACACCCGCACGCATACTTATACTCTCAAAAATTATCTCATAAATACATGCTTGTTTACAAGCAAAATTATACAGTCAAGTATTAATACGTACATATATTACCTCACACACACACAAAAAAAAAACAACCTTTCCAAACACATGCTTAATTTTGCTAGGCGCTACATCGTCACCGTTTCATTTTCACGTAGATACAGTTATGCAAAGACCACAAGAAAACCTCCACAGTCATTCTCTCTTACGCACATACATGCACGCATTCCGAGAATACCAAAATATATTGTCGAACTTGCATCGGAGACACACATACACGCACAAAACTATGCACATAAATAAACAAACCCATTCAGCCAATCACCAATCCACTCACCTACATATATGTGTGCACCTATATGTACATATATATACATATATATTTATATATATATATAAGTTTACATGTATACGCATCTACGAATAAAATATTTATGGCAAACAATATTATAAATTTGTTCTGTTACTTTCTTCTCGAACTTTTTCAATGACTTGTGATGCAACATTTCAGCCAATCTGAAAGTTAAAAGCTTTCCGATTAAATTATTCGCAAGCCTTATTTTTCCAGAGAAAAAAAATTGTAAGTAAGAAAAATAATTTCGTGCCCATTAGATTATATATCCAGTTCTAATAAACAAAAACTTCTAACGTGCACATTGGTCACCTTAATACAACGCTTTCATGTCGTATAACATGGCATTTATAAGACTTTATGCAACGAAAGCTCACATAATATACATAGCACACTGTGAACAATACCCAAGGTATACAATATAAACTTTAAAAAGAATATAAACAGGGGAAGTCAAGAAGAACATAAAATAAAGTGGTTCACTCTGGTAACTCGTGAATTTTACATATTCAATAAATAATTAATAAAAGGGACCAATCGATATAATATATAAGGCGGCTTTACGCATTTACTTACGTTATGAATGGGCCAAAAATGATGTTATCAACATGGACAGAATATGCTTTAAATTTAAAATTACCAAGACAGAATGCCACAGAGGAATACGTATATATATATATATATATATATATATATATATATATATATATATATATATATATATATATATATATATATAGTGCGGGGAAATAAATATTTGTACACATACAAATTTTTAATTTATTTATTTACAACTAATGAATAAAAATACTTTTCATATAATTAAATGTACACGGATGCATAAAAACTAAATATGCATAGAAAGCAGGAAAATTGATTTAATAGAAATAAAACCTATTTCTTCATTTTAATGGGTGGAAAAAGTATACGTATAATGAAAATTTTGTATTCTAAAACATTATTCAACGGAATATTCTAGAAAGTTCCAATAATGTTATCAGTAGTTATTTTTAGACTAAATTTAGAAACAGAACATTTTGCACTCGATATTCGTACAAGAAGGTTATCATCATGGCAAGAGGTAAAGAATTGACAAATTCACAAAAAGAACTGATTGTTAATCACTGGAAAGTTGGTAAAAGTTATAGGAAAATCTCGGACAACCTGAATATTTCATTTACTACCATTAATTCATTCATTACAAGTTATAAAAACTTAAACTGTCGAAAACCAAAAGAAGAACAGACACACCACAGAAGATTTCTTGAAGATGTTCGAAGAAATTAATGTGTCAAATTAAACAAAATAAAATGGTTACTTGTCAAGAGTTGCAGGACGATTTGATTTTACCAGGAATCTGCCACAAAATAGGCAATAAGCAATGAAATTCATAGGAACAATCTAAAGTCACGCTGCCCTCGGATAACTCCACTGCTATTTAAAAGATGCCAGGTTGAAATTCGTTCGTGAACATAAGGATAAGAAAACATCGTACTGGGAAAGAGTATTATAGATAGAGGAAATTAAGATTGAGTTGTTTGGGCGTAATTTTAGAAATCATATTTAGAGAAAAACGGCGGTGCCTTCAAACAAAAGAATACTGTTGCAACAATGAAATTTGGTGGTAGCAGCATCATAGTTTGGGAAGTTTTTTTTCCGCAAAAGGTAATCCCATCATATCAGTAATAGATGATAGAATGAATGCCGCAGCATATCAAAATATTTTGGAAGCAAATTTAATGATTTAGCAACAAACCTAATCTACGAAGAAATGTTTCGCTGAAAATAATGTAAATATGCTGAAATGGCCAAGTCAGTCCCCAGATTTAAACCCAATTGAGAATCTCTGTCGTTATTTGAAAATTCAAATCCAACTGAGAGCTCCAACAAACATCCCGGCTCTGAAGATCATATGCGAGGAAGAATGGAACAAAATAACAAATAAAATTTGCTAAACATTGAGAACTATAAGATGAGGTTGGTTGTTATAGAAGTGAATAATGGCTATTTTACAAAGTATTAAATGAAAATTATGTCTTCCATTTTGTATTGAACGAAAAATTTTTCACCCATAAAAATGGATAAATGGGATTTACATTTACTAAATCAATTATCTTCTGTTTTCTATGCATATTTATTTTTAAGCATGTGTACAGTTAATTAAATGAAAAGTATGCTTATTCATTAGTTGTAAATACAATAAATAAAAAAATTGTATGTGTACGAATACTTGTTTCCACACACACTGTTATATATATATATATATATATATATATGAGTGAAAAAGTTGGAAATACTGGTCAAAACCACTAACCTTGATGACTGGGAATTTTGTTAAGAAACTTCGTTGTCGGGATAAAATTGATACTTCAAAGTTTAAGTAATCTTTTCATATAGTATCATCTCGAAACCAACTCTCCTAGTTACTGACGTCCTTCGCATAATACAAAAGTTAAAATTTCCCTTCCGCTCAGCGGTGCGACGATAACCTGGGGGTTGAAACTATGATGCCAAATCCCGGTTTGATCCCGGTTTGAGACAATCAGAAGTCTAGCCACACTGATGAGCTGTGATACAGCGAAACAGTTTTGTATATGGATGATTATATATATATATATATATATATATATATATATATATACACACACAAGACGAAAGCATATCTTGGTGTGTATCAAGACAAATATAAGGCTTTTATTTTGTGATAAGAATATAAGTAATATACCTAAACATCCATATATTTACAATACAGAGAAATATTCATCAGGTTAACGGAAATGTCAGGCAAGTTCATGGACATGAGGTGACACAATTCAATATTTAATAAATGAATGAATCCGGCATTATTTCTTATTCTAGTCCGTAGGCATATCTTTCTTTGCATATATATATATATATATATATATATATATATATATATATATATATATATATATATATATATATACAGTAGCGTCCAAAACTAAGGGACAAAATTTTAAAACCTAATATTTGTTAGAAATAACAACTGTGAAATGCTGCAATTTTGACAACTGGTAGTCGTTATCATCCATAATAACATACTAAAATTTGAATCATTTGCAAAGGATAGAAAAAGAATTATAACAGTTATTTATTTATTTTCAAATTTGGAACGTCCAAAAGTAAGGGACAAAATTGAGAAAAACAATGTAACCAGCAAAAAAACAATAAAAATACATGTACAATCAATATTTAGTAAATGAGCCCTTGCTCTCAATGACAGCTGCACATCTTCGACTACAAGAACGAATCAGTTCTTGACAATCCTTGATAGTAATTTTAGACCATTCTTCTTGAAGCTTCACCCACAAATCCTCCGTGTTAGTGGGATTTCTTTCCATAACTTTCACTCCTAAGGTCTTCCAAAGATTTTCTATTGGATTTAAGTCAGGACTTTGCGGTGGTAAATCCATAATTTCCAAATCTTGCTCGCTAAGGTAACTCATTACCACCTTTGCCTTGTGACATGGGGCATTATCATGCATAAAGGTAGCCCTATCGAAACCTGAATTCTGTATGATTGGCACAACATGATCTTGAACAATGTTTTTATAGATCTGCGCGTTTACACGAGTTTGTAACCGGACAAGAGGCGTTGTACCTTGGCTAGAAAACATTCCAAATACCATGACGCTTCCGCTCCCAAACTTGACAGTTTTCTTAGTACACTTTGCACTTAATCTTTCACCAATACGTCTCTTTACATTGTTTTTTTCCATCATTTCCAAATAAATTAAACTTGCTTTCATCACTGAAAGATACTTTTGCCCAATTTTCATATGTCCAAATTACATACCTGTTTGCAAACTCTAATCTCTTCTTCTTATTCTTCGAACTAACAAGTGGTTTCTTCCCTGGGGTTCGATTAAACAGCCCTATTTCTTGCAGTCGTCTACAAACAGTCTGTCTTGACACATTAACACATGAGGTACTATTCATAACCCTTTTAATTTCTGTGCAAGACTTAAAACGTTCCTTTAATGACATACGCTGCATTATTCGATCTTCTCTTGCCGAAGTTTTGCGGGGTCTGCCGGTTTTAAAAGCACTAACTATTTTGCCAGTATCATTGTAGGATTTAACAACCCTGCCTACAACACTCTTGGAACGTTTCACTTTCTCTGAAATCTCTCTAATGGTGTGCTTTTCCTTGTGTAGCTTCACAATAGCTTGTCTCACAGAGTAATCAAGTTTTTGGCGTTTCGCCATGGTGCCGGCTGATGCAACGTTTACAAATGACTAAGTAAGACTTATTCTTTAGAGGAAATCAAAAAATTTGAATATAGCATACTGTTTACATTGTTTTTCTCAATTTTGTCCCTTACTTTTGGACGATCCTATTTTGAAAATAAATAAATAATTGTTATAATTCTTTTTCTATCCTATGCAAATGATTCAAATTTTAGTATGTTATTATGGATGATAACGATTACCAGTTGTCAAAATTTCAGCTTTTCACAGTTGTTATTTCTAACAAATATTAGGTTTTAAAATTTTGTCCCTTAGTTTTGGACGCTACTGTATATATATATATATAAGTGAATCGAGTCTGATTCGCTACCTCTTCGTCACCGAGGCCCGTTTGTCCAGTTGGTATGACGTTTGCCTGTCCGGGTTTCAATTATGGATGCGCACTGCTGGTGAAACGGCCGTCCAGTGCTTTCTGCATTTTGTTGAGTTTTCTTCTAGACTCGATGAATTAATTAATGATAATTATCTCAAATCCTTCTAATTTCTATCACTTGTATGTCCTTGCTTGAACCAGCTTTAAATACTCTGGATGGAGCGATTTGGTGATAGCAGTCGTGGCTCGTGGGGGCACTGTCCTAGTGGTAAAAGAGTTCCACCACGGAATAGGTGATCGATCGGCACAGTATAGAGTCTAATTCGCTGGATCTTCGTCACCGAGGCCCGATTGTACAATTGGTATGATGTTTGCCTGATAACGTAATTTTCCGGGTTTCAATTCTCGGTAGCGGGTGCGCACTGCTGATGAGTCCCAAATATAGGTCGAAACGGCCGTCCTCATGCT
>OZ010577.1:110117813-110142813 GCA_963932145.1 Acanthosepion lycidas | reverse complement strand
TTATAATTTTTAAATAAATAATTATATCTGCTCTACTCTGTATTGAGCACTCTTTTAAGAATAGTAATTGTTTGTTCTTGGAATTTATTTCCTATACACCAATCATATTTTTTTTTTGTGTTTGTGTGTATATATATATAAATATATATATATATATATATACACACACACACACACACACACACACACATATATATATATATATATATATATATATATATATACATCCTCCTTGGGTCTACCCATGCGGATTACCTAGTTTTGCATGAACTATATATATATATATATATATATATATATATATATATATATATATGAAGGCGGCCTGACGATTGTGTCTACCATGAAACAGCATGTCGCCTCTGACTGCTGACTTCAATGTTCAATTTTATATATATATATATATATATATATATATATATGTGTGTGTGTGTGTGTGGTTGCGTATTAACACACTAATGTAAGGCGATAATGTCCCTAAAACTTAAGGAGTGTAAGAGAATGAGAAGATACTGGGAGAAACCAGGAACCCAATCCTAAACAGGAAACAAGTTATAAACATCTACTCCATTTCAAAAGACTCGGACAAGTCTGAGTCGGACTACATGCGAACCTCTGTGCGCGTGCGCGCGCTTGTGTGTTCGTAGCAAGTTTCTCGCCGACTCTTCAGCCGTGAAAATAGGGATTAATGAACGTGATGTGTCGTTCAACATTGATGGAATTTTTTTATAAAATTTGTCTCTAAAATGTTAAGTTCACTTGCCTGCGGTTCATCATATTTGCAGACGATTCTAATTTGTAGTAATTAATTTTAATTTCACCCCGTACAACTCCATGCATGCAAACGCTTATATGTATGAACACATACATGCGTTTACACATATAAGTGTGTGCGCACGCGCGTGAGCACACGCGCGCGTATGTATATATATTTTCGTAATGATAGCAAATGACCTACAGGTAGAAACATAGAGAGGAGGAAGTGAGCATATATTTTAATTATTTTAATATACTTTTTGTTTATACGTTAGTTTTTATAGATACAAATATTTACGTCGATGTTTTGTTTATAATAAAAAAAAAAAAATCTCATGTCTCCTCCGATAGGAATCGAACCTGTATCTTATACGGAACCGTCATTTGGCTTGACATGCTCTACCATTTAGCTACAGAGGTAGATTCTGTTTAGCAAAGTCAAATTACTGTTTTTAAACAACAAACTTCCCATGATTTTCCTTGAACAATCATAGCCGCTCGAAGCATATCTTAACATCTATATATTTATATGTGTAGGCCTCTGTCGGTCTGGGTTGGCTGGAGCATCGACGTCTGTGACTGTAGAGGCCGATGCGACAGTGACAATCTTTGTTGCAGAGGTCGTATGCGTTTTCTGTCTCTGGGCTTTTGGAGTTGTCACTTTGCTTTCGGCGGGTCCGACTTTCCTTGGCGTCTTCTGTCAGCTTCTCCTCCCCTGACTTGAGATGTTTGGTCCGAATCGTATAGCTGCCAGGCTCTCCCAGGATTCTGTGTTGATGTCCAAAGCTTTCATGTCGCGTCTCACTACATCGCATGACCGCAACTGAGGCTGCCCCAGGTCTTTAGGAATGCAGCCGTCTGGCATGCGATCGACGTGGTCCAACCAACGGAGTCCGCACAGTCTGAGCAGTGTGAACATGCTTGGCAAACCTGTTCGAGACAGGACCTCAGTGTTGGGAAACTAATATTGCCACGCTATTCCCAGTATATTTATTATATATATATTTATATTATCTATATAAACAATAACGTATAAGCAAAAAATATGCTAAAATAATTGTTGGACTTAGTACATTTCATAATATATATTGTCACTTATTTACGTTAAGCTGAACTGCCTTACAAGACTAAATGGGATCTATGTCATAATATTACTCATGGCAGGTGGATTTTAGAAATAGTTCCATTTCTTTTCCAAAGACATATGTTCTCCATTGATAGAATACACACGTAATAATATTATTCGTATTTAATAATATATAAGTGACTCAAACTGGAGATATTATGATGGTTTTGTTTTGTGAATATATCTATAGAGGATGTTGCTGTGTTGTCCATATAAGTGTTGTGTGTCTCAGGAAATTTATGCATCATCATCATCATCATCATCACCACCACCACCATTTCTTCAGTTAATGCACTTTTGAGCTGCTATTGTCACCCCTCCTTCCATCTCGCAGTTATAGCTCACGGTGATATTAAAAGCAAAATTAAATGTTTTTTTTTTTTTTGCACCGGAGATGTTGGTGTAACCAGTCTTTCCTGCTATTTGCCCACAACTGAAAAAGATGAATTCTTATATTTTCCAAGGGTATTATTAAATAAATGAATGCATCGAACTTGACTGGAATTCCTCAGCACGAGTAACTATCCAGTACTTCACCGTGCCTCCAAAAATTTATATAGTACATACCAAATGATGTCTAAATCTGAGGGAGCTCCGATGTCATTGGAGTTTTTCAGCCAAATGTTTCGGGGATAACGCGTTTGTCAACCATGCACGATTTACGGTTGATTTGTCGTGCAGGAACAAACTATCACATTCGAGAAATATGGCAGTCATAAAGAAATACAAATGATCTGCAAAAAATTCTATGTACGTATCCTAGGGATAGCAACTCAAATAACGTTTATAATAATAATAATAATAATAATAATAATAATATCCAGAAACGATTGATCATCTTGTATCAGGTTGCACGATATTGGCACCCACTGAATACAAAACCCGGCATGACGGATTGGGCCAATATCTGCACTGGAAATTTTTCAACTTCTACGTGAAGGAAACTGAAAGAAAATGGTATGAACATCACCCAGACCCGGTTACGGAGATAGGACCTGTTATAATTCTATGTGCGTAGGTGCGTCCGTGCGCGTGCACTCGTGCGTGGGTGCGTACGTGTATTCGTATATATGTGTGTGCGTGTGTGCTTTCATGATGCCAACTGACAAAAATGAATAAGGCATCAATAAAAAAATATATTTTCAGAAAAATTTTAAAATGCACGAATGGTAAATGCATTTTATAATATAATAGTGCATGAATGTTGTTTGTCTCATACTCTCTCTCCCTTCTCTCTCTCTCTCTCTCTTTCTCTTGTTCAAGGAAACATGTATTAATTAAGGATTGCTGTCCAAATGTACAACTATTAAATTTCATAAGCCGACAGTCAACAAGGAAACCAAAACCACATTATTCAGTAAAAAAATATCTTTAAGAAAAATAGCAGCTGCTAAAAACGATATACGCCATTTAATCAGCAAAATGGAAAAATACAACTAAATGTTTAAAAAAAAAACACTTTGAGTGAAACTGAATACAAGAACTACCAATATGACGTCACTTGGAGTATTGGTAACGAATAATTAACATGCAGTATGTCCTGAAAAGTAGATATTTGTAAGCATTAAAATAACACATACCGCAAAATCTCGAAGTTTGTGCGAGTTTTTTATGATCAGTTTTATAAGCAACCAATAAAGGGTTACAATATACGCAAGTGATTTTCGAAATGATTAAAATCATGCATTTATCAGTGACCAATTGCACTATACACAGACAATTTTTTCTCTTGTGGTGTTAAAATTCATGTCCCAAAATTCAGGTTTTCTCTATATACCTTAAGTCGATATATACACGAGTTTATGCAATAATGAAAAAAAATTAAAAAATACTTCTTCAACAAAACATATATTAAAGAGGAATTGCTGAATACATACATATGTATGTATATATATATATATATATATATATATATATATATATATATATATATATATATATATATATATATATATGTATGTATATATATATATGTATGTATATCTGGTTATAAACGGTAGACGACAATTATGCTATTTAAAAAATTAAAATATTTATTCAAACAGGTGTATTCACAAACTTGTAATAATATATATATATATATATATATATATATATATATATATATATATATATATATACATACATACATACATACACACACACATATATATATATATATATATATCAGAATTAGATTATATAGTATTGTAATTGTTTTATAGCAAATTGAACGGAAAAATAGAACTGATTTACTTTTTATTTATTAAGCAATAGAACGCAATGAATAAATCATTCCTTTATTCTTGACTATATAATTTTTATTGAGCATCAGTCCAATTTGTTCTGTTAAATAAAGTTTCAAATCACGACACAATGCTGAATCGTTAAAATGTTTTATTAATTTCCCTATGTGATCTCTCCTGCATACAAATTGCAACTTCTTTCCCCTCCTCATGAATACTATATAATAATTACTGTTGGGTATTTATTTTTAATTATCTTTAGTGCCACGCTCTATGGATAAAAGGAAGATAAATCAGTTTAAGTAGCTAAATTTACGAATGGTTATCTCCCCTAGTCATTTTAACGATCTATACAATGAAAATATGTATTTTTATATAGACAAAATTAGTTCCCGAATAACGTTTGGTGTCTCTTGTCGGACCGACATAATTACAAACATGGTGATGTTACATCACATTTTTTGTGACATTTAGTGTCAATCATAAATACAGAGAGCTAAAATATAATCAGATATAAAGTTAAAAATTCCAGATATCGGTTGATAAATCATCAATGTCTTCAAGTCACTTGAAATATTTAGATTTTAGGGCAAATATATATATGTGATCTTATCAGAATATATTAATTTGTTAGGAAAATAAGTATTTCAGTCAGTTAAAATAGGAACCCTGAACATCTATACATTTCCGCCATCGAGTTACATGTTTTTTAAAGATACAAGTTTAAGCGCATATAATGTTTTAAGTTAAATTCTGAAAGAGACTGATATAAAAATTAAAGAGGACATTTCCTTCATTAGGAATGACTAATATTTTTTATGTAACTATTATACTAATATATTAGAACACAATCAAAATATCTGTTCTAGAATCGGACATTATTTCTCGAACAACCTAATATTTCATTGCAGATGGGTATGTGGCTACAGGTCCGTGATTCCTACGAATGATGATTTTCGTAGTAACTCAAAAGGAGTGTTTGTGTTGGCATGTTCGTTTCTACAGCTTCCCTGGGACAAATATATTAAAGTTGGCCTGCTTCTATCACTTGCTGAAAATCGAGGTTCATTCTCGTGATGTTAAACAATGGATTTATGGAACTGACTGATTTTATTTAGTAAGGAAAAATTACAGCCTACTTGTCAAAGATACAGATATTAGATATGCGTGAAAGAAATTCCCAAATTCGAGCAGTCTCAGGCCCACTTTTTCATTAAGAGGCAAAAATTATCACAGAAAAAAATTGAAGGAGAAACTCCTTTTATAAGGAAATCCCTTGCTCTTTACCTAAAATAATACTGATAATTGATAATAATAATAATAATAATTGATAATTTGTTAATTCTGTTCAACACTATATTGTCGAATGAAGACGCACACAAATCCGCTACATGTTTCTTTAATAAAAGAAATCGTTTTGTTCATATTGCTTTTTTTCTGAGGGCCGATCGCAATCCCCGAATCGAGAATTACAACGTTAACCTCAAACGAAACTTAAGTGCGATACTTCACTCAACCTAACAAACAATTCAAACTTGTCTCCTTCTGATATTAAGTAGTAATTGTTTTCCAATCTCTACCATTATCTGTCTATATTACTGAGATGAGGTATTATGTACACTATCTACATTATTCGGATTATTGTCCTCATCTTTGTTGCCATATTTATCACAATGTTTCAGCCGTTGTACGCTCCGACCTTTTTCAGGTGGCTTGAATGTCGAACTTAACACTTTATTTCGCTAGTTCCTCGTGCCATGTCTAATTGGATGTCAGTTATCATTTATCTCCTGTTACTTCAACTCTCCAAGTTCTCCACTGCCTTAAACAGGTATTGAACTTACAACTATTTGTCCTTAAGGACACATGGCACAGTAGAAAAAGGTATTGGTTAGATCCACTGACAGGATCCAAAGAGTTGTAAGTTCAATACCTGGTTAAGGCAGTGGAGAACTTGGAGTGATGAATTAACAGGAGATAACTGATATCCATTAGACATGGTACGTTAAACTAGAACAGTCTACCCAATCGAGCGAAATAAAGGGCTCAGTTCGAAACGCTGTGATAAATATGGCAACAAAGATGAGGACAATAGTCCGAATAATGTAAATAGTCTCTACCTTTATATTTATTTTTTGTCTAGACAAGATTTACACATGTTGGTTAATCTTCTGAAATCTTGGGTATCCGATCATGGAATTACATAAGGAAATATTTCAGAAATTTTGAAAACCATTTATTTTTTTCCTTTATAACTTGTTACTAAATAAATACATTTTTTTTTAAATTTTTAGGCTTAATCATTAAAATCAAACTTATACACACATAACCATAATGTATGCTATCGGAAAGCGGGCAAAGGTGGAGTTACGATACATTGCCCCCTTTTTAACGTTCTGCGAGGAGTGGCTGTATTTCACTGTACATTATGAATAGGGTGGGGAGAAAAGCTTTTAAATTTTATAATAAATCAACATTTTACAATTTAGTGGTGTAGCGTTTTGCATAGTATCGAAGATTATTCATCATTGTCATTTTAATTCTTAACATCATGTTTGTTAGTCTAATCCAGCTTCCAAGTTTAAGAATTCCTTTTTGGCAGCTATCACTTGGAATCAAATAAAAGAAATCTCCCCTCCTCCGATCTTCAGTATTCTCTGTGTTCTCGCCGACGTTGTCAGCATTACAATCTGCATCACTCCAAATTTCCGAATCACCCAAAACTTTTGGTATCGTTCCAAATATTCCAGCGATTGCAGGAACCGTCATTGCTGTCGTATTCTTCAATTTTCTTGACTCAAAAGCAAGGTCTTGACACATAACTAATTTTCTTTCTTTCATTATCTTCCTGGGCGACCGCTTGGGAATACTAAATGCTGTAAACTTGGACGTGTGAATGGTTTAAAGGATAATGGCTCGGAATTGTTAATAAGAGAGCCGAGTTCCAATTTCAGCCAGGTTCGTTTTATTCGCTTACGTAAAGTTATGAATCCACCTCTTCTCCCTCGGATATCTGTTAATTATTAAGACTTGTTACATTAAACCATTATGATATAAAAAAAAAAATCAAATTCTTAGAATCTAAAAATATTTCTGTTTTTGAATAACCTATAAAGAGTTGATAAGCCGTCAAAAACGAAAAAAAAAATTCTGTTTCGCCTTCATCCTAGGATGCGATAAAACAATTAAAATATCTATTTGATAGATTGTCTTCTTTGTAGTTTCTTTTCAAAGTCGCAACGATTATTATCACCATGTCTATATTGAGAGATTTGTTGTGGTCATCGTTAATAAAGATGCGTGATAGCAGATGCATTCATGTCTCATACTCTCTTCTCGATACTATCAAGGTACGTTGAGACGATATTTGGTCTTGTAAAAATGTTCTTTTTGTCTACGAAGAAAAAGGCAAGGCAAGGAAGAAAGCTAATGGTGTATAAATATAAAAAAATATATATTTAAGAAATTAAGTGATCGTCACAATATTTTAGTCCATTTTCTTAAGAATGTATTTGTACAAGAGGAAATAGATTAGATACAGGAAGATTTCTTATTAACACCGCTTTCTGTTTCGGCTCAAACTTTTATCTGAACTGACTACTTGATACGTCGTTTTTTTATTTGTATATGGCGCGCGGATGTAGTATTAAACATAAGAATGGGTGCGCACGCTTAAAAGAAAAAAATACTAGATATCATTTAAATGTGTATTTCTTGAGGGGGATAACATTTTTTTTTTATAATTTAATGATTTTCATCTTCAAGCCTTTGACTGCTTCAATCGTCAGGGCGACCTGGGAGCAAAAGAAACAGACAACTTCCTCCAGGGTAATCCATCCACTCATGGTGCTGCTATGATTGTTCTTCGTGACACTTTCAGTGGGCTGTCAGATATTTTTCCGTAATAAGTTTTCATGATATTCGGCCGTGGCTAAAGCTTCATATTCACTAAACACGTAAGCATCTAACAGGTGTCTCCAAATATGATTTTACATAGAAAGAAATCATCATATTGGTCGGCCATGACTAAAGATTCATTTGAGTTAAACGTGTAATCATGAGTTTGGTGGCACCAAATATTAATTTTCATAATAATAAGTCATCACGATTTTTGGCCGCGACTAACATTTCCTAAGCGTTAGACACATAATCATCAGACAGGTGGACCCAAATATTATTTTCCGTGATTAGTCATTACGAAGGTCAACCGTTGTTAACGTTTCATTCGTATTAGATGCGTAATCATCAGACATGCTGTCCACAAATATTAATTTCCATAATAAGAAATCACGATTGTTTGTCGTGACGAAAGATTTATATACATTAGTGTAAACATCAGGCAAATATTATTTTCCATAATTTCTCACGTTGGTTTGACTTGACTAAAGATTTATACCCGTTAAACACGTAATCATCAGGCGGAGAATGGGATATATTACTTTCCATATTAAGAAGTCATCACGATGATCGGCCGTAACTAACGATTCATATGTTAAACGCGTAATCATCATGTAGGTGGCTCCAAATAATATTTTTCATGAGAAGATGTCATCCCTATGTTCGGCCTAGTCATCAGGCTGGCGGCTCCAAATAATGTTTTCCATAATAAGTCCTTATCATGTTCGATTGTGACAAAAGTTTCATAAGTGTTAAACTCGTAATCATTATGTAACCGGCTCCAAATATTATTTTCCAAAATCTGAAGTCATCACGATGTTCAGCCGCGACTAAAGTTTCATACGCGTTAGTCGCGTAATCATCAAGCGGATGACCTTAAGATGACCTTTTTCTTTAGAATGATTTCATCCTGATGGTTGATCGTGACTAATGATTCATATACATTAGTCGCGTAATCATCAGACAGGAGCCCCAAATATTATTTTCCACGGTAATAAGTTGTCAATAACTAAGTCGTATTCTCTTTCCTGCATTGGGTGACACATTTGGATTTTAATGTTCCAAAGTAATTTCTACTTTTAATTGTTAAAGAAAGACACAAATGTGACGTTATACCTTTGCTTTATATGACAAAATCGTAGTCTTTTGCACAGTTCACAAAGAATAACTCTTCCCACCCAGTCTATTCATGTATTGTTGATGAGCCAATTTGCTACATTCGATTATGGTATGTTGGATGACCTCTTGACTCCATATACTTGGTAGTTTTATTTTCCTTGCTATGCTTTATTTTTTCTTTGGATGGGTGTTCTTCTGGAGATATTTTGGAGTGAAATTAATAGGAATTCTGTTTATCCCATCAGATGTTAACTTAATGTCTATGTTCATGTTATTTTATCTGCAAATATTTCAGTTTTTCTCTTGAAACACTTGAACGCCATTACACTTACCAGTTGCTTTCTTTGTCTTCCTATTTTTGTCTGTTCCAGATTTTGGCTGGTGAGTTTTGTTTTTGATTGTTTTTACCTGAATTTCTGGAATGAGTAGTTATCATAATCTGCCTTATTTACATGCGTGCAGCGTTATCACAAGGCTTTGGTAGTTATGTCCTCCAACGTTCCCCAGGAAATTATCGATCCCGGTAACCATTAGGGTATTTTTTTTAACTGAACGCATTAAAAATTTTGGCATTGTAATTCTGAGTCTAATCTCTGGGACGGGCAGCGAGAACTTCACAATGTGGACACGGATCGAACAATAAGCAAGCAGTACTAAATAAGAACTAATTGAGATATCACTAGATATGGTCATCGGAATGTGAACAATCTACCCACTCCCAGTAGATTAAATAAAGAGTTCAGTTCGAAATTCCCGGAAGTTTACTCGGGTCGAAAACCACCCGAAGAAGGCCGGAGGACACAACGACCGAAACGTTGAGATCGCAACAACAAAGATAAGTAGCATAGAGTGTTTTCCTCTTACAGTCCAATTTAGTGTTCACAGTTTCTTGTATTTTTTTTTTTTTTTGCCCTTTAATCAACTTGAAAAATCTTTCTTCTTCTTTCTCTATTCTGATCTCCATCCAGATATTCTAACCGAGGGTCCTTTATAATGGATACTAAAATATTCAGTTTATCTCTTTTCTTGACAAGAATTTAAAGCCAAGTATATATATCAAAATTATTTTTTTCATGGTTTTGTACATCTATCTCATATGTCTCAATCTGGGCAATATCACTCACCGGTGAGCGATTTCAACTGTTGGTAGGGCGTTGAGACACAGAACAGAAAATTATGGGCGATTCGAAAATTTGGTAGGCGATTTAGTAGTTTGAGTATTAAAAAAATATTTCTACATATGCTACCCGAAAAAAAATATTCCAAGATATGAAAGGAATCAGTATAAAAAAACAGGAGACTAAATGACAACAACTGGGTCATATTTATCGTAAAGATATAAATATACCCACAAGGAATATTTTGGTAATTTGTATTGTTTCAAATAGTTTTTCTGTATTAAACATAACAGAAAATATTCAGTAAATTTTTCTTCGTTGGTAGTAGCGTATAATCGTTTTAATTTTATAATTATGAAAAAAATAGTTTAATATTTTGTCAACAATTGCACGTTAAACATAACTAACTTTTACCACAAACTCAATTTTATATATATATATATATATATATATATATATATATATGTGTGTGTGTGTGTGTGTGTGTGTGTGTGTATTCATGCGCGTGCACGCACACACACACACATATATACATATATACACAAGATTGCAAATAAATATTTATATATATACCTACGATTGTAGTGCAACGTAAAGTTTCATGGCTTCCCAACATATGGCGATTTAGCTGCTTATTACAGTTGTTTTTTTTCTTTAAGTTGCACTACAAACGTAGGCATATATATATATATATATATATATATATATATATATATATATTCAATTTATAAGAAATGCATGTGCTAAATCACAAGAAGTGTTGAAACAAAATAGCTATGTTTGTAGTGATGTTATAACATGCATATGTTATAATTTTGAATAAATATTATTTGCCCTACTCTGTATTAATCACTCTTTTAAGAATGTTTTTTTATCGTTATCAGAATTTTATTCCATCTGTACATTCCTGTACTTGAATAAATATATATATAAACACACACACACATATATATATATATATATATGTATGTATATATATATATATATATATATATATATATATATATATATATATATATTATATATATATATATATATATGCACACACAGAGACATATATATATATATATATATATGGTGCTAGTAGCAGCAGTAGCCGCCGCCACATAAGTCAGCGTTATTTGTACCTCCCTTTGGTATTTTTTAATATATGATAAAATCAGTTTACAGACTATCAACAAACTTTTACTAAACAATTTTAGTGTCTTTGAATATTTACTATACAGGTGGGTGATGTAAAAGTTTCCATGTGAAAGTGGGCGATGACGCCAAAAAGTTTGGTAACACCTGATCTATATCCTCTCTTACAAGTTCCTAATATATAAATCATTGATAAATACAAGTGGGAATTGAAAAAATGTCTGCTCGAATCTTCTTATAAGCTCGCCATCTCGAGGGATTGTCTTTCTTTCAGGTATCTCTATTTTTTATTCTTTCATTGCATTCGTTATGAACTTCCCCATCAGTTTGGAATATTTTAACATTTATACAGTGTACTAGCATCATGGCCCGGCGTTGCCTGTCCTTGATTCAAAAATACTTCTTGCCTATCTCACACTGCGAATTTTTTCTAAGCTCTATACTAAACATTAAATCTGTTACGAAAAAAGAACTAAGCAAAATGCACACAAAATGATCAGCTTTAAAAAAGGACTCGTAACTGGAAAAACCGAATGAAAAAAGAATGTTAACAACAAATATTCTTTCACATCCAACCCAGTTCTGCGGAATCAGAATCAACGTTGAGTTTAAGCAAGCGAATGAGCCAATTGGTGTAAAGTGGCATGCAGATTTAAATTTTTCCCACTTGTGACGAATGCAGCTATCCATTTTTTGCATGCTAGTTAACATTCGTGTCAGTCAGCTGTTGGCTCTCACGCTGGCCAATAGAATCTTCCTGCCTATTCGTGACAGCCAGCTATTGGCGCTCGCTCTGGCCAGTAGAAAATGGCCGCAAACTAGATGGAAACTGCCATAGAAGCATGAAAAAATGATTATTTCCACTATCGATGGGTGTTGGGAAATGCAAATTCGGTCTTGGCCTTTCCGCTAACCTCGAGCATGTGCATGTAAATTTTGCTGCAAATCCGTCAAAAATTGCGGCCGTGCATTCGTTACACACCCACACACACACATCCTGCCTTTTATAGATAGATATTATTCTGTTAGGCATTCCATTATAATTGTTATATTTCAGGCTTGTAATCGATGGGTGCAGAAAAGTCTCGGCATATTCCTGATACTATTCTACAGAACGGCGACGGCGGCAGTTCTTCTTCTTCTTCTTCTTCTTCTTCTTCTTCTTCTTCTTCTTCTTCTGCCACATCTTCTGCTTCTGCTGCTCCTCTTCCTCCTCCTCATTTTCTTCTCCGTTCCTCTTTCTTCTTCTGCACCAACTCCTCTTTCTTCTTCTTATACTGTTCTACCAACCATTTACATAAGGTCAGTAGTAAGTTATCATTTCTCTATCCCTCTTGTTTTCACTATGTGAGTGGTAAGTTCTTATTCCTCATTCCGTGCCTTAGAAATGTTGACAGTTTTTTTTTCCGTTTCTAAGTAGACGTGTCCTTTTTACTATCATGTTCCTTAACACCCCCTCTTTACTCACATGTTCAGTTCATGGTATTCTCAGCATCCTTCTACAGAAACAAGCCTCAATTCTCTTCTTCCTCTGTGGGAATAACCAGAACACTTTTCTTTGTTTGTAAAGAATATTACCTGTTTTTTAACACTTTGCTTAGGTTTTGGAAGGCATCTTTTTTCATTCCAATATGCCTTCAGATGTCCGTGTCAGATTTTCCAGTCTCTTTTAAAACACTTCCTACATATTTGAATTTTGGGACTTGCTTGATTTTGACAACTCTAATTTATAGCTTACATCTTTAGTTTTTTGTTTTGCTGACAACCAAACGGTCCATCATGTTTTCTTTTCGTTTCAGTTTTCTTTTCTGCCTTCTGTGCGATTACCTGTAGTTTTCCTCCTCCTTCTATCAACTCTGTAATATGCCTGTCATGCGGTTACGATTTTGGCCGCCAATAATGCTTCCTGGCAGCGACATATAATTCTCTCAGGATTGCCTCACTGTAATAACTGAATAATTCCAGATAGAAGATACACTTTGTCTTACGCTTCTTTCTATTTTTGCGCCACTGGCGTAGCTAGTTATTTTGCCTCCCGGAGCGGGCCTCAAATTTTCCACTCCACCCCAGATGGAATACAATATTACAATGCACATTAACCCCTTAAAGTTTACAAACACATACAAATATATATATATATATATATATATATATATATATATATATATATATATATATATATATATATATATATAATCAACGACGAAATTATTTAATATGAATTTTTAATATTTTTATCCATTTCTCAGGATCTAATGTCCGTATGATACTAGGATTTTTTTCGTGTTTCTGTTAACATGTTAGTTATAACTCCTCACTGATAAATAATGAATAAAAAGTACAATCGTGTGTATTTATTTACTTTAATAAAACTGGGATGTGTAAAAATCCGAAGACGTTACTTTTTTCTAAATAGAAAAACATTCAAAACTTACGAAACTAAAACTTTTGTTTTGTTTATATACCCTATGTATTTTTTTTAAAAAAAAGGTAAATTTTTAGTAGCCCTCATTTCAATTTTGAAACATTTTCTTGAATTTCATTGGTTGTTAAATAAAAATAAGCTTTGAGAAATTTCAATAACAAAACAGTCAAAATTTGTGCAAAAATAGGCTCAACTGGCATAAAAAAAATCTTTCTCAAAATCATCCCTAATTTAAATGTTTCAAGAAATCCTATCGGCAAAAAAATTTTAAAAAATACAAGATTCACCCACGCATTTCTCAGAAAAATTCGCAAGCTACCATGCCGCTGGAGCCGATTTTGTTGTTAAAAAAACTATAAATAGAAACAGCAAACGAATTTTCGTCGCATTTTGAGACTCACACACGAAAAGATAGACACGGGAATTATGTGACAAATTTGCCAACAAAGAAACAAACTTTCTTTTTGAGAGATTAGAATAATTCATACAACAAACTTTTTCACTTAATATCTTTCATAGATTTTTTTTTTCTAAGGTAAATTCAACCTTTCAATGAAAGGCAGACAACTTTTTAGACATTGAACATTTCAGAAACAACAAAGAACTTTTCCTCTATACCTTTGCACACAGAATTACAAAGAAAGTGTAAATTGTGTATATAAAATTTAATCTCTTGTTTCAAACATGTATTTTTTCGTGAGTGAACATCGTTACCATTTGGCAATTTCTTATAATTTATGTTTATAGATATTGCATATTTTATTTGCAGCACAAAGGAGGCGTGAATATTTAATATTCACGCCTCCTTCTTAGATCCACTACAAATTCATTTAATCTAACCCCACATTAAAACAATTAAAAATGTTCAATTTTTTTCACACCTTTTGTTCACGTCTTGTAAGTGGGTTTTATCCCGAACAACTGACAGCGTCTTTTGGAGATCATTTTTTTTATTATTGATGGCTGGTTGGCTTTGAGCCAGCAATATCAAAGACAAATTGGCTTCATTCGAACCGCATCTTCTTACGTATAGCTGCGTTTTTTTATTTCTTTTTTTTTTTTTTTTTGCATAATTATTGAAATTATGCTATTGTTCTTTTTTATTTTCTGAAAACTCACGTGGACCAAAAGTGCCACCTGGAGGAGACCGCCCCCTCCACACCCGCCTAGCTACGCCACTGTATCGAGGATTTACTAAATTCATTTTTTTCAGGCGTTTTGCTCCTAATATAAGCATTGGATTATTCTATCTTTGCACCAAAAAATCCATTTGTGTCAGAAAATATTCAGGCCCACATAAGCACAAATAGAAAGTCCATGTAACGGGAACTTGTTGCTGTCATTAAGCAAAGATGAAGCGTAATAACTAATATTACAATGAAAATTTTCAAAAATAATTAAACGAAGGAAATTTAAATTTAATTTTAAACATATCACACGATAGAATCTAAAACATTGCCTGCAAATAAAAGCGTTTGATAAATTATGTATAACTAACTTTGAGAACGTGCTAATATAGCGTGAGGTCTATCACAATATACCTCCCCTCGCTGGGCACCTCAAGGCGGAATAATGGTTAGCAAGCTTGTCTTGCTAGAACAATTACGACTGAGTAGTGAGTTCGATCCTCACTGGATACCCCATACTTTCGGCCTTGTGCCGCATCTAAACTACGCTTAGGAAATCAATATACCTCCCTTCGCGTGGCAATCAGGTCAGGTGAGGTCTAACATGGATATTTACATCAGTCTCACATTTACTAAACACGTGAAAGGGGAGGTGGACCACACGCTATATTGAGGTAGACCTCACACTATAGTAGCACCCTGTGGGAATGTGGGTTAACGGTTCTGATTTAATACACATAAAGTAATTCTTTCAAAAACTAAAAAGACGTTTTTGTTAATTCTAGCATATGTTAACTCGTATTAAATTCAACAAAAATGCTTATCTGAAATGAAAATAAATGAACTCTTTCTAACACGACACAATAAAACGAAAAATGTTTAAAATCAATTAGAAAATATAATTCATAAGAAGAAAACATTGAAAAATTGATTCTTAATTATTTTCCTTTAATAATAAAGTAAAACAATTTGTATTTTCATGATTTTACGCCAGAGTAAAAATATAGAATTTCAAAGCCCACTTGTTTTCGTTGAGCCAGCTACAGACTCTAAATGGTCTGGATTCTTTCTCGGACTTTCGGCCACCATTATTTTTTCAGATCCTGGCAAGCTCCAGGTATTTATTTCGGTGTTCATTGTCTTTCATTTTTCCAGGAGGTGGGATCGAACAAGAAAGTCCCTATCGAACAGGCTTGTTTTTTTTTTCTTCTTTGTTCACAATATTTTGATTCATTCTACGTAGAATGATACGGTTGACTATGATTTTTGTGTTTGTAATTCACTGACAGATTCTGTTTCGCCAATGATCAATTTTTTTGTATGATCAAGTAAAAACCAAACATAGAGCATAATCGTTTCCTTCATCGGCGAACAATGACAATCACACCTATTGCTTTCTATCGCACGTTATTTAACTTATGAAATATCAATATTGATATGTCTCGCGGCCTATTGCCGTACTCACCAACGGTACGGCTTCAAATCAGTCTGTGTTTAGTTCCTGTTGAACATAACTACTTATATATTTATTCATTCGCCTGATGGAAGATCTAAAAGAGAACAGAAAGAGACTAACAGAATTTTTTATTTTATTCAGTGTAACCCGGATATAAGAGAGTTGTCGGGACCGGAGAAGAAGTCTCTTATATCCGGGTTTCTCTTATATCCGGGTTTGGTCTAATTTATATACATTAACACAGGCTCTAATTTGGGACCAGATAAAATCTCTCTTATATCCGAGTTTCTCTTATATCCGGGTATCTTATATCCGGGTTACACTGTATTATGTTTTATACATATCGCTCACATATTTAAAAAAGAAGAAAAAAAGCTGATATTCAATTGTTATAACTTATTAATCTCCGATGGAATTTTAATATTATATAGCAACAATATTTATGTACACGTTAAATTTATAAATATATTATTCGCGCGATTTGAGTATCATTTACAAGTTATTTCAAAAGACTTACTTGAGCATGAATATCCGTAGTGTTTATTGTTAAGCCATATTCATGACTTTGTAAATTTGCAGAGGCTAAAGGCTGCGATACTATTTCAACTTTTGTAGATATGGGAAGGAGTGAATTGTCGAAAAATTCTAATGCAGTTAATTTCATTATGAGCATTTTATGCAATATTCATGTTTAGGTTTTATTTCGGAATTTGATTATATGCATAAAAGCAAGAATGTTTATCATTATAAATTTTGTTGTAATTATGTGTGTGTAAAACAGGCGCTTGTAAATAAGTATTAAACGATATGTCGTTAAAATTATGCACACTGGATATAAGTATTGCTTCAGGTTAACAGAGCTTAACATACATACATACATATGTATATATATATATATATAATCCAACTGATACCAACGGCCCTAGCACAAAACATGCACACACACACGCATACACACACAAATATATATGTAACACACACACACACACACACACACACACACACATATATATATATATATATATATATATATATATATATATATATATATATATATATATATATAAGCTGTCAATAAAAGCCGGTCAATAAAATTGATATTTAACATATATTAACATTTTGACTAAATAGAAGCACGTAGAGAAAGAATTTAAAATCGAAATTTTCGAACAAGTTTGTATTCTTTTTCAACGATAACGGGAAAAAACAATGAAGTGGGGCTTACTCTTCCGAGGAATGTTGTTGGCTAGAGGTCTCCCTGTGGATATTTGCTCTCGAAATGAACCCAAATCTATGTTTAACTTCAATGTGGGAATTTATTTTGAAAAAAAATTCAACTCCCATCTGCTTATTTCAAATCATCTATTGAATGAAGCTGCTAAAATCACGAATCTGATGTCATCAACGCTATGAAACGGTTGGTTGAAATGTGCAGCGACGGCTTAATTGTTATTGTTGTCTCTGACGGATTTTTTATGGTTATTGAACCGAAGACGGAATTCTGCTCCAGTTTCTACAGAATGAGAGAATTTTGCATTTTATACTTCCCATATGTACAAGAGATTCCCAGTAGGTAAAGGTCAATAAAAGAATTAGAAAATTTCAGCCCGAACCCACTTCACGTTGTCCCCCAATCTACCCTCACTTCATTGAAATCATGGTTAGATTTAAGGTATGGATTTGAATTTCTTATGGCAGCTTTTTTCCCACATAAACCCATTGTGATTCAATACTATTTGATTTCCAAGGAATCTGTTGCACATTTGGAGGTTTTAAATGTATGACATCTGTTGTGGCCTTTTTACTAGAAATGACAAAATTATTGTATATTGTATGAGATGGTTCCTCGGCATTTGCTTGTAGTTTTTCAGACTTATTCCTGAGAGTAATGGTGTACTTGCTCTGTTTTTTATTAGAAGAGGCCATTCATATGATATAAAGACAAACTCATTTTACTTTCAGGTTCTAAAGCTAAGCTGGATGGTGAAAGCGACAACCCGATGGTCTAAAGATACTCCATCAAATGTGTTGAAGGTTTGGCAATTTATTGCACTGTTCTTCCACTTCTTGTTAATCAGAATATCATCCAGTTAGATCTTTGTGCCACTGACATGGGTGAATGTCCCATTATTTGGAGCTCTTCTTTTGAAATTTGGCGGTTAGGTATACAAGATTATTTTCCTGTATAAAGGTTTCAAATTGGATATAGAACAGCTTCTTTTTATTGTTAATTCCTTTGAAGCAATTATTGACATCCCCGATACCAGTCCATTGTAAAAGTACAAGGCGTCGTTTAATTTGTTTGTTGACTCTATCCAAGATAACTTTGCTGATCCTTCCGATTTCTGGTTAGGTAGGGTTGATAATCCTCTTAGCTAGTTTGATCTCAAAGTCTGGTTTATGATCTTTAATTAGGTTATACGATTCTATGCGACAGAGCTTACAAATCCTATCGCTAATTTTGAAAACTTTGACTGAAAAACTTTATATTGGTACTACTAAGATTTTTTTTAAAGACTAGATAGTACCAGCAACTCTTATCTTTCACTAATAGCACTTACAAAAATAGTACATCTCTTTCTAAATAATTTTGGAATTTAAAAGAAGCTAATAAAACGACTAAGTTAAAATGGAAAATTTTTTAAAAAAGCCAGAACATGTTGATCTTTAAATGAACCATGTTTTATATGCTTGCATGAAGAATTAGAAGTTATCATATTTTTTGATAAACTCCTTATTAAAACAAAGAGAACTGACCGTAAATTGTAAGAATAGTCTACCTTTTACCTTACAATATGCTTTGAATTTGATAATACTTTTTTCTTATAGTAATAATCAGCAAATGAACTAAAGTGCACATTATATGATTTACTATTCTATTTGTAAGATTTATTTTGATTTAATATAACACTATATTGAAGTTTAGTTAGTATTATTAACATCTTATATTTATGTACAGGTGTATAGTCAGTATTATTCATATCTTTCATCTATTAGGTAGTATTATTAATAACTTTACTTAACGTTGCATATTAATTTATCAATGTAGTTTTGTATTTATCATCATTTCTTTATTCCAAACTTAAGTTATTTACCAGTCTCTTAAAGGTGCCTTTTATTTATCAACTACAAAATTTTATGTAGGTAGCTAACCGAGCATATATCTTATTAGCATTATGTTAAATTACCTCCCTAACTCTTTCGATTTTACTCGTTTGGAAAGTTGAACGCCAGACTTCTATGCATCTTACGAAATAATGTAACCATTTGTATCTGTCCATAATGAAATTGTCAAGGATCTATATGCAGACAACTTCGAGTCATGACCTATATATTATAATTTTTTTTCGGCGAGTTTGAATTTAGTGTAAATCAAATTCGAATGGTTAATCACGGTCAAGCGTATAAGCCTATTTTAACTCTGATTTTTCGTCGAGAAAAAAGAGAATGTATTCTGCTTTTTGAGATTACACGGGGAGATACATTTGTTGTGTTGAAACATAATTGTACCTGTGTATCGAATATTTAATATGTTTTTGATTTAATATCCTGAAATAAATAATATTAAGCTCTAATTTGTATTGATCTCTCTTTTAAATTAAATATTACGGACAGTGGAATTATACTCCATTTTTTCTCATTTTTACATATATATATATATATATATATATATATATATATATAAGGCAGGATGTGTGTGTGTGTGTGTGTGTGTAACGAATGCACGGCCGCAATTTTCGACGGATTTGCACCAATAGTTACATGGACATGCTCCAAATCAACGGGAAGGCCAAAACCGACTTTGCATTTCCCAACTCCCATCGACAGTGGAAATAATCGATTTTTCGTGCTTCTGCGGCAGTTTTCATGTAGTTTGCCGCCATTTTCTACTGGCCAGAGTGAGAGCCAATAGCTGGCTGCCACAAATAGGCAGGAAAATTCTATTGGCCAGCGTGAGAGCCAACAGTTGACTGGCACGAATGTTAACTAGCATGCTAGCATGCAAAAAAATCGATAGTTGCATTGGTCAAAAGTGGGAAAAATTTAAATCTGCATGGCAATTTACACCAATTGGCTCATTCGCTTGCTTAAACTCAACGTTGATTCTGATTCTGCAGAACTGGGCTGGGTGTGAAAGAGTATTTGTTGTTAACATTCTTTTTTCATTCGGTTTTTCCAGTTACGAGTCCTTTTTTAAAGCTGATCGTTTAGTGTTCATTTTGTTTAGTTCTTTTTTCGTAACAGATTTAATGTTTAGTATAGAGCTTAGAAAAAATTCGCAGTGTGAGATAGGCAAGAAGTAAGGCATGTAGCAACATCAGCACGGCAAAGGGCACTCTTTTAAAGGCAAGGAAGGGCAAAAATATTTTAAGTCAAGTAATAGCGATTGCTGTATGAGTCGTACGATTTTTGAGTCAAGCACGGGCAACGCTGGGCCATGCTGCTAGTATGTGTGTGTGTGTGTGTGGCCAAGTGGTTAGAATTTTCACTTTCCGACTATGAAATCAGATTTCAAACTCCTTTTTCAGGGAGGTTATATCCCAGAAAACCCACACCAAGCCTGGCGAATGAAATATAGGTTATCGCTGATAGGTGCGCTAGCAAGAAATCATCGTGGCCGTCACAGCGCACGGAACAGTTGAACACGCCGGATAATGACGTCTTTCCCAGAAGCTGTATCTAGAAGTCTGCTCAGTATAACCACAGATGAACATGGACAAAAGTGACCGAACAGGGATTGGCTAGTCACGCTATGAAGAACGACATAGTCAGAAGAGATGTGCCATTGGATTTCTCCATATGAAAGAAAAATAACCCTCTTGATATTTATCGAAATGTGAAGATTTATGAAGATCGTAGAGTCGACTCGAGCTCAGTTAAGGCGGGGTGAATATGTTTCAGCAGTTCAAACCACGCTCTGTGTGACAAGCAAATTTCTGATCGGCCGTGTATAGCCGTCAATAGACCATATGACGAGCAGCGCCTCAACGATGAATAGCAAATGAATGTGAATATATGAAAATATAGTGTTTTTTTAGAGGAAAACTAGATCTCGCTGACACTATTATAATAGATAGATAGATAGATAGATAGATAGATAGATAGATAGATAGACGCATACAACGTAAACAACCTTGTACAGCTTCTTATAATTTCTACTTTTGTTTTTATCGGTGTAGGTTTGTAATATCGCAAATTGTAATAGAAGTGATGTTGTTAAGAAAGGCGATATACTATATGAACTTGTACGTAAGTGTGTCGCGAAAGACTTAGAAATTACACTGGATATTAATTTTTGAAATGCTAGACTCTATAGTGAATTAAACGTTAATAACATTTGACGGAATCTTGTTTGCTGTATAATTACCCACCAAGTGAATCCATTAACACATGCGTAGTTGGATAACTTAGAGATATTCAGTCAATTTTAAGAAAACTTAATCGGTGTATGAATAGTTTGTAGGGACATCTCTTTTGAGCAAAGTGGAACGAAAGGTGATTTAGTGCACGTTCTATACAGATTCAGCTTCTCTGTCTATAGACAAATATAGTATATATATATATATATATATATATATATATATATATATATATATATATATAAAATATGAATATGGATGTAAAAAATATAAAAAATGCAAGTGTTTTAATTCTTAAATTAGAAAGATTATATTTTGGAATAAATTTCTTTGCTTTCCACTGGATATTAATTTTTGGTAATGCTAGACTTTATTGCTAATTAAACTTTGATAACTTTCGACGGACTCCTGCTCGTTGTAGAATTATCCGCCAAGTGAGTCCATTAACACATAATTATGTATCTTAGAGAGTAATCATTAAACTGGAAGAAAAACTTTACCAGTGCATTCGAAGGGATATCTCTTTTGAGCAAAGTGGAACGAAACGCAATGGAACTTAGATTGTGTCTATAAAAAGTGTTTTATACGCAGGGTAAAAGTATTGCGACCGCAAAACGAGTAGAGCGTTCTGAACAGTTCAGTTTTTTTATGCATGCCAAATGTTCTTATAACCTCGACTTGTCACATCTGTTTTACCTCAAGGGCCACTGATGTAATAAAATGTAATTAGTTCATTAACATAAGGAATGTAACATATGTACAAATATACATGTATATACATATATGATCACACACATTTGAAATACACATTTTGTTTGATATAAATATGCACAACAATGAAAACTAATACCTCTAACACATACACATATGTGTGTATTTGTATGTTTATACATATATTTGTATGCATTCCTTTACATATATATTTTTGCATGTGTGTGTATATATATATATATATATATATATATATATATATATATATATATATACATACATATGTGTGTGTTTATATATATGTATATATATATATATATATATATATATATATATATATATATATATATATATATATATATATATATATATGTCTCTGTGTGTTTTTCATTAAAGACAACAGAAAAGTTACTGCGATTAACATTTTTATTTATTTTTTCTTGTGTTCGAACAAGTGTATCCTTTTCTGGAAACTGTCCAAATGCTCTGTGATTCCGAGCGCATTCGGCTATAAATTTAGCCATTACCAAGGATGATTTCATTTTTTGCTTTTTAACTGGGTTATGTGTATGTTTCTAGAGTTATAGGAATGCATTATTTTCCGAACACAGTTGCCTCACTATGGCAGTGTTTGTAGTTAATATTATTGAGTGTTGGCTTTTTACTCTTTTATTATTAAGGACAGATACAATCTGCGGCCAGAAGAGAAAACACTTGTTCGAACACAAGAAAAATGACATAAAAATTTTAACCGCAGTACCTTGTCTCTCGTTTTTAATGAAACATATATAAATGAGTGATTGCTGCCTAAATACACACAATATATATATATATATATATATATATATATATATATATATATATATATATATATATATATATGTATATATATACACAAAATGCCTAAATACACACAATATATTTTTTTTTCTTTGTACCAGACATTTAAGGTACTGGGCGAATTCATTCGGAGGTTTCTGATACTTTCTTTTTTTCACATTCTAACTCAGATGACAATTTATTTGAAAATTGTGTTATCGAGTTTTTTCATCCACCGAGTTTAAATAGATTTGCATTATATATATATATATATATATATATATATATATATATATATATATATATATATATATATATATATAGTGTGTGTGTGTGTGTGTGTAGTTAGGTAGCATTTTTTCATTCATTCGTGTTTCATTAAATTATACAGATAGACAAGTGTTGTCTATTTATTTTATGTAAATTCTTTTTTTAACGTCTGATAAGCTTAATAATATTATCATTAAACGAAGAAAGAAAATCACAATATTGATACATATTATTTTTTTTAAGTTCAGTGTATTGGGGCAGCAGATCACCAGAAATTAAAGTTTTGAACGGTTCATGATCAGACATAATAAACATTCATTTTCTGTTATATTTAACAATATATATATATATATATATATATATATATATATATATATATATGTATTATGCATAGTAGTTCATGTGAAGCGTTATAATAAAAATATTCTACATGGCATAGAATATGCCAAATGCTTCCGTATTGGTTTCTACAAAATCTCGAGGTTTGTAACATTTAATCTCATCTAAACTTTCCTAATAAACATAAAAGCTTATTCAATTCATAAATTAAAATAAAATACTTTCATAATTGTTGTTTCTTTTTCTCACGCAAATACAAATCAATTTGACATTTAAAAATGTGTCCCAGTTTTGATTATATAAATGAAGAAAAATTGAATGTCAATCACTTTAGAATTGTTAATAGAAACATACAAATTAGTACATTTCTTACTCAAAATTGCGTAAAACGTGGATGTCATTTCATAGTTCATATGGTTTCGAATGAACGCATAACAAATTTGTGTCCCAAAAGTTAATTTTAAATTTGACTAAATCATGCTGAATCCACATATGAAAAACATTTACTAATCAAATATATTACTTAAAACAATTTAAACTATTTTCACGGTAGATGATTATAAAAATAACTTTGTACTCGTTTCAATCGTATTAATCACGAATCTATCCAGCTATATCAACAGCAGTATAAATTAGCGCCTACGAAGTTACGTATGAATAACTGTTTATTCATTAACACACAGACATACACACAGAATAATGAACGCACATTACATATATATATATATATATATATATATATATATATATATATATATATATATATATATACCGAGTGTAACAACAAAATTGTTCAAATCGTGTAACAGTATAATGGTCCATCTCACAATATAAAAATCAATAAACTGAGATTTTTTTCTAGGTTTTCAGATAAGGCGTTTAGCCATCTTGACATCATTTGTTGCAAGAATCACTGAAAAACCTTTTGAATTATTCAGGTAGAAAGAGAGCAGGTGAAAATCGTCTTGTGTCATCCGCGCATTCTTCCACATTTATACTCCGGCGTCCATCTTCAAAGTCCATTCAAGAACTATCCAGAGAACGGAGAATGTTTTAAAAATGATAGAGGAAAACTGGATCAGGAGGCCACAAGTGGAAAAGGGACTATCATT
>OZ010577.1:110060313-110112813 GCA_963932145.1 Acanthosepion lycidas | reverse complement strand
GTAATTTCAGTTTAAAGAATCAACCAATTTGCTGACAAGTAGTTGATGCAGCAAATCAAAAATTCAACCTAGATTCATATAGACTGATGGAGAGAGGAGTGAATATCAATCAATTAAGGTTTTTGAATTCAGAATTTCCTTCTCCTAGACTGGTTGCCATTGAAGGCTAACAAGCACAGTCTACGCTTCTGTTTAACCATAGCTGAGTGATTCACGAATAGTTTGTTTCTATCTTTCCCAAGTTCATTTGAGCATAACTGAATGTAATAAACTTTATGATAGTTCGAATTTGCCTCTCCGATTTCTCTTTCGCAGCATTTATTCTTTACACCATCCGCACATCCAGAAGAGCAAATAATAATAATAATAATAATAATAATAATAATAATAAGAAGAAGAAGAAGAAGAAGAAGAAGAAGAAGAACACCACTTAGACCCAGTTACAGAGATAGGGCCTGTAACAATGTTATGGGATTTTACAATAAACACAGACCGAACAATCAAAGCTAATCTCCCTGACATCGTGATTAGTGACTGCAAAGACAAAATGTTCCTTCTTATTGACACGGCAGTCCCTGCAGAGTGTAATATATCTTTGAAGATTTTCAAAAATCTATCAAAATACAAGTAACTTTTAATAGAAATCTAAAAAATGTAGAACATGATGACATTAACGATTCTAGTTGTAGTTGGATCCCTCGGATTGATTGGTAAAGATTCCAATAGACTCGCTGAAAGAAACCCTGGTAGCCTATGCTTTAGGGAAATACAAAAAATTGTACACACACATACAGTCTACACTTTACGAAGGGATTTATCTATGCAAAATATGTGCATTTTTTTTTATTTCTTCAAAACTGCTCAGTGGAAAATGTCATGGTGCCATTTCTGACATTAGGTCTCTGGTCGGGACCTGGAAAAATATCAGTATACACCAGAAACCAAAGGAAATAAAACAACAGCAACACCACCACCATAATAAATTTTGAATTATCGTAAAATCAACGAACGTGCTCGTCTTTCTGGTTAATCAATGTAATTTTCAAGAAGTTCGTGAATTTCTATCGTTAAGCAGATCCTTTCTAAGGATTGCGTAATGAGAGGTATACGTTATATTTAGTCAATGTACCGTATTTCTTGCCGAATAGATTTTTAATCATATTTGGGAAAAAATCTCTTAACATTTTAGTTGTAATCACGCCAATATGGGGGCATTACCGTATCAATCGAACCATTTACACATTTGAAGTATTTTCCCTTTTTTCGTGACTTTTACTTTAAAAATAAGATGTACGTTATATAGTTATACGGCGTGAAATGCGATATTGGTTATTTTTAAAATTACCAAGAACACTCCAGATTTGTAAACTTGTTGTGTTAAGAAAAAAAGCATAAGACTCGGTAAGAACAACAATAGCTTTAAGTAAAATTAATTTTATTTTGGAAGTTTAAATAAGACTAACCAAATATGACTCTCAATAACTTCCTATCCTGTTTAATGATTGACTTATTATTTTTTTTCATCAGATTGACTGATTAATTTTTTACGGTTTTATTTTTACCTTGAGCAGAACATTTAAGCCAGAAAATATTTCTTGATTATCAGAATATTTTTGAAAATAATAATTAGTTACTGAAACGAGTCGTAATAATTAAGCAATAACTGGGGGATAAAACATGGATTCATACATTTTCCAATGAAATTCGCGTAAGTGAATATAACGAAGCAGGCTAGAATTGGAACTCCGCTCCCATATTTCCGAACCCAAGCCGTTATCAATTAAACCAATAGCTATTGGTATCCCCAAGCGGAAAACCATCTAGGTACTAAACAGGCTTGACGTTGCTTAAGTTCTGTGGTCTTAATGTCAGATGTCCGTAAGCCAGGATATACTGAAGACATAAGCGACAGAGGAAAACAGCACATAACCTACCTAACGAGCCTGTGTAAATGAATGTCAGAACAGCGAAAATGAGATAACGAAAATACAAAACATGGCACATGATAGGAAGATATTGAGAATCATGAACCCAGACGTTCTGAAAAGACACGCCGCATAGAAAAATATAAAAGCGAAAATTACATACTTTTTAATAATTTTAAAATAATATATATCTACATATCGACAGATTAAGATATGCTAGAATGTTTCTATCCTTTTACATTAATGGCTTAACAATGTACGGTTGTAAAAGTTGGGAGATAAGTCGAGATGGATTTTACTAATTTTTTTGTTTATCTATAGGTTTATCGTTACTAGCCTTAGCATCTGATTCTTCAAGTTTACATACTCAGTGTCTACTTCTCTATGCTAATGGAGGTAATTTATTCTCAAAACATACCGACCTGTAAAAAAAAAATGTAACCTTTTATAAAGTGGTCATTTCTAACCATGCGTGTACGCTTATTGTTGTCACCTGTAACCTCGAATTTCCTTAATTTAAAGATTGTTATCATTTCCACGATGGGTAAGTGTTGTTGGTATTGTTGTAGTCATTTTTTGTCGTTGTTGTAATGATGTAGAGTGTAGTTCTTTTGTATTATTTTTTATCTTAATACAATCAGTCTTTTTTTTTTTTTATAAGAAATCAGATGTCGATATTCAGACACCCCGAAAGTAAAACCCTCTTTACCCACTGATCCATAAACACCCGAGACCATCTGCTGTGAAGAGGAGGATAAACTAAATTACTGCTGACGAGGAGGTAGAACATCTCGTTCACACTCTGTCATATCAATTTGATTCGTTGTTTTGCCTTACTCCAGAGAAGTCTAGTGTTATGTAGCATATATTTTTGATTTATTTAAGCGTTAATAATTTTCACGATAAAAATCTATTCAAATTTCAATAAGTTTCAATGCATATAAAGAAAATCTTTCTGTTATGTAAAATCTGGCATACAATAATAATTTATTTATAAATCCATCATTTTGTACTCAATTTCTAGATGATGACCAATGAAACCTGGTAAATGCCAGACTTGTGAAGGATTTATTACTGATATATATATATATATATATATATATATATATATATATATATTACTTATATATATACATATATATATATATGTGTGTGTATGTGTGTAGGGGTGATTATATATATATATATATATATATATATATATATATATATATATATATATATATAATCGTGAAGCATATTATATATTTATAATCATTTCTTATTTGTTATCTATCGTATCATTCTATCGTAATCTAATCCATATTTGATCTGTTTTTCATACTAATTTGTTATATATATATATATATATATACATACATACACACACACATACACACACACACACACACACACACACATATATATATATATATATATATATATATATATATATATATATATATATATATATATATAAGTGCTATTCGATAAAAGTGACTCACCTGATTTTTTTACTAAAAATATTTTTTGTCTATTGTTTTTAAGGTTAAAATTTCTTAATCTTACTAATATAAAGAATTTCCTTACTAAAAAATTTTTTCGCCTATTCTTTTTTGGGTCAAACTAATTTTTAATCATACTAATATAAAGACCCCTTCCCGAAAACATAGCAAAAAAAGTTTATTCACCCTAAGGTATTCTATTGATAATTATGAATTTGGATATAAATGAGATTCAGGAAAAAACTCTGTGCAAAATAAAGTGACTCAGATATCGCATTCTAATGATTAAACTGGTAAATTTAAAGAGCTTTTGACAAAATATTGAAAATTATTTTATAATACACTCAGAACAATATTCTAGAGAATTCTAGAATAGCTTAAATTAAATTCCAGAAAGCCTCATACAGTATAAAAACCGCTTGAAATAGCCACTCAGAACCACTTAAGGCATCTATTATTGCCCTCTCAAAAGCAGGCAAGTCTACGAGAGCAATTGCAGAAATTGCTATAACCTCGCAATCAACTGTCTCTTGAGTGCTTAGGGCACATAATGATGTCACGCCTGCTCCAAGGAAGGAAACAAGGGGACGAAAGAAAAAGATTGATGATAGAACTGGCAGGGTAATCAAGAGAGAAGTTGCGAAGAATAGGACTATAACTAGCCAAGAAATTGCAACCAGTCTAAGCGAAGAGCAAGGTGTTAGTCTTGCCTCTTCAACAGTCCGTCGGTGGCTGTTAGAACAAGGCTACAAATCTTGTACACGAAGGTTTAAGCTGCTAATAAGCAAAGCCAACAAAGCCAAGAGACTTGAATGGGCTCACTATTACAGAAATTCCACCGTAGAAGAGTGGAAGAATGTTCTCTTCTCCGATGAAACGGAAGTTGAGCTAAATTCAAAGGATAAGCGATCTAAAATCCGAAGAAGTTTTGAAAGCTCTTTGAACTTAGCAGTAAGTACTGTCAAGCATCCGTTCAGTATAATGTTCTGAGAATACTTTTCTTTTCATGGAACTGGTTTCTTAAAACCTATTGAAAAGACTACGAGGAGCGAGCAGTACAAGAGAATGTTGTTATATTTTATGCTGTATAATGCTCCCTGTCACAAATCAAAATTGATGAAGGAATACTTTGATGAGAAGCAGGTGAGTGTTATGACATGGCCGCCCCAATCTCCTGACCTCAACCCCATAAAAAACTTATGGAGCGTTATAAAGTACAGGCTCTCGAGAAAGCAGTTGAGCAACAAAGCGGATTTGATTGTGAATTTCATATCCGAATGGAATTCAATGCTTGAAGATGAGATTTGCCAGAACCTAATCAACTCAATGACAAAATGGGTTGAAAAGGTTATGCAAAATAAAGGAAAACCCATAGATTATAAAATATTTAGAACTATATTACCTATTATAAATAAATTATACCTCTATTATTCATTATTTGAAACTGTTCGTTTATGTTTTTATTGATTACAAGTTGCAGGAAATAACTGAGTCACTTTTTGGCACAGAGTTTTTCCCTAAATCTAATTTATATCCAACATTATAATTATCAATAGAATACCTCATGTTGAGTAAATTTTTTTATTAGGTGGTCGGGAAAGGGTCTTTATATTAGTTTTATATTATATGGGTATTAGTTTTATATTATACGGGTTTAGAAATCTGGTTCTACTGAAAGATACAGAGATGTGAGCAACGACGAGGTTTTATTGAAAATGGAAACAAAAAGGAAACTTATGCTTAACAAGAAGTGACAGGTGAAATTTCTGGGGCACGTAGTGAGGAAGAAGGGTTTTGAGAATATGATACTCACGGGAGAAATTGAGGGAAAGAGGGGCAACGGAAACAGCGCGTAACATATTTGATGGGCTTAAGTAAATGGATGGTAGAATAGAGTTTGAGAGAAATAGCAAAAAGGCACAATTTACAAAGAGCTACATGAAACAGAAGTATGTGGGGCATGATAGCCTACGCCTTGATAAAACACTGTACATAAAGAGGAAGATTTTAGATATGTCTCTCTTATATGAGAGGCCGAAAAAATATATATTAAAAAAAACATACTCACACATTGGTACCTTACCTTCAAGCTTCAAGATTCAAGCGGACTCAAAATTTGTTCGCCGTCTGTTTTTCACTCTTCAAGGGGTTAAAAGACACGATACTGAGTTCTGAAATTTTCTCCCTTACAGTATTTGAGCATCTTTTTATTATATTGCTTATATTGACATTGCTTATATATATATTGATATAATCTACATCGAGAACTAAAACGTCTTATTTTATCTATTAAACAATCTATCACAAATTGTTACAAGACCAAAACTTCAAACCGAAAATTCATGTCATCTTCTTAAATAGCTTCGCCAGACCGAATCTTTCATAGGGATGTCTTGTATGGCATCAAACCTGTTCAGAAATATTTGAACTGTCAATTCTGTACAGCCGATTTTTAAGATCAATGGTCAAAAAAGAATTGAGCCAGTGAAGAATGCGTGCCTTTACAATGATCATTGTTCTTTGAACATTGTCTACTGGCAATATAAAATCACAAACAATGACCTGTACCAAATGACTGGAACCACACTACCAACAGCAGCAACAACTAAAATAGATAGCACATGTAGCTGGAAGAGAAAATAATGATAAATCAAGATGTTAACATTCCAAACTACTTCAAATGAAAGGTTGCCAAGGAAACATCCATCATTACTGAAAAGTATGTTTTTTCATTAGTTGGAAATACAATAAATTAAAAATTTTATGTATACGAATATTTGTTTCCCGTTTATAGTCAAATACACTTGTGACCAATCATAGTTCAAATTTCTGGCTTTTACTAGTAATCAACATTCAACATCCGCCATCAATCCAGAAAGCAAAATAGAGTATTTATGTACGTGTCTATGCAATCAACGTAACGTAACTTCCCTTTGTCTTTTCTACAAATATTTTCATGTCAACTGTCCTGATTAGATTTTTTAGATTTTTCCTTAGTGCATGAATTTAATCGTGCTACTAGATAGGAAACTAGATCACAATGTTTTAATGTTGAAATAGATAGATGCACCCGTCTCTTCTATTCTGACAGTTTCTTTTCTCGCCTGTGTAACTAGTTTTCACTTTCTTGCTTCAAACTGCCACCTATAATCTGCACAAATTTAAATGCAACGTCAAATGCCATCTTCTGTCTTCCTGAATCATGTTCCTTTAGTGTCTTCGTCCTCACTTCTCAGTAAAGTTTTTCTCATACCTTTTCATTCCCTGTAATCCCGCTGCGTCCTAATGATATTAGGTTGGTGCAAAAATAATGACGTAATAATGTCGTTTTTTGACGTTACAAAATACGGCAAAAAACGACATTATTACGTCATTATTTTGCACCAACCTAATATTATCACCTGGGAGTGAAATGATTTTAAAAAATACATACGCCTGTTGGTGTAAGAGGGAGAAGTGAAAGCTAAACAGTGACACTCAGCTACACGATAGGCACCAGGCCCTTTAAGAACCGAAGATGGTGTGAGGAGTGCATATAGGTTCGTAAAGGCGAAATAGGAAGGATTGTCGACGAAGAATGATGAAATGAAATCTAAACACATGTAATAACTGGGATAAGGGGAGGAGTCACTTATGATACTATTAGGTTGGTGCAAAAATAAAAATACGTCAAAAACCGACATTATTTTTCCACCAATTTAATACTTTCATTTTCTATATCGTCTTTTAAAATGATGAATTTTATGTTTTCCTCGGTACCACGATTCTTTACGCGCGTGCGCGCACACACACACACACACTGACGCACCCTGGACACATATATTTTCATTTTAAATTTATTTTGTGTAAACGTGACTTTTTATGGATACCTATAGTCTAGTAGTCATTTATGTGCCCTACATGATACACGCTTAGATGATCATGCATCTTTCGATATTTGACTAACGAGGCAGATTTTCTCCCGCAATAGGTATTCATTTCTTTCTACGGTAGACCAGTTGCCAACAAAGCATAGAATCCGGTCTGTCCTGCTACTTACCCACTTACTTTGCTGGATGGGGTGGAGAGAAAAAAATGATTCATACCTTTCCAAAAAATAAGTGAATGTAATGGATTTAACTGGAATTCGAACTCGGCTCCCCGATTCCGCAATCCGGAGGCACGGTAGAGTAATGGAGAGCGGCTCGGACTGAGGAATCGGAGAACCGATTCCAGTCGAATCCATTACATTCACTTACGTGCTGATACCCTTGGGAAAGGTATGAAATCTTCTTCTTCACCCCCTCCCAGCCATGGATAAATAACAGGACAGACCGGGTTTTTAGCCTTGGATGGCAACTGGTCTACCGCAGAAAGAAATGGCAACCTACCGCGGGAAAAAAAATCTGCCTACTCATTCATGTATCGAAAGATATATGATCACCAAATCATTTTTCACGCCTGGCATATAACTGACTTATATTCTAGTTGAGTTCTGTTTTTAATTAAACAGTATTTTTTTTTTTCATCTATATCTACTGACCTGGATATTCGAGAAATCTTGTCAGAAATATATGCATTCTCAGGTAGAATTCGAACTTTCATCCCCTATAAGGAACCGTCACTGGATCTGATGCCCCTAAACCTTGCCCACGTACATCGTACGGTCAAACAAAGGCTGAACAGTGCCTTTTGAACGCACTCTCTATCTCTCGATCCTCGAAATATTCATATCTGCTCTCTATCGTATCCTAACGTAAGCAAAGACAATTTATTTTTTTACAATTTATTTATTTTTATCCGAGATATTTTTTATTTTTAATTTATTTTGTTTAAACGTTATTTTTCATGGATACTCTTATTCGAACAAAAGCTGTGTTTTTTTTTAATTAAACAGTATATTTTATCCAATTAAATCTACCGGACTAAAAAAATGGGCGTCCTCGAGCAAGATCCGAACCTTCATCCCCTACGGGAAACCGTCATTGGATCCAATGTGCCTCCTCACTCGGACACGTAGGATTTACGATCAATCATGCCCCTCTTATATATATATATATATATATATATATATATATATATATATATATATATATATATATATATATATATATATATATATATATATATATATGAGATATATATATATATATATATATATATATATGAGATATATATATATATATATATGAGATATATATATATATATATATATATATGAGATATATATATATATATATATATATATATATATATTCCTCAGTGAGTATATATATATATATATATATATATATATATATATATATATATATATATATATATATATATATATACACTCATTGAGAAAAAAATAGTGAATAAAGTTTTAGAGTTTAGGCGGAGACGCTAAGTGTATAGTGTTGAAGATGTCTTTAGAAAGAAGCGGAAACGAAATGCAAAACAACAGTAAACAGGACATACGATATATTACTCCTTTCATTTCAGGTTCTGTTTTCTCCGGAGATTGCAACTCATAATTATCTGTTATATCATTTTGGGAAAAATGCAATATCTTTGAATATATATATATATATATATATATATATATATATATATATATATATATATGCAAATATTTAAGTAAATATTCTGTTAATAATAAACAGTATGAACAACATTTACCGGCCTGAATGTCCGAGAAATCTCAAAGAAAAATTTGTCCTCTGACTTTCAGTTCAAAAACAGTAATTTAACCTTGCGCGACAAATGTTTCCTCTGTAGCTAAATGGTCGGGCTATATTGCCGTTCCGTGAAGTATGCAGGTTCAATTCCTCTCGAAGAGAACAACTTTTTCTTTGAGATTTCTCGGACATTTAGGCCGGTAAATGTTATTAATAGTGTTTATTATTAGTTTGGTGCAAAAATAATGTCGTTTTCTCACATATGTTTTTAATGTGAAAAAACGACATTATTTTTGCACCAACCTAATATAAACGGAGGATTTACTTAAATATTTGAATTTATAAAAATAACGTAAAAGCTAATAATGTATTAACATATTTATTTATATATACTTGATATTTTCAAAATAAATTAATTATGCAATAAATACAAGTTAGGTTGCTTTTAATAACATTTCTCAGCATCGAATGACTCACAGGACAAACTGAAGGCAAAAAGGAGAGAGAAAACCAACGCATACCATGACTAGTGGGCTTGAGAAAATGGTTGGTGGAACTCGCTTTAGGAAAGATAACAAAGCAGACAAAGCAACTACAAATGGTAGGAAAATGTAGCGATTATGAAGAGAGAGGTCACAGAATGATTAAGCGATGCATGTTACTGATATTTTTGGCAATTTTTCTTTCATGGTAATTTCAATTCTGTTTCATTGCGGTGTTGCAGAAGGATATTGAGAATACCATAGACTGAACATGTGAGGAAGCACGAAGTTTTAGAGAAAATGGAAACAAAAAGGTCACATTATTTAACATAGAGTATAGACAGCTGAAATTTCTAAAGCCCATAATGAGAAAAGAGGGCTTGGAAATTTTGATATTCACAGGACAGAATAAAGGCAAGAGGGACAGAGGGAAACAATGCATACCCTACCTATCGGGCATAAGTAAATGGATGGCGAAATACGGTTTAAGAGCCAAAAAGAGAATAACCTAAGGCCATGAACTTAAAAAATACATCTTAAACAGTCAAAGCATGAAGAGAAATTGACAACACCTTAAAAACTCCACCTTTGAAAATGGCTAAAGAAGTGGCCGAAAGCGCCTTGGACAATGGTCAATATGGAAAAATGTTCTACTCCCTTACTGCTACCAAACAGAAAAATGTAAGAACGCTAGAAAAACAGAATAAGAATTGAATTAAATTTTTCTTGTCTACCGTATTTAGCGAAAATTCTTTTTAAAAGAACAGTTGCTTCCTATATTTCTTTTTAAGCAAATCACCCCAAGCAAAGCAGAAATGCCACTAGCACGTACGGGATTACAGAGAAAGAGAGTAAGAGTAAAGACTATTGCTTGTGAAAATGATAAAGAGAAGGACATGTACCAAGGTCAAGGCATCTGAAGATGTCCATTGACACTATATTTGAATATTTGAAGATTATAGCTATCAGGGAAGCAAGTGACAGGAAGCGAGTTCCGGTGACGGGAAGTGCGAGCTGTTGGAGTAGAAGAGATGGTTACATTTAACCGTTTCGACAGTGAAAGTGTGGGACCGAGATGTCAACCTAGTAGCACGCTTAAATTCATGCAATTTAGGAACCAGTGAAAGAAGCTCGATAGAGCATTTGCCATGAAAATACTTGTAGAAAACAGAGGGAAGCGGCAGCACGTCAATGAGATAGTGACTGTAGACGAGATGCCAGATCAGGGTCAATCACGTTGCATATCCCTCTAGATTTTGTCGAGGAACTCGAGATGAACAGCGGGAGCACCAGACCATATATGGCAGCAGAATTCCATGCAACGAGGAATAGTTGATATGTAGATTTGAAGGATGGACTCAGTCGAGAAAAAACCTTCTGGTGCGGCACAGAGAATCAACTTTCATGGCGGTAGATGAAGCTATAGATTCAATGTAGTTGTTCCACTTCAGGTCAGTGGACAGCGTGAGACCAAGATAGCGCAGAGAGCCGCTCTCGTAGAGTTGGGCATATTATATAACTATTTTTAGGATATATCAAAGCAATTAACGAGAACAAACTGGTGTAAATAGTTTTCGGAGTTCAAATTCAATATTTTCTGTTATTTGCTTATTAGAGTTAAATTAATTTTATTAACTATTCACCACACAAATTTAGCCTAACAAAATGTCTGCTTTAATTTATAATAACGCGGTGAGTAAAATTCGAAAGAGCTCGAAGATTATAATGTCGAAGTTCCAGAAATTATATTTGGCTAAAGCGACACGGATCAAGAATCGTAAAATATTTATTTAGTGTCTTCAGTTATTGTGTAATCCCTAAATATTCTATAAATTTGATCGAACATTAATAGAACTATAGCCAAATCTGCTAGTGTACGTATTACTTAGATAAACGTGCTGTTAAGCTTAATATATATGCTACGACAGGTTTATCCATCTATGACAGAAATGTCGTCAGTGTAAGCACAGAGAGTATCATCACAAGATTCACCGGTTAATTAAACACTTGGCGGCACAGGAAATATATATATAATTCAAGATTTGTGTATTCTCAGAGGCACATAATGAGTTTAAAGTCAGCGAATTTGCTAAGTGATTCTAAATTCTCCCTCTAATTTTTAGGCTCCAATCTGTCTCTGATAACTTAACTTTTACACAAAAATATATTATTATACACTACGTGACACAGGCTTTCATTACCTGATTTTCCTGCGGGACAGTAAATTAGTAAATATAATCGTTGGTTAGGCGATTTCAGTTCTCCTAGAGGTTGTGTGTTCATTCCTTGTTTCAAGCAATGATCCTTATATAGAGTGGCATGCGCAAAAGTGATATAATAAGGACGGTTGAATGAAGATGAAATAACTAATACACTTTCTGAGTTAAGACATTATCATTATTTATATTTATTGTTGGAATAATATTCTCATCTGTCACTATCAAAACACTTCGACAGTTTAGCATTTGTATTCTCTGTCTATCTGAAGACGAGAAGATAAGTTCGCATATCGTCCGGTTTACACCCAACCCTGGTCTTTTAAGCAGTAGAGGCTTATTACGTGTTTCCTGTTTATGAATGAGTTTCCGGTTCCTTCTAGTTTTTTTCTTCACCTTCACTTCCAGTAATACCTTGCGTCTTAGTTCCTTTATCGCCTTGGTTGGGGTGAATTGATTAACAAAAAAGCTTCAGAGACTTTCGAAGTGAGCCATTTATTCAATCTTCGTGGGTAGATTGTTTTATTTGTAGATTGTTCTTGTTTAGGAATATCTCATACTGTTCAGTTTTTGATAATTTTATTTCCACTGAACATGCATATGCCAATGCTACCCCCAACCCATCGTGGTCTCAAGAATCAAAACGTTGGTCTGTGAATTTGGTGATATAGTAATTATGAGTTTAATCTCTGAGTTGGTTAATACGTATACATTCCTAGATAGGAGAACGTAATGAGGACACCCTGTCCTCATAGTACAGTTCGAAATTCCCAAAAAGTTATCAGGATCGATACATACGTGAAGAAGGCGGGGTATCATAACGGCCGAAACCTTGTAATGAAAACGACAAACATAATGACGTTAGTTCGATTGTAAAGAATATAATTCATACAAATTCTCTTGATATGTGAATTCATCGTGCATCAAAAAGCTTAAGTTCGAAATTCTGCGAACATTACTGCATACAAGAGAAATCAGAAGAAGACCGTAGAATAAAACAGCCGAAAAACAATGATGATAACAACCACGATAAGAATTCAAGTTTGAATAAATTAATGGATAATATTGATAATTTCTCCACTCAGAAGTTCAGACGAAATATTTTAATTTGCCCAAATTTCTTATATAAAATGTTGTCAGTATTAATTTTCCGACTAGATTTTCTTACATCTTAATTTATTGTTTTTCATCGTAGGTTACGTGATGTGCGTTCATATTTCTTTAGTAGCTTATTCGTTATTCCTTATCCATGATGCCTGCTATATTGTCGTAGAACGCAAAGCAGACCATAAGTAAATAAAAGTAAGAAATCAATTGAAAAAATAGTAAAAAATCATTATAATATTGTTGTTATCTCAAATTATCTATATTTGTTGTTATGAATCGAATAATAATAATAATAATAATAATAATAATAATAATAATAATAATAAAAAGACAGCAAAGACGAATGCAACCGACCAGATACAGAAGCGATGGCAAGATAAACCGCTTTATGGCCAATACTCTGCCCGTATCAAACAAGCTGATGTAGACAAAACCCGTACCCATCAGTGGCTACGCAGTGCAGGGTTGAAAGCGGAAACTGAAGGTTTTATCCTTGCTGCGCAGGACCAATGTTTGCTAACTAGGAATTATCAAGCACATATACTAAAATATTGTGTCAGCCCAAAATGCAGATTCTGTGATAAATATCCAGAAACGATTGATTATCTTGTATCAGGTTGCACGATGTTGGCACCCACTGAATATAAAACCCGACATGACAGAGTGGGCCAATATCTGCACTGGAAAATCTGCAACTTCTACGGGAAGGAAACTGAAAGAAACTGGTACCAACACCACCCAGACCCGGTTACGGAGATAGGACCTGTTACAATTCTATGGGACTACACAATTCACACTGACAGAACAATCAAGGCCAACCGCCCAGATATTGTTATTAAAGACCACAAACAAAAACGGTGCCTTCTTATTGATATGGCAGTCCCTGCTGACTGCAATGTATCTTTGAAGATATTCAAAAAGCTGTCAAAATACAAGGACCTTGAAATAGATATCTCGAAAATGTGGCATATGGGAACATCAACAATCCCTGTTGTAGTTGGAGCCCTAGGACTGGTTGGAAAAGATTGAAGTAGACTAATTGCAGGGATTCCTGGAAGCCCATGCCTCAAGGAGATACAAAAAATTGTTCTGACAAGTACAGCCCACACTTTACGAAGGGCTTTATCTATGTAATTTTTATTTCATTTTATTTTTTTTTTATATTTTTTATTTTTTATTTATTTATTTTTTTTTTTTTTTGTCAGTGAAAAGTGTCATGATGCCATTTCTAGCCTTAGGTCCCTGGGTGGGACCCGGAAAGAAATGTGTAAACGCCAGAAAGCAAAGAAAATAAAAATAATAATAATAATAATAATATATTGGATAAATTACTAGATCTGCTTCTAGGAAAATTGGTTCAATATGTTGCGCCAGGGAGTTTTTCTTGTCATTATCTTAAACATTTACAAGTCTTGCATTCATCCATGGATTGCTGTTACATCATTATGTGCTTCTGGTAATTTACTCAGTATAACTTAGTTGTGACCTGGTGACTCTGCTATGCATTTAGAGATTCTTGATAGAATACAAATAAACTGCAATATTATTGGTCCTGTTCTGGCATCTAGGCTTCTCTCACTTTCCTGTTGACTTAACGTAGCTTTCCTATGTCTTTTCTATAAATATTTTTATCGTTAATGTTCTGATGAACTTTCCTTTATAGTAACTCGACTTTATGAATTTAAGTGCAATACTAGATTGTCGGCAAGGTTTCATCATTTTACAGTTGAATTGGTTAGATGTTTATGTTCTATGTTAACTGTTTCTTTTCACGTACCACTCGCCTGTGAAACACTCTTTCGTTTTTTTTTTGTTTTTTTTTGTTTTTTCTTGGCAGTCATATTTAATCTTCAAAGCTTTCAGTGCAATGTCAATCGTTATCATCTGTCTTCTTAATTCCAGTATTTTTGTTCTTCTTTCTCCTTAATAATGCCTTTCGTGATATCCTATTCTTTCACACACAGTAACATCTTGCGTGTTAGTGGCGATTATTAAAACAATGCCAGCAAACTGCACTAAACGAGTACAAAAATTGTACAGATAAAACTATAACAAATTCGCCCTCAGAATACATTGAGAACATTGTATAGCCTCTGGTACGCTGTGAAGTGGTACGAGCCTTAACAAGAGTCAGTAGCTGAGTTAATAGCCGATGAATCTGATGCGGGATACGACCATCTTCAGTGAGAAGCGCTTGGAGAATGATCACAAAGCAGTCATCAATGGACCCTGATAGACGTTTGGGATCTTATCATTGGGATAATAACATTGTTGCAGGAAATGACAGAGCAAATTAAAAAAAAATGTACCATGCAACAGAAGTGGTCTCTGTTCTGGTTGGCACACTCACAACGATTTCCACAATTGTGGATATGCGATGCCAGTGAGATTGCGAGGGCGGCAGCTTAGCCTCCGAAGAGAGGGTTGTTTTGCCTCTAAGTTGCAGGCAAAAAGCTGAGCTATGATATTCATCACCCTGGTGAAGCATATCAGCTGTGGAAGATCATAAAAGTACTTGGTAATAGAAATTGCTCGAACGTGGCATTTAAACACAACCACGAATCCAATAATAATCACGGGAGCACTAGGAGCGATTAAAAAAGAAGTAATTAATGAAATCTCAGGAAACTCCTCACTATCTGACATACATACGATTGCACTCATGGGAAGCGCCCCATATTTTTTTAAAATTCTAAATATACATAGCAAATTTCTAAGAAAAACTTCCTTAACCTCATGTCACAGGTAAAAGACTTAGTAAAGGATAGTATCAAACAGCAAATCAGGAAAACTGGATATATTACTGCTGCTACTACTACTATACTGCTGCTACTACTACTACTACTATTAATAATAATAATACAACTACTAATACTACTACTGATAATAATAATCATAATACAACTACTAATACTAATACTACTACTACTAACAATAATACAACTATTAATACTACTACTAAATATAATAATAATAATTATTATGATTATAATAAGTTTTTTAATAATAATATCCAGTGTTTGATAATAATAATAATAATAATAATAATAATAATAACAATAATAATAATAATAAAGAAATAAGAAAATTTATTGAGTAATAAAGAATGTCAACAAATTAAAAAGTGAATTTCAAATGGGTAAAGAAGTGCAATTTTTTTAAGGCAATTCACTCCAAGCAAGGGTTATAGAGGATTGAGAACAAGAGTAAAGAGGTGTGTTTGAGAGAAGGATACAGACAAGGACGGGGAACAAGATCAGGGTGTTATATGTCGATTAACATTACACTTGAATATTTGAAGATTATAGTCATCGGGGAAGCAAGTAATGGGTTTTACGCCCGGGAAGTGCGGGAGAAGAAGCTGTTTGAGAAAAAGAGACGGTTACGTTTAACCGTTTTGACAGTGAAATGGTAATAAAACATAATACACCTACGGAAGCGGTAAAGTACCTAAAAAAGAAAGCAAATGCAATGTACCAAATCCAATGTACCAAATGCAAAAATGATGACATGATAAGACTCGTCATGATCAATACTCTGCCTGTCCCAAAGAAGCTGATGTAGACAAACGCCGTATTGCAAGGTTAAATTCTGAAACCGATGATTTTTTCCTTGCTGCACAGGACCGATGCTTGCTAATTAGAAATTACCAAGCACAGATACTGAAAAATAAGTTGTCCCAAAAAAGCAGATTCTGTGATAAATATCCAGAAAAAAAATTAACCATCTTGTATTAGGTTGCACAGTGTTACCACCAAGTGAACATAAATCTCAGAAAGATAGAGAAATAAAGGAAAATCAGATGTGAGTTATCGATACTAGATGAGACCACAAGAAATCCAAATGTCTCAAAAAGGAAAATGCAGAAAGTTCAAGCGGAAATATAAAATTAAATTGCTAAACCAAATTCCAAATGAAATGCTAAAACAGAAACTGCATTTAAAGGCACAGAGAAAAAGACTATACAAAAAGCATTGTAGGTTCTATAGCCAAAATAAAATATTCCTATCGTACCTTAAGTAGTTTTATAGGGAAACTGGAAAATCAGTTATTCATGTCTAAAAACCATCATCTATTTAAAAAGTGCAGAAATTTTGGGAGAATATTAGAGCAGCTCAAAGGAATATAAATCCAATGCGGAATGGATAGAAGTAGAAAGGATGTTGGATAAACCTCTAGAAGAATGGGAAAATATAACCGCAAATAGTGTTAGGCAAACTATAACGAAATCCCCAAAATGGAAATCCCTAGGAAATGGTAAGGTACTCAATTTTTGGCTCTATCATTCGTCATCAATCCTTAAAACCCTTGCACAAACTCTATCTATGCTTATTAATAATCACAATAAATTCCCAGTAGAGATTATTGAAGGCATTACATATCTCATGCCAAAATCTAGTGAAACAGATCTGAAAAATTATAGGCTAATAACATGTCTGTCCACTACTTAAAAATTGATCACGTCTATCCTGATGAACCATACTTACTCTTTTCTCGAAGCAAACAACAATCTTCCACTGGAACAAAAGGGATATAAGAGAGGTTCACACTATCGATAAACAAAATGATCCTGAAAAATTGCGGGAAAATATGGAGAATTCTAAGCCCAGCATGGATAGATTACCGTAAAGCCTTTGATAGTGTGCCACACTCTTGGATTCTTAAGACTTTGGAAATGTACAAAGTCTCCGCCTTGGTAGTAAAGTTACTTAAACACAGCATGAGAATGTGGAAAACCACTTTATACCTACATCGCATAAAAGGCACTGTCACCTTCAAACGCCTGAATATGCGAGGGGAAATTCAAAGCGTCTCACCCATCCAGTTTTGTCTGTCATTAATCTCCATTAAGCATGAACTAAACAATAATAGCTATAAAGACAAACTGAACAAGAAAGTATTAAATCACCTACTCTACATGGATGATCTCTTTGCAAAAGACGATAATGAATTGAAGGGCCTAATCAATATTGTAAAATATTTCAGTGACGATATAAGCACGGATTTCCGATAAGATAAATGTTCAAAAGTAACATTCAAGAAAGGGAGAATTATAGAAATACACTCGATAGATCTAGATTAGGAAACTAGAACAAGAAAAAGCCTATGAATTAGCGAAGGAGATGGAATACAGCATACCAAAATGATGAAGACGATAAGAAAGGAGTATTAAAGGCGTGTGCGTCTGGTACTGAATACCGAGCTAAATTTAAAAAAAAAAAAAACGAATATCAGCCATTTACCCCTTGGCTGTCCCTGTGGTGCAATACAACTTCAACATTCTTAACTGGACCATAACTGACATTCAGCAAATGGAAAACAAATCGAGAAAGCGTCTCACTTGCCAACGTAGGCATCAGCCGAAGGCTAATGTTGATCGTCTGAATGTAACAAGATCCAAAGGAGCAGAGGATTAGTTCAACTAGAACTGTCTTACAAAACTACAACAATCGGCCTTCAACGATAACCGGAAACTAGTGAAGACAGCATGATGCTTTGTGTCAAATATCATGAGAGAAGTAATAAAATTTATTCAGTGATAAAGGAAGCGAACAATTTCAAAATTGAGTTTCAAATTGGGGATGACATGCAAGTAAAGCATAATACACAGACTGTAGCTGCAAAATACTTAAGAAGATTGCAAAGGCAAACACAACCGACTAGATACAGAAACGATAGCAAGATAAACGGCTTCCTGGTCAATCCTCTGCCCATACCAAACAAGCTGATTGAGACAAACTCCGTATCCATCAGTGGCTACGTAGTGTAGGTTTAAAAGCTGAAACCGAAAGTTTTATTCTTTCTGCACAAGACCATTGCTTGCTAACTAGAAATTACCAATGATATATACTGGAACACTGTGTTAATTCAAAATGCAGTTTCAGTTATAAATATCCAGAAACAATTGACCATCTTGTATCAGCATTGGCACCCACTGAATATAAAACCCGCCATTACAGATTGCACCAATATCTGCATTAAAAAATATGCAACTTTTACAGGAACGAAACTGCAAGAACATCACAATGCCCGGCTGAGAGAGGTAGGAACTGTAAAATTTTATGCGATTTTAAAATACTCACAGACAGAAAAATCACCCAGACAGCGGGATTAACGATGGCATTGACAAAATCTGCTTTCCTATTGACATGGCATTCCCTGACGTCTGTAATATAGTTTGAGGATCTTCAAAAAAACTATGAAATTACAATGACCTTGAAATCGAAATCTTAAAAATGTGGCACATGAGGACATTAGCAATTCCATTTGTAGCTGGAGCCTTCAGATTGAATGAAGAAGATTCTAATAGACTCACTGAAATGGTCCTGGTAGCAAATGCCTTAAAAAATACAAAAAATGCTCAGTTCAGGCCTTTCGCAGGGGTTAATCTATGTAAAATATTTGTGATCGTTATTTTTATTTGTTTTTTTTGTTTTTTGTTTTTTTTAATGTTCAACGGAAAATGTCATGGTGCCATTTCTGAACTTAGGTCTCTTGTCAGGACTCAGAAAAGAATGAGTAAAAACCAGAAACCATAGGAAATAAAATAGTAACAATAAAGACGAAAAGATTCATTATCAATTATTAAAAGTAATGTGTCAAGTTTATTATGGAATGATTTAATCTGAGATCATTTTCATATGTTTCTTTGTTAGAGGAACATGTTTTTGCATAGCACCGGTTTTATTTTCTGGTTTTAGCATCGAAGTTGTGCAGAAGTTTTCTGTAAACAAAATGCTCAGTATTGTCGATGCTTTCTAATCGGCCTTCTAAACTACTGCAACCATAAACTTCCTAAGTGTCTTCAATCCTCTTAAATTCGCGTCAAAACTTCGCCTTCTTCGTCATTTCGGGACCTGTTGGATTGCCTTCGTTCATAGTTTGTATTCGTTTATTATTAATTTTCTTTTACACTAAGAATAATACATCCTGGACGTTTCAGTCGTCTTTGTTTTTGCAGCAGATTCCAATGTTGTGATCGACTAAAGATCGAAAGCTTATCAATCGCAGAGAACAACACGACGAAAGCGAAACTGATATTCTTGCGGGGGCTGATTGATAGCGTTAGATTAATTTCTTTCTGTTATGCTGCAGTCGAAGGGAAGTCAAGTAAGTTGAACGTGAAAATAGAATACTAAGAGCCTTTGTCTGGCTTCAATTTCTTAGCGATATTCTCAATCATATCAGAAACAGTCGGTTCCTGGGATCGTAAAACATGTAAACAAGTGAATGTCAGCGATTTTTCTTTCCGGTCAAATGGCTCAAAGTAAACACGGTACTTAACCGAATCTCCTCCGTTTAGTATGTCTCTATGCATTATCTTTCACTGTGCGACTCTGATGGTTCATTTTTTTTTTCTTACTCAGTCTTCATTTTCCTTTTTTATTTAATAATTCATTTGCTTTTAACCTCCCTCTTTGTTATGAAGAAAAGAGCGAACGTTTTTCCTCAATCCTTCCTAATTATGCCAAATGGTAAAGTTATATACATTTAAATGCTGCTTTTCATTCAAGCTGCATTTGAGTTCAGATGGATATTACTTTATTTCTACTTACCGATTTGAGTAGAACCACAAACAAAATATTTTGATAAGTTTCTGAGGAAACAGCTTATGACGAATTATTTCTGTTAAATCGAAAAAAGTGCATACAGGAATGGTCGAACTATTACATTGATTGTGTACTATATTAAAAAAAACATCTTCTTTGTTTTATTTCCTTTCTCTCTATTACAAAATATCTGTTCGCATGCAGGCAATACAACAATAAAATCAACAGAGATAGCAAGAGACGCCTATTAAAACCGTAGCATTTAAGTTTCAAAAGCTATACGTGATAGAATCGCTCTTCTATTCTAATCATTAAAATAAATTCTTCAACCCGATCCAAAGAAACACTCGTATCACAGGGGTTACTTTATTAGTACAGAATGTTTCATACTTTCTTCGAAACGTCTTCTAAGGATGCATTTCGTCACATGCAACCGCCACTTGCACTTTTACAGTGCAAGTCCCTTCCGATTTCTTGATTCCCTGTCACCATCAAAAATTTAAACGAAACTTCATCCGCAAACCTCTGTCTTCCTGAGCCCTATTTCGTTAATGTCCTTTCCTCATTCATCCTCACTAAAGTCTTCTCGTTCTCTTTCATTCCCGGTAACCCCACCGCCGCGTCCTAGTTGCTTTATCACCTTGCCCGGGGGTGAAATGATTAAAAAATGGAAAATTCGTACGAAAGATAATATTTACGTTCACTTATAAAAAATTGTATCTAGATCCTTACATTTGTCTATTTTGGCAGAAAATTAACTTTTAGACATGTTTGATTAATTAAATTACAAACATTATGTCTGTTTAGTTTTAGTATAATCCGTTTATATTCACGGATATTTTTCCGTGTATTACAATCAAATGATGCAAGAAATGCACTGTAACAGTGAAAATACTTACATTCAAAGCTTACGTTTCTAAATTATTACCTCGAATCCCTGGAGGACGTTCGAATCTGTATTACCAGAAATTATATATTATTGTTAAGCTCATGAAGGTCTTGGATCTCTCTCTCTCTCTCTCTCTCTCTCTCTGTTCGTGGAATCTGTCAAAAGTGTTAGACCTTACTTTGCACTGACTTGTGAGTAGCCAACAGACAGCACTAGAAGTCAAACAATACAATATAGCTTTATGATAGTGTTTCTTCCATCGTTTTAATGAGAGCCCCAACCATTTTAACTTTATCTTCATTCACAGTAGCAGCTTCTCTGCCATTATTGCGCCTGTCACTAAGAGCATATCCTATTTTCTCTCTATGTTTGCTATTAAATCTACTGAAAAGTTTTCTTGTTGTAGAGGTGCATTCTTTCCATAAACATTCAGTAACCTCCGATGAATGCCTTTATGCTTGCAGTTTGCTTTGTACGTGCATCCATTTTGAAACGAGGTAAGGGTAAGAAAAGAGAAGATAACCCCACCGATTTTATCCTGGGTTTCTGGAAACGATCTAATTTATTGCTAAAGAAAGAAACTCAGTCAGAAAATCTCCTACTAGGACTTTTAAATTAAGTTATAATTGTCGTTACATTTTGACCGAATATTGCATGTGCCTCAATGTGGTAGGGCTGAACGATGAGGAGTATAAACTCAGCAATTGTTATTTTTCAAATTATTTTAATTTGGAACTAATTTTAATTTACGTATGTAACATGTCTATTGGTGAATTTGTTTGCAGTTTCGCCAGCTATTATAAATTTTCGGTATTTCGCTAGCAATAAATTCCAAAGAAAATAGCGTAGTCTTCAAATGTTAGCAATCTCCACAGAATAATAATAATAAAAAAAAAGAGAATGACGTACAAGTGCACTAAATTACTGTTGCTTCCGGTCCTGTTTTTAACTGAATGAGACTTAAAAAAGAAGAGAAAAAAAGAAAGAGAACCCCCTGCTTAAAACATAATGTAAACGAATGCTTTTATTTATCACTCAAAATATTCAGAAGAGACACAGGGTGTTATGTTTTGTATCTTGTTTTGCACTGCAAAGGATAGACTCGAAAAATTCGAATGCAAATTATCTTTATAATTACATTTTTTGTTGAAATGTCCATGAAGTTATTTATTTTTTTCGATTTTAGAGGCTCATCTTTTTTCTCATTTTCCATTTGTTCTTCTACTTGCTCAACTGCTCATTGACTGATATAATTAACACTGAATTAATGTTTTTTTCTCAGATCATTTGATAGCAAGGTATACACGATCTTTCAATGATTATGGGCCGTTTCTTGAATTGTTTTCTTTTTCCTTCCTGTGGTGCGATACACGATAAAAGTTTGGGCTATGAGATCTCTTTTCGATACTTGATTGACTTGTTAGAAGAATACCTGCAGTTACTTTCTGCGATAGACTAGTTGCCAAACAAGGCTATATTACACTGTTTGTCTTACTATTTAACCCACAGTTAGGAGGATATATGGATTTTTATACTTCCCAAGTGTAACTAACTCGGCTGGAAATCAAATTCGGTTCTCCGATAATCTTGATTAGTGCCATTATCTATCACAACCCTACCTCATACATCCAGACTTTCTAAGTTGCCACCCATCTAGGTACTGACCAGGCTCGACGTTTCTTAACTTTGATAATCGGGTGAGAACCCGTGTTACTACGTGATATAGCCGTAGGACACTTTCCTTTTTACATATAGAATATCAATGGCATATTTCGAGTTCAATGTTTGTCATCAGTTTTCCTAAATAATTGATTAAAATTTATGTTCCACCTTTGCCATTTTTAGGAAAAGTTTCGAATATATCATAGTGAATTTCTATCAGACGTTTCTCCCTTTGGTTATATTTCTAGAATTAACTCTCTTTGCGAGGATTTCGTATCATTTGAGGTCATTTGAGGTATTCTTTTCTGACTGTTTCCCTTGCTTCATTCTATTTGATTAAATCCTTTTTGCAACGCTGATACATACCTAGTTTCCACTATATCTTATGACATTTATATTTAGTGACCGTTGTTGGAAATTAAGTAGAAGAAATTCTTTTCGGATCTTCTTAGAATGTATATCTATATTCTTCAACACTGCAATGTATAGTGTCGTCACAGTTCTTTATACCAGCACACGCTTCTTCTTCTTCTTCTTCTTCTTCTTCTTATTATTATTATTATTATTATTATTATTATTATTATTATTATTATTATTTTAAAACAAAAATTAAGTTCCCCCATTTTACGTAGAGAGCTCTTCGTAATATGTGAACTGCACTTGTGAGTACAATTTTTGTATTTCTTTAAGGTATGGGCTATCAGGAATCCCATCAATGAGTCTATCGGAACCTTTTCCAAACAATCCGAGGGCTCCAACTACAACTGGCATTATTGATGTCCTCACGCATTTCTTTAGATTTCCACTTTAAGATCCTCGTATTTTGATTGTTTTTTGAAGATATCCAAGGATACATTACAATCTGCAGTGACTGCCATGTTAATAAGAAAGCACATTATTATTATTATTATTATTATTATTATTATTATTATTATTGAGTAAGGGAGCAGCACGCTAATTAACGCTGGGAGTTCGAATCCCAATATACCCGTTAAGACACCTAGTCAGAAATTGATACACAAGTTACATGTATCAGAGCCGTAATTTTCTTTCGTCCCACTGTCTCGTATTCAGTTATCGAAAATATTTGTTCTTATTCTGTTGCCCGAAATCTTAGGGAGCATTTATTTTAAAATATATTCAAAAAGTGCGATTTTTATTGCCTTCAATCAGCGTATATTTTCTTTTAAATACACACTGACAAAATCAAACACTCGCAAATATCGACACTTTAAAAAAGTATCAACATTTGCGTATGTTTGTTTATTCATTCTAGAAATTAAGATGGAAGAGAATTGACAAAAAGTCTTCGAGTTAAGCATTTCTCACTTAAGAACTCTAAAAAAGCAATTCTAGCGCCATTGACCGGAAATTAAGTAAATTGAAAAAATTATAAAAATAACGTCTTTGGTTTCTGGCTAAGGAAATGTCAGCTAGATGTGTATTTTCTGCGGTAAAAAAAGTAATGATCCAATTCAGCATTAAAATTAGATCGCTAAAATCTTTTTAACATTTGGAATGCTAATATGCTGAAAATATATCCTTCCAACATCTCATTAGTGAACGTAGAAAACATGTTGGACACAATCGAAGAAATCATTGACATATGCAATGAATGTACAAAACTTGCAACAAGAAAATAATTTTGAAAAATTATAATTATTTGTAGACGTGAATTAATAAGATTCAGTTATTTACTGAATTTTGAGCTTGCACATTCTCTTTAAAATACTAGCTTTATTCGAATAACGGAAAAAAAAACGTCAGTTTAAGAGCAATGATTGAAAAATATGAAAATATTGGTTGTACGTAATTATTTATCATTTTTTTGCCATCAATTTCAGTGCACGAACGATCATACGCAGGGCGTCTACATTAATCTCACATATTCTTCAGTTGTCAGAGAAGTCCAGAGCAATATTGATGTCAAAACTCATTTTTAAACATTTCATTCCCTGCAAGGAAATAAAGCCTCGAGGGCTCAAGGGATTATTGAGTGTGAAATAAAAAAAAAAAGAAAGCCATTATTAAAGAGCGAGAACAATAAAAAAAAACAACAAGTAAAAAGCTAACAGTTTGATATTGCATTTAAATTTTTAGTGATCAAACATTACTGGAGCCAAAAGAGAGTTCCACAAGCGAGAGGTGCGAGAAAAGAAACTGTTAACATGGTTACATCTAGTCATTTCAACAGTAAAATAATGAGCCCATACCTTCAATCTAATAATTGTCTTAAATTCGTAGGCTTTTGATACGATAGAGGAAAATTCATTAGAACAGTTAACATAAAAAATGCCCAGGAAAGCTACGTCAAGGCAGTGAGAAAGTGACTGATGCCGAAGTTCCATCTCATGACCAATGACATTATAGATTATTATATTATCTAGTATCGCTAAATATATAGCTGGAGAATCAGACCATAAGTGGCAGCAATATTCAAAGCATGGACGAATAGTATACTTATAAATATGTAAGATACATTCAGTCGCGAAACATTGTCTGGCACGATACTGGGAACCAACTTACCGAGCCGCAGAACTAGCAATTAACTCAATATGATGTTTCCATTTTATGTCGGCAGAAAAGTTAGGCTGAGATTGGAACAACGAGTTACTTTCCTGGAAATTATTCCTTCTTTGATTTTACTTTTATTAGTAACTTCATTAAGACATTCTCATATCTTGGTTATTTGCATTTGGAAATAATTGAAAGATATATATATATATATATATATATATATATATATATATATATATATATATATATATATATATATATATATATATATGATGAAGCGGAGACTAGAAATCCTTTGCTAATAATTTATTTCACAGGATCAGACCCCATCTATTCAGAACAAACTATTTTACAACAATAAATGAATTTTAAATTTATCCAGAAAAAAGCGAAAAATAGAATACGTAATTTTCATTTAATGGTTTGTAGAATAACCATTATTTAATCCTACAGCACTCAACCTCTTGTCGATCACAATTATTGTTGGTATTTTGTTCTATTCTTCTTCGCATATGGTCTTCAGATCCAAGATCTTTAGTGGAGCTCTCGATTGGATTTGAATTTTCAGATAACACCTCAGATTCGCGATTGGGTTTAAATATGGGAATGACTTGGCCATTTCAGTATACTTAGACTATTTTCAGCAAGCTATTTTTTTCGTAGATTTTGCACTGTGCTTAGGATCATTAACTTGTTGGAAGATGTAATCAGAAGGAAGTTCAAGATTTCCAACCAAAGTCATTAAATTTGCTTCCAAACTATGCTGAGGTATTCATTCTACCATCCAGTACTGATATGCGGTCAGTACCTTTTACAGAAAAAAATCCATCACCAAATTTTACTGTTGGAACTGTGTTCCCTTGTTTGAATGTATTGCGATCGTTATTTATACATGATTTCCAGAGTTACGTCCAAACAAATCAAGTTGTTTTCGTCTATCCATAATACTCTTTCCCTACACGATTTTTTTTATCCTTACGTTCACGAACGAATTTCAACCTGACATCTCTGTGTCTTTTCAACAGCAGTGGAGGTTTCCGAGGGTAGCGTGACATTAGATTGTTCCAGTGAATTTCATTGCTCATTGGCCGTTTAGTAACACAGATTCCTGATGAAAGCAAATCATCCTGGAAGTAACCATCGACTTTTGTTTAATTTGATATATTAATTTAACTCGAAGATCTTGAAGAAATATTTCGTGGAGCACCTGTACTTCTTTGGTTTTCAACAGTTTTTATATCTTGCACTGAATGAACTAATGGTAGTAAATGGAATATTCAGGTTGTCTAAGATTTTCCTGTAACTTTTACTTTATTTCCAGAACTTAATAATTAGTCCTTTTTGCGAATTTGACAATTTTTGCCGCTTGCCATGACGATAACCTTCCTGCCCGAATCTCAATTATAGAATGTTCTGTTTGTATTTTTCAGGCAAAAAATAACTACTAAACACATAAATAATCTAGAGGATTAATACAAATTTAAAAAATTAAATTCTGAAATTTACATTGTACGAATAAATTTATCACCCCCTTACAATGGATAAATGAGATTTATTTTTTTATTAATTCAATGTTTTAATGTTTTCCATGCATATTTAATTATTATGCATGTGTATACAATTAATTATATGGAAAATATGTTCATTCATTAGTTGGAAATACATTAAAATTTTGTTGAGAAATATTTGTTTCCCCCAATGTGTGTGTATATATATATATATATATATATATATATATATATATATATATATATATATATATATATATATATATAACATGCAGTGTTACATTATAATATGCACATACCCACTGCAAAACTGTACATCTTGTTTCATCGTTAAAAATGAAAAAACTTTTTTAACGTTTCATCAGATGGGGTAATTGCGATGCGAACCGCATCGTTATACCCCCCCCACACCCCGGATGAAATGTTAAAAAAAGGTTTTACATATTTTTAACAATGAAACAAGATGTACAGTTTTGGAGTGGGTATGTGCATGTTCTAATGTAACACTGCATAATAAATAAATATTACGACTCTACTTTTGTATTGAGCTTTGTTTGAAATTAATGTTTTGAACGCTGAAATTTACTCTTCGTTCTTTTACATATATATATGCGCATATATATATATATATATATATATATATATATATATATATATATATGCGCATATATCTTTCAATCTATCTCACTTTCACTCTCTTTCTCTCTCTCTCTCTCTCTCTCTTTCTGTATATATATATATATATATATATATATTAACAAACAGGCATTAATTATATGTATAATTGATTGCATTAGTCACACATGCAAAATACATGATATATATGTTTTTAGTCACACCTGGGAATATATATATATATATATATATATATATATATATATATATATATATTTGCATCTCTCCCTCTCTCTCTCTCTCTCTCTCTCTCTCTCTCTCTCTCTCTATATATATATATATATATATATATATATATATATATATATATATATATATACACATATATGTGTGTGTATATATATATATATATATATATGGATTAGTCACACCTGGAAAAAAGGCTGACAGCTTATTAAGAGCCTTACGCGTATAGGAGTGTCTAATCGCTGCCATTCACCATTGTTAAATAATGAAAAGAAACTCTTTGGGATAGACAGATGATTTGTGGCTATGTTTAAAAAATATATTATTACTGGTTGAGGCAGGTGATGTTGGTTTTCACTCCCAGTCTATTTTTTAATTCTGCTTCTAAAGGAAGTTTAGTCAGACCTGAAATTTGTAACTTGTATTTTTCTGCATTGGTCACACCTGGGGAAAAGATTAGTATCTTGTTATGAAACTAATGTGCATAAAGAGGAAGCTCGCTGCTCTTTCATCCCCATGGGTGAGCCTCTTGGGGTTATAAATCGACATTGTGAATCAACGGATGATTTGTGACTAAATCTAAAAACAAATACTTTCCCTCCCTTCTCCATCTCTCGCTCCTTCAACCTCTGTAATATGCACTGATAGATACATGTGATACACACTGTTTAAAATAAAAACAGATCGTCTATTGTAAATATGGTTATTCACTAAGAAATAGTTGAAATAATAAAAATGTAGTATTGAAAATAAATCCATTAATGAATTGCTTTGTTTACATTTTGATTACGAAACTGTCCTGATGAGGTCTTTCGGGAAAAATCGTAACGAGGTAATGGTGCTTTCCGGAAAAGGGCAATAGAAGCTTACTGGCCGATATAGGGCCTGTCAGCTCACGCGGCGGTTTTTCCTACAAAGGTAGACACAGTTTAGGACCTTGCCAGAGAGCGCATTTTGTTTATTAAGTTTTCTTGAGTGCACAGGTCGATAGATATGATACACACTGTTTAAAATAAAAACGGACCGTCTATTTCCAATACGGTTATCCACACAAGAACTAAGTAATACATATATATGTACTGAAGTAATACATGTATGTGCGTGTGTCTGTATGTATATGTGTGTGTGCGCGAGCGAGCGTGCGTGTGTATGTTTGGGCAGAAATTTCTCGTTTATTGTTAAAAGCAAACGAAGCTTCTGAAGTAGTTTTTATACTCATGAGCGCGTGCGCGCGCGCAGACACACACACACAAGTGTGTGTGTGTGTGTGTGTTAACATGTCTATGTATATTATTCATAATTTGTAAATACCGTTTGTATATAGGTACAGAGGCACATATATAAGTGTAAAAGTTAATGAATATGATTATAAATTATTAGTTGTAATATGTAATAATAATAATAAGAATGATTCAATAATGATTATTCTTTCTCATAGATATACTCATAATGATGATAAAACAATTATAATATTTCCGTAATATTTCTAATTTTTACTATCTCTGACCTAACCATTTTCATTTAATTTTTATAATCGTGGTTTTATGTTGATAATGTTTCAGAATGCTAAGTTAATTAAATTAATTTTGCTACTTTTGTCATAATCACAACCGTTTATAGATATTAAAATTGTTTTAATGTGAAATACAGCAATAAAAATATGCCAAATTATGGATTTTGCAATGAATATTTTAATGAAAACAAAAGTTGAATAATGAGTTGTTAACTAAGATCTTTAATAATTTATAAATATACGCGTGACTTATTTTTACTCCACTTTACGTCAGCAGAACAAAACCACACACATTATTGTCCTCTCAACTTTCTATATAGTAATTTACTAAGCATAGCTTAGATGTGGCACAAGGCTATAATTATGGAGCACCAAAAGATTACCTAAGTCTCTACTCAGTCGTAATTGATCTAGCGAGACAAGCTAGCTAACTATTACATCATGTCGAAGTGTCTAACCAACATTATATATATATATATATATATATATATATATATATATATATATATATTGCTAGTAAATGTCGTTTACTAATTTTCATTAGTTCTTTGGAAAAATGAATGAAAATTTATTGTACTAAGCTACGCACCCTAATAAACCCAGCTGTACTTTGTACTCACTCCTTACCTGTTTGCATTTCTCCCCAAAATTTGGTTTCGATCGGTCTATGTATAGCTCTTTTAGGGGCTGTGACTGATGGACGGACTAACGGAAGTCACAGAACGCTATATATATATATATATATATATATATATATATATATATATATATATATATAGAAAAGGCAGGATGTGTGTGTGTGTATGTAACGAATGTACGGCCGCAATTTTCGATGGATTTACACCAAAATTTACATGCACATGCTCCAAGTTATGAATAAGGCCAAGACCGACTTTGCATTTCCTATCTCCCATCGATAATGAAAATAATCAATTTTTTCATGCTTCTACGGCAGTTTTCATGTAGTTTGCGGCCATTTTCTATTGGCCAGCGCGAGAGCCAACAGCTGACTGACACGAATGTTAACTAGCATGCTAGCATGCAAAAAATATCGTTAGCTGCATTCGTCGCAAGTGGGAAAAATTTAAATCTGCATGGTACTTTACTCCAATTGGCTCATTCGCTTGCTTAAACTCAACTTTGATTCTGATTCCGCAGAAGTAGGTTGGGTGTTAAAAAGTATTTGTTGTTAAAATTCTTTTTTCATTCGGTTTTTCCAGTTACGAGTCCTTTTTTAAAGCTGATCGTTTTGTGTTCATTTTGTTTAGTTCTTTTTTCGTAACAGATTTAATGTTTAGTATAGAGCTCAGAAAAAATTCGCAGTGTGAGGCAAGAAGTAAGGCATGTAGCAACATCAGCACGTCAAAGGAAAGGAAGAGCAAAAATATTTTAAGTCAAGTGATAGCGATTGCTGTATGAGTCGTACGATTTTCGAATCACGCCGGGCCATGCTGCTAGTATATATACATATATATATATATATATATATATATATATATATATATATATATATATATATATATATATATAATTATTTATATATTATATCTGCGGTACTTATTAGAAAGCGCTCAATATCAGAGATGAAGCTAACCTATTTGGCTGGATAGATGTGAGTTTGTGACCCTGGGTTTCACGCTTTATCGATCGTCAGACAAACCGTCTGACGATCGCAAAACCGTGAAACCCAGGGTCACACACTCACATCTATCCAACCAAATATATATATATATATATATATATATATATATATATATATATATATATATATATATATAAACGGTAACATTTAATTAGCATAAACAATTTTCAAAGCATAATTTTGTGTCTGTCGTGTAATGTTACTGCAATTTTTATAACTTAAAATCTATATGTAATAAGTGTTTCCATTTGATAACGTAAATTTATTCCTCATATTTAGGAAGAATTTATACATGCCTTGTGAAAATTAAGTGGTAAGTTAGCAGAAAAAAATAATTACAAGAAGGACGTAAAATAAAATCAATCTTGTCTTCTAAAAATATTTTTTTAAGAAGTGCGCAGTGTAAATATATATATTTTTTTAATTTAGAATTTTACGCGCTGCAACCGACAACGTGAACTATAACGTTATTTCCTGCAGGATTGGAAATATCAATCATTGTCATCTGCCATTTCGCATTTTCAACAAATCTAGTGGAACCGTAAAAATTGCAGATATATTTAAATAATTAAAAGTTATCTGATTAATTAGATTTTCTTAAAACCGTACCGGATTATTTAAACAAGTCAAAAAATTGTATGTTTGTTGGATTAATTATTATTAATAGAAATATTAGATATTTTGAATTCTTATTAATAATAACGCTACAGAATTATATAAATGTATCGACTTTTGATTTCATTTTAATTGGATTTAACTGAAAAAGATTTAAATAAATTTAAAAAAATTGCGTATTTAACGGAAGAAAACATAAATGATACTTATTTGTTGTTGAATTTCATTTTATTATTATAATTAATAAAATTATTAGAGAATTATTTAAATCCGTAACTCTAGACCGTGGTTGAATTAATTTTATTCTTAATTCGCAGGAAAACAGATAGCGTAATGAAAAAGGACACAAACTTAACGAAAATAAAGTTTTAACGTCAAAATGTTTATGTTATTATTAAGATGAAAGACCAAAGTAATTTTTAATTATTTTTTTAAATATTTGAATCCTTTCTAACACGTTTGAAGGTTTAGATAAATCTTCTTTCGTTTACGTCATCGCGGTGACATGAAAATAACATTGTTTTTTTTTGTTTTTTTTGCTTGTTTTTTTTTGTGCTTTTTTCCGTTGAAAATACATTGATTTAGAAATTCTTGTAAAACTCAAGTAATTGTCCGGTTTTAATGAAAATTTCAGGACTTATTCACAAATGAATCCAATTATATTTTAAATGATTTTTTTTTAGAAAATTTTGATTATTTTCTTTTTTTTTTTAATATGTTACCCCTCACTTACTTAATTTCATGAAATTTCGCACAAAACATTTTGAATTTTTTTTTTTTTTTTTTTTTTAAAGTAGGAGTCTTTGGAGATTGTAAATCCCCTAATTTATTTTTCAAATTTGAGCTAACTGAAAATCTGCTCTGAATTGAAAAATAATGAATCCAATAAAACTATGACATTACTTAATTAGAAAAGCTTTTAATTGATTTTGTAAATAAGTAATATTAAGGACATTATTGTCTGAAGAAATAAAAATTTTTTGATGAATAATGATGTTTTTCTTTTTTTTTTAAAAATTGAATTATAATAATTTATAATAGTTTAAAATCGTGTACAATTCTGTATTGAGCTATTTCCTGGATGTAATATAGTAATTAAGTGGAAACAAAATTTACAAATCCAAAATTGAAAAGATTAATCAACTTAGTTATGCTATTCTATTTTTAAAATTATTTTTTTATTTTGTATTTTTTTACTTAATACCATTATTATTTTCATGTACGGTAGACTGAAATTGCCATTATTATGATCTAAAAGTTTTGTTCCTTTATTATGTCGCCTCAGTTACGTTTCAACAGGTTTTCAAAATTTCTATCCAGCTTTAAAAGTTTAAAGCTTAAACTAAATTTTACTTTTTTCAATTACTGTTTCAATAAATATTTTTATTTCATTTATTTAAATTAGTGTGGGACATACTTCAATTGAGTAATCATGTTATTTCATTTGTTATTAAATTATAAAATTAATTGAAGAAAATTTTATAATATTTTAATTTTTCTTATTTTTGCATCTTCGAAAGGTAAATAAAAGTCAATAAAATAATAAATAATTGCGGAAAATATGTTAATTTGTAAAAATTACTAGGTAATTAAAAACCAAAATATGCGTTCACTTAGATTTTTGACAATTGGGTCATCCATTGTAGCTCTCATCGTTTCGTTTATCAGCAGCCCATCAAACGTTGGATCAGATGAACAGGACCAATCTTTAATAATTGGTTGCATATTATTTATGTTATAAGTAATATTTATTTCAAATCAAATTTTAACTTTAAATATCCTAGTTTTACTGACATAACGTGTCAGAAATATATATTTATTTTTTGAAAGAATTTTAAAATAGAACAACTTGTTTACAAATTTCTTAAAATTAAGAAATTTTTAAGAAATCAAAATTAAATTTGACATTCCAATCTATATAATTTCTATCTGAAATACTCCAGAATATTTTACTTAATGGAAATAATAAATTTAATTATTAAACTTTCAATTAAATCTAAAATGAAATCTTCAAGAATGATTTTTCATTTTTAGAATTTAATTTTAAAACTTAGGTATCGAAAATTTATGCCAAAAAACCGGAGGTTCCTATAATAAAAGCATTAAGAGAACATCTACTGCAGTTTATATTCGTGTGTTCGGCTAATATCTAAAAGGTATTATTCGGTATTTACTACAGTAAAAAAACAGTTAAGATGGTGGCTTATATATTTCGATAAAATCAGAAGTTAAGCAAATAATAACAGCCAAATGATTAATGATGTTTTCGGATGATTAATAATACATCGTAATGTTTCGATACTAATTTAACAAAAAGAATATTGTATCAGAAGGATTGCCCACGGTTGAGATTTTTTCTATATTTATTTATTCATTTTGGTAACGATAATTCCGTATCAGAACACAAATACGGTTCCATCCTAATGGATAATGCCAAGAGAGAAAAAAATAACTCTCTATTAGCTGAACTTTCTACAAAACAAATTCTCCCTTTTCACATCCTTCGACAGGTGAAAACCATACCGGGAATCCTTGGAAACCGGACATCTTTTTTTAGTGGTCTATCCCATCAACCAATCAACGCACGTCTATCCCGGATATGGAATGAATGAAAGACAGACAGACAGACAGACAGACATACAGACGCTTAGACATGCAGAGAGATGACGTTACCAAACCCGGCCCAGCCAAGCAAACCTTTAAATCCTTACGGAATTTTCCATAACATTACACTTGGTAATAAAATTAAACGTTAGTGATGATTGCTATTGAGGAGGGGTGGTTACGTGAGGAGACTGGCACGGTTTAATATCGTACATATGGGTTCTGCTAAGTATGATAAAAGAAAAGGTAGAGGGCAGGTATTAGGATTCTAGTTCTTAACAAAGACACGCCTCTAACTAACACATATGCTACATGCATGCATACATACATACATACATACATACATATAAATATATGTGTGTGTGCGTTATATGTACATTATAAAAAGTTAATTATACTGATCAATTAGTTGACTCATAATAATTACGTTTTCTCATGTACGCGGCATTAACAAATCCCTTTATTACATAAACAAAATAACTCTATTGATTAATAAAGCACTTCAATATAAAGGTGTTTTTATCCGGTTAAAAATTGATATTTTTTTATGTACTGAATACAATCAATTGTCGATTTTCTTTTGATTGGGATGATGAGCGTCGACAATATTATGGCATCGGAAGATATTTTTTTCATTAATTCTCAGATAAAGACCATAAGAATCATTTTACTTCCAGAATTTAAATGCAATATCTATTTGCCTGTAAAAAGACATATGTTTAAAAAGAAAATTTATTAATATAGAAGTGGCTTTTTCTTGATGTTTAACAGAAATTACATGGAATTCTATTATTTCCCGTTTTTATATCACCTGCGATATTTTTCTAGGCAAAATTGAAATAGCAAGTTGTAACTGTAAATTCTATATATTATTTACCTTATTCAGACTATTGTCCTCATCCTTGTCGCCATATTTATTACAACGTTTCGGCTTTTGTACGTTCTGGCCTTCTTCAGGTGGTTGGAATGTCGAACTGAACCCTTTATTTCGCTCAGTGTCGTAGACTGTTCTCCTTCCACGTGCCATGTTTAATGGATGTCAGTTATCCGTCATCCGTCATGTTAATTTCCCTCTGAAAGTACTCCACTGTCTTAGCCGGGTATTGAACTCACACTCTTTGGGTCCTGTCACTGGATCTAACTACCGCCTTTATCCACTGTGCCATGTATTCTTGAAATTTTCCACCTGAAGAAGGCTGGAACGTACAACGGCCGAAACGCTGTAATAAATATGGCGACAAAGATGAGGACAATAGTCGGAATAATGTAAATAATGTACATACCTCATCTCAGAAATATAGACAGATACTGTAAGTTCTATGTTATCAATTTATTTTCTCGCACTTCACCCTTGTGGAACTCTCTTCGAGCTCCCTGCTTTTCCAGTCTAGTTTGATCTTCATTTTAGATGCAATGTCAATTGCTATCTCATATCCTGTGGATTACACTTATTTTCTTCTCGATCCGTAGTAATATTTATGTTTCTAATTCTTCCACACCTAGTAACTTGAAAGCAAAAAGGAAATTAATGCATAAGATGAGGAAGGGATAATGAAGGTTTCTGAAGCGTATAATGAGGAAAGGGGACTCGGAAAATCAGATACCCACGAGGCAGATAGAGGACAAGCGGGGTCGTGGAGAACAACGCATAACATACTTAATGAGCTTGAGTAAATGAATGTCGGAAAAGGTTTTGGGAGAAATAACAGAAAGAGAAAGTTTATTAAGATCTACAATGGATAGGAAATTGTGAAAAGCCGTGATCGCCTACGTCCTGAGACGAAACAACACATAAAGAATCGCTGATGAACTGACAATCTCAATTTTTTTTTTCATTTGGATAAACATTTTTAAATGTCATTTTCCAATCAATTTTGCAAACAAGTTAAAAGTTATTTTCTTATGAACTGTACCAAAAAATAATTAGTAACTTTACGCACATATCAACAATTTCTTACTCAATAGGACTAGATAAGTTCCCATTCCTCCACGGATTTTTTGAACAGGAGTAGGGTTTACCTCTTGTTTCCTGTTTAGGATTGGGTTTCCGTTTCCTTCTAAAGTATTTTCCTTCTTTCACTTCTAGTGACTCTTTGCGACTTGGTGGAATTATCACCTTGCTTAGGTTGGTGCCTCTTACCCTGTAACAGTCTACCTCGAGTGATTTTTTGGCCTTGTAAAGGGTGGAAATCATTGTAAAAAATGCCAAGTAATTTTAAAAAAATGATACCTTGCTGAATTATTTTTAAACTAGTCCAGCCTGTATCAGAAATATTTATCGTTAATAACTGATCGAAATAGGACTCAGTATCTCTAGTAAGCAATATATTACCACAAATATTTGATACATTCTATATATGTTTATTTCACATATTCAACCATGCAGATGGAATTATAAAAATTGTGTCTGCGAGAAAGTAAAGAAATTGACCAATTTCCACTATTTTTCCTCGTCTAGCAGTAACGTTTGAAAAAGCGAGAAAAAAAACGAGACTTAAAACTGACAAGATATATTTAGCGTCTGACAAACAACAGATTGGTGCTTTATTTTACAATAATCTTCACTCAGTACAAGACCTAAGAGCCACTTTAGGTAGATGGTTGCATATTAAGAATTAAGGAGAAGAGTTTATCAGGACATATATGGAAGATAACAATTAATTGGTTGATAGATTGATTAATTTCTTTTTTACAGGTTATCAATCTTTTTCAGTATTTTTAAAGACAGAAATATTTTTAGGCTGTAATTATTTGTGGAGATAATAAGGATTTACAGATACAAATCCTACCAATTAACCCATAGATGGGGAGGGAGAATCGGTGGATTCATACCATTCCCAAGGGTTCCAGCGCCTAATTGAATACAAGGGTCCCGACTACAATTAGAACACGGATCACCGATTTCCACTTCCGACCGTTATCCATTTCACCGTCGCACCTCCAAGCTTACAGCATCTGGTATTCCCAAGCGGTTAACCATCTAGCTACTGACTAGTCTCGACGATGTTAAAATTCGGTGATTGTGCGATAACCAGTGTTTCAACGCGATGTGACATAACGATTAACTCTCGACATGTACAGATTAAGATTGTTGTGATTATGGGAGCATTTTCTTGGGTGTCGTTTCGACACAGTAATGTTTCGTGGGAAGAAGCTGTTCAAATGGAACTTACATCTCACCAGTGACGTACGAAAGAAATGAGGCTGGTTTACTATAATGTTCCTGGTATGGTGAGTCGTAGATGCGAAAATTAGAAATTTTGGAAATCAGGAACGTAGTTCGTCTGAACAATTTCCATGAAGATAGCGATAAAGTAGCCAGAGGTTTTCATTGTTTCATCTGGACAAAATTATTTGGGGGTGGAAAATAATTCATCTTCTACAAGGTCAGCGTAGTGGTTTTTGGACTTTATCGAGACGGGAAAGTATGCAGTAAATGAAAGAATAACATCTTGTTGATTTAAAAACTGTTCCTTGGTTATTGATAATGGTTTTGAGTGAGGCATGAATTTAGAATATAGGCACCATCACCGCGAGACACATTAAATATGTGGTAAGTTAATCTAGAATATACGAAACATAAAAATGGAAAACAAGATTATGGCTAGCTTATATATCAACTGATTATACAATAATATACCAGATACAAAATACCTCAACATCTTAAGAAACCACCTCAAAAAAAAACATACGACAAACTTTCTCTATCTCTCCATAAAATTACATAACTCTGAAAACTAATCGCTAACCATTATTTCTTCTTTTTTTTTTCAATAAGAATTTCTATAAGCAAAACTTCAGTTTACCTATTGGATCACTTATTTGCGGTGTCCATTACCAACATTTTTAGATTTCGGCCCATTTAAATGATTTTCCTTTAATATATATATATTCAGAATAAGAATTTGCTAGACATAATAAAGAAACTAAGAATAATGTATATAAATGTAGTAACTAATGCTTTATCTAAATCATTATGTTCATTTTGTTTAATTATTTGATGTGTATGGAATTCAAGTGATAAGCTCGTCGTTGGCGATCTTGTTCAGAGTGAATGTAGTTTTTGATTTGAGTGACGTAGATACGGTTGGAACCGCAGCGTAGATTGCTGAACATTTATCACTTTGCTTTTTTATTCTCAAAGGTATACACTGACAACTTGAATTTTCATTGGCTAAGAAATACAATCGGCATTTGTATTTATTTGTTGACCGATTTTAATTTATTTTTATATAATATTTAATGATATATATATATATATATATATATATATATATATATATATATATATATATATATATATATATATATTTTAAATCATTATATCTGGCACAAAATGTAAAAAAAAAAGTTTTGTTTGTTATCCTGGAGTGAATATATGCACTTCTCGTCGTTACAGAACATGTTATCAAATTATGACGAAAATATATAAATAATTTTGTAACTGAAGACTAGTTTCTCCGCCTTTGAGTGCTATCCAGTCTATGAAAACCAATTCGTAATTCAAACAATATATTTCTGGAGAGAGTCATGTACTGGCCCTAGGCTTCGACATATTTGCGGACAGGTTAAAACTGTGATATTGAAACATGGCGAGAGCTGCATGGAGATTTCAGGGCACATTCTGTACTATTTCACCATTTGTCTGCTTCTATACAGTACTTATTCATTATAGTCAAATCATCTATTGGGGTTTATCAATCAATTCAGTTTAGAACTGAATTTTTCGGGATTCATGAGATGAAAATTTCGTGGACTACTTAAAATTTGTATATGGCTATAAAGATGTATTTTACAATTATTTGGAGGTTAAAAATATTTCCACGTTTTATCTTTTTATGGATCTAGTTAACTCATATCTGTATCCAAATATAAAGAATGGATATGAATAGAAACAAATGCATAACAGTTTTAATTAATAAAAAATTAAAACGATGGTTAAAATCGTAGGGTACCTCTCCCTATTACTAGAATTCAATACTCAAACCCCGATATTCCAATGGTAATATTTTTCATTTCCCTGTAATTAACATCAATAAATTATTAGAATAGTTAAAATATTTTCAATTTGAAAGAATACTGGGTAGTTAAAAATATACAAAAAAGGCGTTGACGTTGTATACGTAATGTGATTTCATAATAATTATTACATCCTTAGATCAATTTCGCACTCATTTATGCACGCACACGCGCATACACTAGGTCCGTGTTTCTCTAACTACTACACGCCCTTCGCAGAAAACAAGATATTTAAAAAGTTACAAAAATCGAAATAGATGTCTGCTATATAGATAATAGTTTTTTAACTAAAAAAAAAAAAAGAAATTGATAATCTCAAAAGTACATTTGAAAATAATCTGTCCTTAGTTTTGCCTATGAATTTCCTCCAAAAAATAATCCCGCATTCTCAGAGGTTCTCGTAGAATTCAGTAATAGCACATTCATTACTTCGTTATACAAAAAGCGCTAGTAGAAATTCTTGCCAATTTAATTTTATGAGTGAATGTTCATTTAGACATAAAATAAGCATTAGAAAAATGTCAAGAGAGCGCACGAGAATTCATCATCTCGCCCCATTTTCCATAATAACGTGAATCAGACGCTAGTTATCAACAGTTTCCGAACAATCTCATCGATCACCAAATTAAACTCTTTCTTTCTAAGGTAACTATTATCAATAGTGAATATACAGATAAAAACAGGAATGTTGACATTTTCTAAACAAGCAAAATATACGCTAACTATAAATAAGATGAATTTTCTCTTAGAAATATTATGAGAAAAACACAACACCAGACTATCAGAACAAGAAAAGTAACTTGATTCTCTACTATGAAAAATTAAAACAGCTAACCTTGTTATCAACAATAATAATAAACCTGCAAGATATGAAATAAAAAGAACATTTATGAATTCATATGCCCCTTAAGTAACTACGTTCTTGATCAAACCAAATTCGTGAATAATTATATTTGACATACCACTACATGATATTCAAGAAGACTCACGTTACACATCTCTGACCATAGCTCAGTTAGGATTAATTTAAACACCCACAGAAGCCTATCAAACTCCCTACGCAATATACTTGCACAAAATACAACTGTAAAAAGCTCATTCAGATGTAAGAAAAGCTAAAAATACAGGAAGCACTGATACTAAAAAGAAAACCCAAGATTCAATAACATCAACCTTGTTTGACAGTGTTTAAAAAATGAAAAAAAATCATACTCTAGACACAAACATAAAAATATCCATGCATTCAGTTAAAAATAAAAATCACCTTAGATAATGGCAAAGAGAATAGCCGAAAGCTGTCGGATATGCAGGAGATTTTAACGATTTTTACACAGTTTAGTTCCCGATTGAAAAATACTTATACCAAAACAATAAAACTTAAATAAAAAGCTTAATCGCTGTAATTTGGCAGTTGTCTTTAATGAAAAGAGGGATTGCTGCACAAATACAATATATATATATATATATATATATATATATATATATATATATATATATATATATATATATATATATATATACATGGATACATATATCTGTAGTTTACTGCTACCAGCAAGCAGAAATATTTCTTCTCCATTTTGGCCGATACTAGTCGAGGAATTTAAATGAAATAATAATAATAAAAATGAAAGAATATTAATCTACAACTCAGTGTCTCTAAAGTTTTTAATTTTTTAATATTCTTTATTGTTCAATATATATTAGGTTGGTGCAAAAATAATTTCGTTTTTTAACATATGTTACTATGTGAGAAAACGAAATTATTTTTGCACCAACCTAATATATATATATATATATATATATATATATATATATATATATATATATATATATATATTAAAGAGAAAAGAGAAGCCGAAAACATTTTTGGTTATCATGTGTCTCTTTCACTATATATTATATTTTATTTTCCGTATATATATATATATATATATATATATATATATATATATATATATAGATAGATAGATAGATAGATAGATAGATAGAAAGATAGATATAGATATAGATATAATATGCTTTTTTTTTTACTATTTAATTATTTAATAATCTTTTCTCTTTCTATAATTAGTTTCTTGATGTTAAGCTAAAATTTATCAAGGAAGGCATGGTAGTTTTATCTTACCCAACTACATTCTGTCTATTCCGGGATGACTATATTATTCAGCAGACACACACACAGAGACAAACTTACTATATATATATATATATATATATATATATATATATATATATATATATATATATATGTATGTATGTATATATATGACGTCACTCATTTCCGACAATTATTTATTAAGACATGTTTTTTTTTATAAAAAGAACGTATAAACATATATATATGACTTTTCTTTCACCACGCTTAAGAAATTTAGGAGTTTTTGCTAATCTAATTTATCTAATATTTATGAAACTAAGTTGCCATAAATATTTCCCTTCAGAATAATAACAATTGCCACTTATTTATCGGATAGCGGTATTCAATTCATAACATATATTAACATTTTTTTTTCACCTAAAGAATCCGATTTTTTTTCGAGCTATTGAGATGTGGGAACTTGCTAAACTAATGAAAACAAAGTAAATTTTAAAGAGTGGAGTGAAAACTAGAATACCTTCCGTAAATTTTGCTCACTAGATATTTTCAAATACGATTTTTTTATTTTCTTAATTTAACTCACTTATCAATAACACGGATGTAGGCGATTTCTTTCTCTCTATTTCTTGAAAAGTTTTTATAAGTAACATTATCTACAGAAACAAAGAAAAACAGAAACGCATTCAAAATGAAATGCCAGATGTAATTTAATTTTAATAATAATAAAAATCAGAATTTTTTATTCTTTTTACCATAAGCTAGGAAAAGCCATTGCTATACCAAACTTTGATTTTTTTTTTTTTTTCAAAATTGCAATCCATAGCTATCGTATAATTTCTGTTCTGATCGTTACGATTATTTACAAATTTTTAATGAATATTTATGGAAAGGCACTACTCAATGTAAGCACAGAGGTTTTGAAGCTTCACAACAAAGACTGTACTAAAAGGTCAACAGTGTTCAATTCACCTACGAAAGGAAGCAAAAGATGTTATATACTCCGACTGAGAAGAAACAAGACTGTGTGGAGAACTATATTTCGATTCGTGATATTTGTTATTCCTTTTGGTTGAGTTCATATACATCAAAATCTGTTGTCATAAAAGAAGAATAGGCAGTAAATTCTGACCTCTCTTTCTACATCAAACACTCGACGTAAACTGATTCTGGAATGTTCAATGAAAAAAGAACTCATAAATCTGTGATACCAGCTTAACTTTAAACGACGCGGCGCCACTGTTTATGAATAAATAGCAATTGTAGTGGATGGGTTAATTATGTGGTAATATTTATTTGTTGAGAATAAGTTGCGTGTCAATTAACTATTTCCACTAACATCAAAATAAAATACAAAATTCAGCTGAATTGTTTTAAAACGTAACAATTAGATTTATTTAGGTTATTGTACAACGTGCAAAGAAAAGGTAGGACAGAATCGTGTCCCTTTGATTTGGAAATATTTGTACCAGAGTTCATATTACGAACAAGATATATTTAATTAGAAACTAATAAAACATTCAAAACCATGTACAAGCAGAATATTTAGTATATGTTATGTTGGCAAATATGTATGATGTTTTAGGTTTCAGAATTTACCTTTTACTGTAATATTGAACTTGTAATTCAGAAGATTAAAGTTTAGAATTGTGAGTTCTAAAGTTGATAAAAGTTCAGGAGGGATTTCAGAGTTCATGAATGTTGGTAATTGTCTTAAAAACGTCTTGTCAGCAATGAGTAAGACGGAAGTTGGCGAAGGTTACATCTTGAGACGTGCGAGAGAGATGAATGAAAATTACTAATCCTTTCTCTAAAAAGTTCACACGTGTTTTTGCTTTTATACTGGTCAAGTGGCTCCCAGCTCATGAGCGGGAAAACAGATTAGTCGCGTGCAGGCGGCTTGATTGGTCGGAACTTACCAATCAGCAAGCCAAATTGGAGGTGAATGACCAATGAATACTTGTTATATTTTATGAAAGTAGAATTTTGCTTATCAGATAGGAAGAGTGCATTTCCTAAAAAGAGGTAAGGCTGGTTGTGTTGTGGAAGATTCCACAATACCCCCACGAGTTTAAAAGTTGCGGGAAATTAAAACTTTTAATATGTAAAAAGGGTACTGTCCTTGTGGCTGAAAGGAACATGTGTCTAAATTTGGTTGAGCTTATAATACCCTCCGACAGATTGTAAAATATTCCAAAAGATTTTTTTCTAATATGTATAATATTTTTTTAACTTGGTAGGCCAGCTCTTGTAGTAACTTCCGTGGGCTGTGTTTGTGTCTGTTGAGGGGTAAGATTTCGAGTTGAACCGGAGAAATGTTGTGTCGGTACATCCAGAAATGCTGGCTTCAATCTGTCAATACTGACTTTCTTTTCTCTGTTATTGTCAAGAACTGTGAAATATTTTGGGCAACGGGAGACTACCCTGTATGGGCCAGAATATGCTGGCGTAAGTGGTTTTTTTACTGCATCTCTTCGGACAAATATGTATTCACAATTTTCCAAATGGTAATCTTTCAATCCATGTTTGAGTGTCTTCAGTAGCTGTAAGTGCAACCTTAAGCTGCCTATGAAATCGTTCGACTAATCCGTTGGCACATGGATGATAGGCAGTAGTCGACACATGTTTGGCACCTAGCAAGTTTGTGAATACTGTAAAAAGAACAGATTGAAACTGAGTGTCTCGGTCAGTTGTAGTGACAGAAGGGCATCCAAATATAGAAATCCACTCGCGTAGAATCGCTTGAGAAATTACATCTGCGGTGATCGATTTGAGTGGGACAACCACTGGCCAACGTGTAAAACGATCGATAATGGTTAAAAGATACTGACAACCATCGGCTTCAGTTAGAGGACCGACTAAGTCGACGTGTATGTGTTTGAAACGACCATCTGGTGCTGCGAAATGTCCCGGAGGTGATTTCGTGTGCCGCTGGACTTTAGTTTTTTGGCACTTAGTACAACATTGTGTCCAGTGTTTAATGTTGGCGGACATATTTGGCCAAACGAATCGCTCCGCTATCAGTTTTGTAGTAGCTTTGCGTCCAGGGTGAGAAAAGGAGTGAAAATGTTAAAATATCTGTTTGCGCATTGAAGGTGGGACGTAGGGTCGTGCATGACCGGTACTGACATCACAATACAAGTGTGTTGCGCTGAAAGGAAGAGGTCGTTGCTCAATTCGTAGTGACGTGTCCTGCTTTACTTTCTCAAGTGTTACATCGTTCTTTTGTTCCCTGGCTAAACACTCCAAGTCCAAGGATTGTGAACGAACAGAGTTTAAAGTTGATCTAGACAAGGTGTCTGCAACAGTATTATCTTCTCCGTGAATGTGACGGATATCAGACGTATATTGAGATATGTAATCTAGCTGCCTTATATCTCGTGGGTTGTATTTGTCCGTTCTAGAATGCAAAGCGTAGAATAGTGGCTTGTGGTCTGTGTAGACTACGAAATTCCGACCTTCCAACAGGTGTCGGAAATGACGGACTGATAAATAGATCGCGAGTAATTCGCGGGAGAAAGTACTGTATTTCCGCTGTGCGGAATTTAATTTAATTGAAAAGAAGTAAAGTGGTCTTTTAAAATCACCATATTCTTGATGTAGAACAGCTCCTATAGAGTCTGCTGAAGCGTCTGTAGTCAAAGTTAATACAGCTTCTTCGTCGCTAGAGATGTATGATAACTAAGTAAAATTCACAAGAGCTTCCTTTGCGTTTGTAAATGCTGTCAAAGTATCACCAGTTAAGGTAATTTTTGCATTCTTTTTTTGTTGGCTGTAGTTCGTCAAGGGAATTAGAATTTGAGAACATTTTGGAATAAATTGTCTGTTATAGTTAATCAAACCGAGAAATCTGCGTAACTGACGGAGAGTTGTTGGTTGCGGAAAATTTTTAATTGCATTAATCTTTTCAGGGATTGGTGTTATTCCGTTCTCGTCAACTTCCTGACCGAGAAATGTAAGTTTAGAAACTGCAAATACACACTTTTCAGGATTGATTTTCAGTCCAAAGTACTTAAAACACTGGAAAACCTGTTCTACGTGATCCTCGTGTTCCGCTGCGTTCTTGCTAGCGATCGAAATATCGTCTATGTAGGCGAAAGTAAAATGTAGTCCACATAAAACTTCATCAATCAGGCGTTGAAATGACTGTACCGCATTTCTTAATCCGAAAGGCATTCTGGCAAATTCGAACAATCCGAACGGTGTAGTGATAGCCGTTTTGTGGATGTCCTCTTTAGCCACTGGAATCTAGTAAAAGGCCTTTCTCAAGTCTAACTTCGTGAAGATTTTTGCACCTTCCAAAGTAACAGCGAAGTCTTGCAAGTGGGGCACAGGATATTTATCCGGAATCGTGTGAGAATTAAGTCTCCTAAAATCTCCACACGGTCTCCAAGATCCTGCTCGATTTTTAGGTACCATATGTAACGGGGACGCATATGGGCTAGATGAAGGGCGAATAATCCCTAAATTCAACATATGCTGAAATTCAGCTTCCGCCAGTTTGTATTTTTCTGGGTGTAGTCGGCGTGGCTTCAAAAATACAGGAGGTCCAGTCGTCTGAATTTTGTGTTCTGCGCTGTGTCTAATTGGCTCTGTGTATGTAAAGGGTGTTGCGATTTCTGGGTACTTCATAAACAGATTATGTAAGCCATTAGCGGCAGGCAAGGCTGTACTAATGCCTGTAGTTGTGAATTTTGACGTTATTCCTTTAATTGAAAAATCTGTAGTTCGATCTGTGAGAGATCGAGATGCCATGTCAACACTTAAGTTGAAATGAGACAAGAAGTCTGTCCCTAGAATAGGCGTATTAACTTGTGCAATAGTAAAAAGCCAAGAGAACGATCTACGTAAGCCAAGATCTAACGTTAGTGAAGTTTCACCGAAAGTTTCGATGGGAGATCCATTCGCGGCTTGTAAGTTAAAGTTAGCTTGTTTGGCTGCCATGCCTGGCTTGGGTGGTATGACACTGACTTGGGCTCCGGCGTCAATCAGGAAAAGGTATCCAGAATTCTTATCACTAATGTAAAATAGGCGGCTTTGCATTATTTCCCCAGCAGCGGACGCCGTCCTCACGTGCTGCCGGGATTGTCGTTTCCCGCCTGTCGCTGAGGACAGTTGTTTTGTAAGGTTTGCACTGTACTTGCACGGTCGGATACATTTCCGCGCCTGTTTAGCAAATTTGAAGTGATACCAGCAAGTATCATAGTGTTGCGGCTGTTGCCTATGTCTGGGTGCCGAGTTCGATCTGCGTCTATATCCGTGTTGACGCGACGAATGTCTGTTCCAGACGTTATAAAATACGGCTTTCTGTAGCCCTTGTAGTTGTAAGGTGAGTTCCGATATTTTTTCTTTTAACTCTTTTACTTCGTGTGACTGGTTGATAGATGCTACGCAGGGTGACGAATCAGTATTAAAAATAGTATTAGATGGCTGATTATCAACGATCTTATCAGCTATTTCTGCTAGCCTCTGAAGTTCGATGTCGTCTGGTAGTGACGCTAGAATTTGGATGGTCTGCGCATGTAATGTGTCCATCCATAGTTTGCGTAAAATAATATCGGACATCGTGTTCCCTCCCAGCAATGCTCTCATTTTCCTTAATAGTTGGGAAGACTTATTTTGTCAAGATGCAAGTTATTGAATAGGTCGAGCAGCCGTCTCTCCTCTGATTCGCCTGTGCGGTGGATAATAGCCTCTTTAAGTACATCATAAGGCTTATCGGCGGGTATCTCACTGAGGAGGTTGGAAACTTCAATGGCCACATCCGTAGGAAGCTTCTCGACTAAAAGGGCGAATCGAGAATTCTGTGATGTTATTTTCTTCGCGTTGAAAATGACATTTAACTGGGCGAACCACACTTGCACATTAGTTTTGTTGTATGTTGGTAGGTTGATAGATATCGCTGCCTCTGTGTGTGTTTCAGCCATGCTCGTAAATTGAAAACGAGGACTTGTATAAGTTCTGGCGTTTGAATTTGGTTGTTTTTTAAATGTGCTTTTATATTCCTTGAACGTCGGGTCACCAAAATTGTTGTGGCTGAAATCCCGTATCACGACGAACGTCGGGGTCGCCAAAAATGTAGTGGATGGGTTAATTATGTGGTAATATTTGTTGAGAATAAGTTGCGTGTCAATTAACTATTTCCACTAACATCAAAATAAAATACAAAATTCAGTTGAATTGTTTTAAAACGTAACAATTAGATTTATTTAGGTTGGTGTACAACATGGAAAGAAAAGGTAGGACAGAGTCGTGTCCCTTTGATTTGGAAATATTTGTACCAGAGTTCATACAAGATATATTTAATTAGAAACTAATAAAACATTCAAAACAATGTACAAGCAGAATATTTGGTATGTGTTATGTTGGCAAATATGTATGATGTTTTAGGTTTCAGAATTTACCTTTTACTGTAATATTGAACTTGTAATTCAGAAGATTAAAGTTTGGAATTGTGAATTCTAAAGTTGATAAAAGTTCAGGAGTGATTTCAGAGTTCATGAATGTTGGTAATTGTCTTAAAAACGTCTTGTCAGCAATGACTAAGACGGAAGTTGGCGAAGGTTACATCTTGAGACGTGTGAGAGAGATGAATGAAAATTACTAATTCTTTCTCTAAAAAGTTCACACGTGTTTTTGCTTTTATACTGGTCAAGTGGCTCCCAGCTGATGAGCGGGAAAACAGATTAGTCGCGCGCAGGCGGTTTGATTGGTCGGAACTGACCAATCAGCAAGCCAGATTGGAGGTGAATGACCAATGAATACTTGTTATATTGTATGAAAGTAGAATTTTGCTTATCAGATAGGAAGAGTGCATTTCCTAAAAAGAGGTAAGGCTGGTTGTGTTGTGGAAGATTCCACACAATAAAGAAGTATTCCAATAACGAACATAATAAACCAACAAGTACAGATACGTAATTACAAAACAATAACGACCACTCATTGTAAAATCTATTCACATAATACGTTAATGTATGTGCATTAATTTCATCACAAAGAAGGGGAATCCAGGTCGACTGAGAGAGATAGGTTTTGTCGTCAACGTGTGCAGAAACAGAAGTTGTAGCTGGAAAAACTGACATCTTTACGGCGCTGTTTTCTTTCATCCGCCCAGAGTTTGCGGACAGATTCAGCAAGGGCGGTTACCTGGAAAATATTGTGGCACAAGATGGACCCCTCTCTCGTGACGCCATCTGTTGTGTTGACTAGACGCCAACGAGTAGTGTCTACGGTAATTGATGATTTTCCTGTTTCGAAATTATCTAACCACTTAATATTAACGAATAAATACATGGAATTTACAAAGGCTGTAGTGTTTGTACGCATTTCATGTGGCGCCTCTGTTCGTATGTAAATACAGAAGATAGAAGCGTATACAAAAACTTGAGTTTCATCCACAGACGGTTTAATCTCTTTTTATAATGACTGCAGTGAATCAAAATTCTCAATGTCACTTCCTTATATCTGTTTTCCTTTTTCTTTGTTCAGAATTTAGGGTAAGTATAAGCATCGTATTCATGATCAAGTGAGCCTTACGCAGAGTTGGAACAACCAGAGGAAGCTTTGTACTTTATCACTTGGATGTTTGAAGATGGTAATTGTATGTCCGTCTTCTTTTTCTTTTCTTTTTTTGGTCCAGAAGTTATGTTAAGTAGGTTATAATGGCCGCGCTCATATCAGTTTTCCGCTGTGTTGGAACAATCAAAGAGAAAGATTGAGGTTTTGGGAGACATGTGCGAGTACCATGCGTTGGAAAATGGAAAGAGATTTCAGTCGTCAGTGGACAGGGAATATGAATGTTTCTCACGGGTTCTGCATGTAGGAGCAAAAAAGAGAGAGTGCGGCAGATAATGCTTTCAATTTTATAGACAGGAACAGCGCCACATCACGGTGTATTTACGAAACCAAATAGGACAACAATATTTCCGGTTTCTTTATGGGAATCTTTTTTTCATTTTTTGTTATCAGGTATTTTGATTTTATTTTATTTTCTCGCAAATTACCTTACCTGGGGATACATTTTAACTTTGTGAAAAGCAAGAACTTATCGGAAGAAAAATCTGGATTAGATGGTGGCCATGTAGATAGTTTGGGAATTGGGATGGTGTACATGATGGTGTACATACGACATAAAGAATGTTATTTTGCGGAGGATCTTTGTAATCCTCGGATCATCTAATTCTCGTAAAGTCAATTGCAGATTTTCTTCATTTCCGGTCTACAGTTTTTCAATATTTATTCTAAAGTTTGGAGCTGCACGTTATTAAGTAGATGTCGCTATTAATTTGACACTTGAGTTTATATTACTTCATGTAATACAGACACTCACACATATAGGGCCTAAAGGAAACTGAAAATTATATGCGCCAACTGTGTTGAACTACATGACAAATACTTACATGCTTTGATGGCATGCCTTTCTTTGTTGATCCGAGAACTTTTCAGTGTCCCTATCGAAGATATCAGCAGATAAAGCTACGGTCTTTAATCAATTTTCCTGATGTTGATGCACTGAGGTCTTAACAAAATTAGTCATTCGAACTGTTAATGAGGTGTCAATATTTAAAAAAAAAATAACTCGCAACCCTTACGTATAAGAATTATCTGATGGATGAGATAAAGATGAGAATTATTTTAAATACAGCTATACATGCGTAAATAATTATTTTAAGTAGATATTGTTTAAAGGTCCGAATATATGCATAACTATGTGAGCAGTGCGCATGCGCAAACACACTAGCCCAATCCTAGCCTTGTAACCGATTACTATTTTTTGGCGTTCCTTTTTTTTTGTTTGTGCAAAGGAAGTTGTATTACGTTTTCTACATGAATAATTAATATTAACACGTGAATGATAAATATTATATATATATATATATATATATATATATATATATATATATAATTATTTATTTAAAAATTATAACATAAATATGTTAGAAAATCACTACAAAAATAGCTATTTTGTTTCAACACCTCTGGTATCTTATCAAGAGACATTTTGTTTCAAGAATAGTATTTGTTTGTTATTGGAATTTATTCCGTATACACCAATCATATACTTGGGTATACACGTAAACACACACACACACATATCTAATTAAATTGATATTAATGTTTACATGGTAAATACTTATATATACACATGCAGATATATGAACACACACATACACACACATACATATATATATATATATATATATATATATATATATATATATATATATATATATATATATATATTTAACATAACTTCTTTAAAAATATGGAAAAAGTAAATTTCGGAATTTCTCTAAACAACATTCCACACACTAACAAGCGGAATTATTTTGTTAAACTTTTACAAAAAACAGAGGAATTAATTAGAAGAATGAGATGGAAAGCATTCTTCGTCCTTCGGGGAATAACTCAACAAATAAAGAACACAAAGTTTACGGCTTTAAAAGTAAAAAAGTTGCACCATTCAACAAACAGCTATATGAATTTGAAAAAGACCTACTCAACATTATCAACAACATCTCCTTTCAAAAAAAGAAATGCCAGTTCCAAAAACATCTCGACCAAATAGTTAAAAGCATAAATGATTGTGATAAAATACTAGTTAAGTCTGACAAAACTGGCAACTTCTATAAATTGACAGCAGATGACTAAAACAACTTAATTAAAAGAAAACTTAGCTAGGACTTATAAAAAAGCTTACAACAACAACATAAATATGGTTGCTAGTATTAACAGAGCGAGTAAAAAAATTACTGATAAATTAAAAATTAGCGATAGAGTAGGCAAACTTGCTGAAAAGGAAAGTTTACATAACCCTTAAAGACCACAAACAAGTTTTTATGGAAAATCCTACTACAAGAATGATTAACCCTACCCGACCCGACATCGGTAAGATCAGTAAAAGAATCCTGCTAAATTAAAAACCACCTTGGATTAAAATTATGGATTAATAACAAAGATGCCATCAATTGGTTTACCAATATTGATAATAAACCTGATTGCACCCTATTACAGTTCGATATCGTGGATTACTATCCGTCAATATCGAAGGATCTGTTCACGACTGTCCTGGAGTTTGCTGCTGTGTATTCTGACCTGACAAAGGAAGAAATAGATAGAATTCTCAGTGCAAAAAAATCTGTCCTCATTCATAATGGGGACCAATGGATTAAAAACAATAATGACCATTTTGACATCACTATGGGATCTTTAGACTCTGCAGAGTCTTCTGACCTTGTCGGTCTTCTAATACTGTACAACCTGACCGCGCACCGTGAAATAGATATTAAGGACATCGGACTGTATAGAGATGACAAGCTCATGATAGTGAGGAGATCTACTAATTTTAAACTAGAGAAAATTAGAAAGATTATATATAGCGAATTTAAAAATCTAAATTTAAAAACAACAGTCTGTTTAAATTAAAAAGGGTAAACTTCATCGACGTAACTCTAGACTTTACAAACAACACATACCAACCTTATAAAAAACCTAATACTAACCCCTTATATATACACCCGATGTCAAACCACCCTCTATCCATAATTAAACATATACCCGCATCAACAGAGAATACAATCAGCATTACCTCCTCTAATAAAGAAATATTTCAACAACATAGTAATTTTTATAACGCAGCCCTAAAAAATAGTGGATACAGAAATGCTAACATCAATTATAGAAACAATTGTACTAACCAGAAAAAACAGGAAAAGAAAAATCATTTGGTATACCCCTCCGTTCAGCCAAATGGTTAATATTAAGCTAGGACATAAATTCCTAGCTTTATTTGAAAAACACTTTCCTACCTATAGTAGACTTAGTAAAATATATAATAAAAACACACTAAAATTAAGTTACAGAGGCACTGAAAATCTAGAAAGTATAATAAGAAAACACAATAATAAAATCCTGAATAAACCCCCATGCCAGAATAGTATAATAATAACCCTACACTTAAAATAATTTTTAAATTCCATAGTCTAAATAAATAGTTTAAATGCCCTACAAAAAAATAAATAAATAAAAAAATAAAAATAAAAAAATAAAGATAACCCTTTATGAAGTCGTCAAAAAAACAAATTTTAGCGACTTACAACAGTTTTTTTTATTAACAAAACTCTTTCAGAAAAAATAAAAAATAAAATAAAATAATAAATAAATCTCCAT
>OZ010577.1:110022813-110057813 GCA_963932145.1 Acanthosepion lycidas | reverse complement strand
GTCTATACATATATATATATATATATATATATATATATATATATATATATATATATATATATATATATATGCACATATTATAGATACTAGAACGCTGATGTCGGAGTAAACAGACGTGATTTTTCATGACTAAGAAAGAGATGTTAAGGAAAGTCTCGATTGTTTTATATTTTAATCATACATTATTTTTATATTTTTATTGTTTATTATATTATAATATTTACTTATTACTTATGTTATCCATTTATAGTATTTAATACACGTATTTTATAGTTTTTGTAGATGTTTGTCAATCTTTCGTCGTGCTATACAACGATTTTTCTTCTTTTTTTCTTAAACAGTTGTTATTTCGCAAATAAAAATTCTCGCTAAGAGTTATATGTATTATAAACATTTAATGTATTGTATTTGTTAGACTAATTATATAGTGACATGAATAATTTTAATCTATTAATATTTAAGTATAACATTGATTTATCTTTGTTGTTTTTATGAAACTAATCGTAATTTTGGAATCAGAAGGAAGAATTTTTATAATGTTTATTTTGTTTATCTTTGACCAAAGATTCTTTTACAATATTTCGTATGAATTTTAATTCTTCACATTTTCTTATTTATTAATTGCAAAGTAACGTAAATTCAATTTTATTTCATTTCAATTTTATTGAAAATCGGTTCCCAGTTATAACGTTATTTTGTTTCGTTTTTACTACTAGTCAGTTTGTTTTATTATTTATCTTTCAATTATTTTTTAAACAGCAACAACAACAATATTAATAATAATAATGATAATAACATTTTCTCTTATTCTGTATATAATTTATACTTTGTAGCAATATATTGCACATTGATGACGAACCGTTTACTCCGACATCCAGTGAATGTTCTATGCGTGTAGGTGGCAGTGCATAGAAGTAGTACCTTTGTTACTCGGCTGCTCTTATTATTAAAGATGGACAGTCAAGACTGGTTTTCACCCATGCCTTAAATCTCCACGCGTCAAACCCTGTAAACTGCTTCAGCAGGCGGTCTAAGTCATGAGAAATTACCATCGAAAGGTAGTGTACTCTTCCAGCAACTGCAAGGTTTAAACTGGAAAGGTTTAACTCCATGATAATAAAAGCTGAGTGGTGTTGTGCATTGTGTTCGTGGCAAATATTTGCACCAAGTCCTTGTTATCAGCACTTCCAATAAGTGTGGCTGTTTCTTCTTCACCGCTCTGAACAAATATTTTGTGTGGATAATCTGCAGTTCAGTTCTGTGTTCCTCCTTTGCTATTCCAGCTGAGCGAAAGAGTTAAGGCAACGGGGGCAGGGAGAGGATTAAAAACTGAAATGAACAACACTCATACGTCGATATATATATATATATATATATATATATATATATATATATATATATATATATATATATATATATATAAACACACACATACAAATGATCACGACACCCTACACGTACTCACATCAGCGTAGACGGGCACACGGGTACGAAAGCACACCCGCAGATTCAGGCGCATGGTGGCACGCTGACAAACACACCCATGAAGACAAACAAATACAGAACAAATACTCAGACCAGTATTAAAGGTATATGAAAAAAATATGTATAAGTAGTAAATTGCTGATAGCCACTGAAGAGTGGAAGGATAGGTCCGCCTAGGAAACTTTGGATCCTGTAGGCTGAAGGTGACATCTCTCAGATAAATGACAAAACACTTACTCATATTAATCCTACACAGACACCCCGCATATATATATATATTTGTGTGTGTGTGCGCGCGCGCGTGTGTGTAACACAACAGATTTGTGGGTGTGTATCAGCAGATTTTATATGGAAATGTTCAAATACATAAAACAAACTCGATGCTACGTCCCATAATCTCTCAACTTCCTACTCCCGTATATAACTTATTATCTAAAACTTTATATATATATATATATATATATAAGTATGCATATATATGTTTGTGTATGTGTGTGTGTGTGCGTGTGTCCACAAAACTAGATGAACACTTAAAAACGCCATCATACACTCGCGGATACACACACCCGCACACATTTATACATATGTATGTACGGATCTATGTTATATATATATATATATATATATATATATATATATATATATATATATATATATGATAAATACAATCTGAAACATTCACTTCATTTTATTTGACGTGATAATAGCCCATAACGTGTTAGTGTCAAAAAAAGGTTCGCGTCAAAAGTAGATTGCCGATCAGAAGAGGAGAATTGGCATGTTAAATTAAAAAGGTTATTACAGCGATACAAACGAGTGGGAATGCAGAGTTCATTACCGGATGTCAGATCATACGACTCATCTTCGTCCAAAACAAAAATATCCTTTGTTTCAAACACAAAATCACTGTCTCTCACCCTTTAAAGTGATGCTTTTTTTAACCGTCCAAATTATATAAACTTAGAACGTCTCGCAGTACGTATTACGATATAACAATGGCAAATGGGTGTAGAAAACTGTTAATACTGTATTGAGTTTAATGCGTATAAGGTGCTCTTTAATTCAAACCTTTTGCCAAGCTGACTCGTTATTCGTAACTGCCTTGATGCCCTCATCACGTAACACTAGCTGGCAAGCTAGTTCTATAGCGTGGCGTCTCAGCGTGAAGTAATATATATATCGATGCTGGACTGATTAAATATGAGAGTACAATACAAAACTTACTGAGTGCCCCGTGCCAGAATTTGACCTTAAAAAACAACAAATATTGAAATACTGCAGAATCAACCAACTGTGAAGTGAGTGTCATTGTCACATATTTATAGCCTCTTACACGACTAATCAAATTTTGAGAAATTATGATCATACTTTTTCCCGCTGTGAATCTAGGGATAACAGTTTCACAGACGATAATAATTTTAATGATTTCGATCTTCACTCGGATCCCAATATGAGTAGCAGTTTGCCAGACAAGGCAGGGCTTAATATTCTTTCCAGTCGGTGGATTCTAACGCTGCCTTCACATGAAAACAGTACGATCTGTGTGCAGCTATGGCAGCAAGCAATACGATTGTGAATAATATATGTCTTTCTTGTGGACAATGTATTTGGTTAGTCACACACATACGAACTTAGTCAAAAAAATAACCTCCCATTCATAGATGATCTCGTAGAATACAGTAACAAAACTTTTACCACCACATTGTATAAAAAACTCACGAGCAGAAACTCTTACCATCTTTATTGTAAGTATGAATAACCACTCAGATACAAAATAGCAGTGATAAAAAAACTACCTAAAAAGAGCACACCAGAATTCATCCTCTCGACTACTCTTCCTTAAACACAAGACAATACAAAGCAAACACTAGTTAACAATGGCTTTCCTAACCACCTTATAGACCAACAAATTAGACTACTTCTTTCCAAAGTAAATAACAATGACAGTGAACACATAGTCAAAAATAACATATTTTCTACAAAAGCCAAATGCACGTGAGCTATAAACAACATGAATCCTCACTTAGAAATATCATAGAGAAATACACTATTCCAACTGACCCAAACAAAAAAAAAATCAAATTAACTATTAGGTTGGTGCAAAAATAATGACGTAATAATGCCGTTTTTTGACGCATTTTTAACGTCAAAAAACGACATTATTACGTCATTATTTTTGCACCAACCTAATATCTATCTACTACAAAAAGTTTAAAACAGTTAACCTTATCCTCAAAAATAACAACACACCAATAAAATCAAAATTACAACGAACGAACATCATTTAGTTGAAATGCCCTTTAAGGAACTCAGTTCCTGAACAAACCGAATTCATAAATAATTGCATCAGTCACACTACTACATTACTATCCAAACGTCACGCGTTACACCTATCCGACTACAGCTCCATTAGAACGCATTTAAACATGCACACAAACTTATCAGACTTCGTCCGAAACATACTAGTAGAATATACAAACATAATAACCTCATCCACATGTAAAAAAACTGTTAACATTATGGAAGCCTTAATAATCAAAAAGAAAAAGGCAACAATCGACAAACACGAACACAGCCAAAATGTGCTAACTATGTTCGGAAAATAAACCGTCCCTATAACTCTAGAAACATACACAACCTATACACCAAGTTAAAAAGCAAAAATAAAATCATCCTTGATAATGGTTAAAAGGTATAGCGAAAAGCACTCGGAATTACAGAACATTTGGACAGTTACGACACACTCTGTTTTCAGAAAAGAAAACACTTGTTCGAACAAAAGAAAAATTAAATTAAAAGGTTAATAGAAGTACTTTGTCTGTTGTCTTTGATGAAACATATATATATATATATATAAATATATATATAAATATATTTAAATGACCGAAATCGTTGATACATATTTATATGCAAAGATTAATATATATATATATATATATATATATATATATATATATATATATATTAATATTTGCATATAAATATGTATCAACGATTTCGGTCATAAATGGAGTATATATATATATATATATATATATATATATATATATATATATATATATATATATATATATATATACAGGATTATCCGTGTTATCGTGCCAACTGTAGTCAAATAAGAACATTTCAATAATATCACTCTGACCCGGTACTCATGCAGATCCTGTCTCACTGCAACATCGTCACTTGTTATGAACTTATATCCAAATATCATTAATGTTTGTATGGACTTTTATCCTTGTTTTGGTGTAAGGAACCCATCCCAAAATTTCTATAACTATTTTTGATAGAACGAAAAGAATTTATCTAACTCAACATAAAATTTGTTATAATTACATCTAAAACAATCAATGTCTTAATCAATAAAAAGCGAAACAGCAAGCCAACTCTTGAAAGAAGTCTTTACTCTATCAAATGCAGGAATTGCCAGAATGAATACGCTGGTGAAACCTCAAGAAGTTTAAACAAAAACTATATTGTGGCACCATTTAACGAGGCAAAAAGGGAAAAGAAAGAAAAGAAGAAAAGGAGAGGCTAAGGACCGAATCGTGAGTGATAAGCAAGAACACACACACGGCTAAGAGACAATGGATAAAAGGATATTTTGATAAGTAACAAATGGCGAAAGTGTGTCATTACAATGACAGGGAAATTCTGAGTAAAAAGAAAGGGAAAGAAGGAAAGAATCAGATATGTTTTGGCATCGGCTGTGTTATCTAAGGATATGAAAACAAACTATTGGTACGGGAAGACATCTTATTATCAACTACAGACCGGCTGGCCAAAGAAAAAAAATTCAAATGAAAATGTTATTTCGATAAGTGACGAAAAACAGGCAACTAAAGGGACTTTGGACAGATATAAAATTATGTTATCAGAAATATGTACCGAAGGAAAATGAATGGGAACCTAGAAGTGTTTTTTTTTCTTTCTTCGAGGCGACAGACTGACTGAAACTTTGGAGATGTTTCTTTTTGAGACCGTGTTAGGAAGACCACATATTCTGATAATTAGCGATAAAATACCTGACGTAAACCATGTGTAGAACAAGAGTTATGACCGCCATTGTCATATTGTCCCGTTCGCGACCAGAGAAATGATAACGGCGATTAAGAGGAAGAAAAGGGAAAGAGAAGAGATAATTTTTTTTTAGTTAAGCAAGATATTGTTTTCTTCCTGAAACAAAGCCGCGGATTCGTCCACGCCCGACTAAGACATCATTGGTCGAGTGGTGATCACGTGACGCACGAGGGAGGCTGTTGCAGACCATCTGGAGGATGAGTAAGAGAGGTTGCTACGAAGATGTGTGGAGGGCAGTTCACGCCCCTCTGAAGTATGATGAGAAGGTGGGAGTGAGGAAAGGTTCCCAAAAATGGAAAAAGGTGGGAATTCCTAACCAGAGAGGTGGATATGTATTTAGAATTATCGAGGAACCCCCCAGCGCCGACAAACTCACCCCGGTTTTGGTCGGCGCCCATATAAACGAAGCCACAACGAGTAGAGTTGAGTTAAGTCCCAGCAGTTCCCAGTCTCCAGTTGAAGCAAGCCTCGCAGATAGCTGACCAAGATTCACGCACATTCCGGACCCCTCTTCAACAAGAACAATTATTTTGAAGAGCGACTTAGATCCAGATCACCGAAATAAGTTTTTTTTCTTTTGACTTTCGTCCAAAGACCCACCGAAACACCAATTTCTTAGAGAGCAGACAACTTGAACTGTTAAAAATTGCCTAGCGGCAAACGACGTGTCACAATCCATAGAACGGGTCGGGAGATAGATGCAGTCCTATGTATCGAACAACTAGACATAAAGTTTGTTACCTTTTTCTTTGATACTTTGAACTTTTGAGTTTTCATTTTATTGTCTTTTATGCATATTTGTGTGGTATCACCCCCGTTGAACTCGGTTTGCAGTACGGCCCCAACCACTGTTTGATCTCGTCTGCCTAAGATCAATTCACAACGTGGGTAGGCGGACTGGGGGATCAGTGCAGTTACCTTGGTAACCAGGCGTTGGAAGCGAGTTGGGAACGACGAGGCTGATATCAAATCTAACCAGATTCCCACCCGAATCACCAAAAGGTTAGAACGTCACATTTGGAGCAGCGACACCCGAAGGAGCGAACGGCTGGCGCCGCGGCGAGGACATCACAACTGGTGCTGTTTAGGGACGTCACAGTTGGTGCCGTGGTAGACTAGGATAGAACGTCACGGTTGGCGCTGCGACCAGGGGACGACGTCACAATATGAACACAAAAGGGGCATTTAAAAAAAAACATACAAAACGCGTTGGTTGTTCATCGTAACTAAACCGACCATAATTTTGACATAGGGAATGCTACTTCCATTAAAAGAGAAAATAATCCTCTAAGAAGAAAATATCTGGAAAGTGCCTTGATGGCTATTACAGCCACGGTAAATTTGCGTCTCGGCTTTTACAATATATTGCCATTCTTGGTAGATTTCTGTCGTCAGAATGTGGGATAGTCAGGGACAAAAGTGATGGAGAGAAAAAGAAAAAAATAATACAGGTGAATTAGGCTAGATTGATAAAAAATATTCCTAAAAAAATTTTTGCAAAAATTTTCATTCAAAATTCATAAACTACCAGCACTCCTAGTTTCGTGCGCATGTGCATACGTGGCAACATCAATAATGGCCAGTCCGATGAAATGCTAATGGATGAAACGCGCCGCAAAAATTTTTTTTTCTAATTTGTCACAATATTTTTCTGTATACTGTTTGTTAATATATAAAATTGTACATCGTTATATCATACACACACACACACACACACCTATATATATATATATATATATATATATATATAGATAGATAGATAGATAGATAGGTAGGTAGATAGATATAGGGTGTATGATTAATACTTTTACAGATTTTGGCACGGGTTCCTGAAGCAGAAACGATGACAAAAGTCTATATAAAGTTTTGTCCATAAATCCTTCGTTTTTGAATTAACATTTTGTGCCGTTTTAGGGTAACACTATCACAAACACAGGCGTACATACATAAAGATGTACGCATTATAGTTCACACAAACAGAACCATATAATACATATATATATATAACACACACATGCACAAATATATATATACATATAATCAAATCATATAACTGAGCTGCTTGATACTCATACGTCGAATATGACGGGAGAGTCCACCATATATATATATATATATATATATATATATATATATATATATATATATATATATATATATATATATATATATATATATATATATATATATATAGCTCCTCATATTTGAGCACTCTGGCTGTTTGCGTTTGTATACATTCGTATACAATACGTTAGAATTTCCCTTACTGTAGGATCACGGTTAGGTTTCGATCCCGGCTTGACGCTATCAGATGTCTAGCCACACTGGTGAGCTGTGATACAGAGAAACAGGCTTGTATGTGGATGACTATATATATATTCACATATGTGTCTGTCTGTGTAAAATGCACAAATAGAATGTAATAATTAAACGTGGTTTGCATTTATTTTATTTCTTAGCAATTTTTCAAATGAACGTTGTGGATTATTGTTCATATATTAAGATAGCTATCTATCTATCTATCTATCTATCTATCTAGATAGATAGATAGATAGATTAAGAGAAAAACATATATGATGCAACTACATATTATTGTGTGATGAATTCCAGGTGCCATTTCATGTTGTTTTGAAGCTAGCAATTTATCAATACCGTTTCGAGTTATTTATTATTCTAATTCAAAAATAGCGCATTTTAAAACACCAATCAGTGTCTCCTGGAATTAATCATAGGAGGCAAACTGATATGCTGTTGTTTCTATCTGAATCATTTAACCGATAAAAAAAAACAAAGAAACAAATGTTGAAAAACAAATGCACATGAAACGCAGGAGTATGTCGATTTTTACCCTGATAAGCGGAAGTTGCTTGTTATATTTAAAAATTAGAGAAATAAAGTGTTACAAAATTTGTTGGTTACACACCCACTTATACACACGCTCTCTCTTTCTCTCTCTCCCTCTCTCTCACACACACAAAAGGTGCTGTGGATAAATTGTCGTCTAAATTACGCAAAAATGAGAATATCACTGATGACTCATATTAACAGATCTATTTACCAAAATTCCACAAACGTATCTTGAAACACGAAAGAGTATATTAATTCAATAAAATCAACCACTGCCTCCGGACGACTTCGGAATCTTCTTCATCTCTTCTCTTGCTTAAGTTGGTGACTGCTGCCATAATCCTTTTATTCAGTTCATCTTTGCTGTTACAAGAAGTTTTGTTGGTCTCTCGCTCAACTACGCCCCACATATAAGAATCAAGGGAGATTGCAGTCTGGGGAGTTACGTGGCCATATGTAACGGGTGATGTGGTCAAAAAATTGCAGCTACTCCTTTAACCCAGGGCAGCACTACCTCCACATGGTACTTGGTATAAGGACCTCAACAAAAAATTCTGGAGTTCGTTTTTCATCAGGAGTATCAGAGTGAGTTTTCCGAGTTGCCGTACCTTCATAATTACTATTACTCATCCAACTCTTGCCGAATCCTCTGCACTGTCCTCAGATCTTTGTATTGGAGATCCGGACCAAATGCCAAGCAGTAGGGCATGCCGATTCTAAATTTTTGGTAGTGCTAATTGCATCATTGTGCTCTTTTTATCAAATAAGGTGCCCAGCTGATCATACTGTAGTGAGCAGCTGATAATATCAAAACAAACAACGCACGTACGAATTTAAAAATATAAAATTGCAAAAGTTTACCCATCGCACCCTGTGTGTGTGTATATATATATATATATATATATATATATATATATATATATATATATATATTAGGTTGGTGCAAAAATAATATCGTTTTCTGACGTTAAAAAATACGTCAAAAAACGATATTATTTTTGCACTAACCTAATATGTATGTATATATATATATATATATATATATATATATGAGAACAAATCGAGTATAAATCCACTGTACGTAACATTTAATTCAAAAGCGAGATCAATACATAGTAGTGCAAAATATTATTTACTTTCGGATATTCAAAGTTTAAACATATTGTAAGGTAAGAGGCAGGTTATGCCTACAATTTACAATCAAATCATTATAGTTTAATAATGAGTTTTTTCAAAAAATCTGATAGTTTCTAATTTTTCATGTAAACATAAAAAACAGCGTTTATTTAAATATCTACATGTACTAGCTTTTTTTAAATTTTCCGTTTTACCTTAGGAGTTTTATTAGCTTCTTTTAAATTCCAAAAATACTTAGAAACTTATTTTTATAAGTACTATTGGTGAAGGATAAGACTTGATGATACCATCTAGTATTTTTAAAGAATTCTTAGTACTTCCAATATAAATTTTTTCAGCAGTCGGATACGCTATTGTAGAAATGGTACTTCAATAAACAACATTGGTTTCGTAATGGACATTCGTTAGGATCCTTTCAATTGCATTGGGGCATATTTTTAACAGTATTTATTTTATTATCTAAACTTTTAATTTGGTCTAAAATGTTATTATGATGCTTCTTTATAATCTTCTCAAGACTGTGCTGCTACAACTTAATTGTAGTGTGTTTCTGTTAAATATTTTACTAACAGGTTTACTTTAAGTAAATGATTATCAATTAAATGGAGGGACTTCAGACCTAAATTAGTATTGACTAAGTGGTTAAATGAGGGTGCGTATCGAATGATATTCCTATTGCTATTCCTTTTCCTTGGATCAATATTATCATATTTTCTATACTTAGTTTCAGCGTACTTGTAACCAATATTTTAATGCAGTGTTATAAACACCTTTATGTAGGTAACTTCGTATCATGAGCTATAATAAGAAATGTTTTCCGGTGAATTTGATTTTAGCTTAGGTCACATTCGATTGGTTAATTACAGCAAAGAACTCAAGTCTATTTTTATAGTATTCTGCTTTTTGAAATTAAATTAATCTTTCGCTGGTCAGTACATTAATATTGACTGAAGAGACACATTTATAGTGTTGAAACATAATTTTAATTATGTTGCGATTTCTAACATGTTACTAATATCCGAATATATATATATATATATATATATATATATATATATATATTGCATGACTGAAGTACATGCGAATTATCAACAGAAGTTATATATATATAAAGCCATGTCCCTTCACAGCATAAGTGACTATAGTTAAACGCATATTCCTTTTCTTTATTTTCTGTGAAATGTCAAGACTGGAAAAAACGGTGGAGTGGTCTTATACTTTTTCTCCACAGATTTGAATTTAGATTTAACTTTTAAGACATTCAAAAACCAGAGAATCCATTCCTTCCTTTGAGTTAACCCTTTCGCTGTGTAAATCAAATAGATGGATTCTTGCATTTCACAACGACACTAAGTCGAAAGTGAACGGAACCGATTTTGCTCTAGGCGCTGATAACCATTACGCTAGCCGTACACAATCACTTACTGTGAAATAAGCACTTTTGGTCGGCTGTTACAATTCTTTTCAAGAATGCTACTTAATTAAGACTAAGAAGGTTAATGTAAAAACATGGCAGCCCTAGTTGAATTAATATCTCCCTTTTATAATACTTGATTCAAATGTAGATATTATGATTTTTTGGATCAGTTTATAATTGAACCAAAAGGCAAACATTGGTCCAACTGATCCTTGTGTCAGAAGTTAAAAAATCGTCCGGTTTATATATGAGTCAAAAGGTAAATACTGGTCCAGTTGTTTTTTTGTTTTTTTTTTACTGTACCTAGCAATTAATCACTGGTTTGTTTTATACTTGAGTATAAAAGAAAACATTATTTCAATTGATACTTGAATCAGACGTTAAACACAGGTCCGGTTTATACATGTGTTAAATGCAAACACTATCCCGTCTATACTTCAAGAAAAAGATTTATATTAGTCTCTTTTATACTTTAGTCAAAATTAAAAATTTGGTCCTGTTTATACTTGTCTCAAAAGTTATGCATTAGTCCGGTTTATATTTGAATTACAAGGTAAGCACTGGTCTGGTATATATTTAAATCAAATGTCAACATTGGTTTCTTATCTGCGGGAGATGTAGTTGTCATATTGCCAACCTTGCCGATATGTTAAATGTTAATTTTTCCTTCTGTTGAATTCAAATACCGACTAAACATGTGTAAATCAAAGATAAACAAAATGTTGTAAATAATTCTATAAGATGTATTTACATATCTTTAGTATTTAACTTGTATGCCCACTGTTTTACAATTGTTTATTCTCAAATAATATGTTGTTTTGTTGCCTATCAAGTTGAACTGATCTACTCAACGTTTAAGCTTCGTTCAACAAGAAATCCGCAGCACAAACCACTTTAGCTGTTTACATAACTTGTAGTCGTAATCAGATTATATATCTTGAATTCTAAAAAAAAATTGCTCACGATTTTGACGTCTCGATATTGACCTCGTATTTGAGAACACTTTTACCATCATAATATTAGGTTGATGCAAAAATAATGACGTAATAATGTCATTTTTTGACGTATTTTTTAACGTCAAAAAACGACATTATTACGTCATTATTTTTGCACCAACCTAATATATATGTGTGTGAGTGATTGCTTGTGTGTGCGCGGTATTTAGTGGTAAGTGCTCAATATGCGCGAAAGAGCTAACATATGTGGTTGCATGGAGAGTTGTTTAGATTAGGTTTAACGCTTTCGCGATCTTTAGACAAACGTGAAGATCGGAAAGCGTGAAGTTCACGAAAGCGTGAAACGTAAGGCCACAAAGAACTCTCCAAGCAACCATATATATATATATATATATATATATATATATGTTGAATGATTTGAATGGTGATATTGCCACTAAGTCGCAAAGGAGAAGTAGGATTCAATTAAAATGAAAAGCCTTTCGTGGGAAGAAGTGAGGATAAAAGACAATGAAAGATCACGATTCAGGAAGACAAAAATGCGGATTGACATTGCATTTAATGTTTTGAAGAACGTATGCTGCAGGGAAGCTAAGAAGTGGAAGTGAGTTCCACAGGCGAGTAGTGCAATAAAATTGTTTTGCAAATGAACTTACGGTTTCTTCTAGCTATATCAACAGCAATCCAATGAGACTAAGTTGCCAGTTCGTTACCTGTCTCGTGTAAGTGAACTTGAGAGATTGCATACATATTCATACAACTTTACATGTACACTGATAAACCAATATATTATGACCAGTGACCTGCGAAAAGAAATCTTTTGCAGGTTAATGTTAAGATAAATGAGCGGGTAAACTTGTTTTGTTTTTGTTTGTTTTGTTTTTGTTTGTTTTGTTTTTGTTTGTTTTGTTTTTGTTTTATGGCATATCAGGCTCAATGGGTTATTCAATACCAAAAAGATTTTTATTGCTGGAAATATATTTTGTTTTCTAAAAACGAATTGCTGGAAATATTTTTTCAAAAAAGCAAGGCTAGTATTAAAACCCATTTTTACACTTTCACAGTGACCCAACACATTTAAGAGAGGGACAATCACTTGTCCACAGACGGGACCCCAACAGACGCCACCACTCCAGGTCAGATTGGACCTGGGAACACCAGCAACCAACAAGTGGTTCCAGGTTCCTCAAAACCTCCCGATCAGAGGCCTTGCTGTCGGATGCAGTTCATCGTCTCACCCTGGATCTGGGTTTATTTTATCGTCATACCCAGAACGGGGGTAAACTTTGATCAGGTTCGTCATACTGATGTGTTGCATGCTACATGTATTGGTAGGATGAAAGATTTGACTGGCTTCGCTAAAGGACAAAAGCTATTCTGAAACAGGAGGGCTTGTAGGATGCTTATATTTGGTTGTGATAAGGACATATCACCACTGTAAGAGGCGGGAAATTTACCAACCGCTTACAAGACATTGGTCAGCACAGTTATTTTTAGACAATTAAGAATATACTGTGAATCATATTGTTGATAGCTTTAATTAAGGCCAGTAATTAAATGCACCACATAACACGTACGTTATTCCTTGCAGTTAATTGGAGCTGCGTAGTTACAGGTCAGTTAAATTGACGATGCCAAAAGTACTATCATTGTCTACATGAGTTTTACAACTGTATCTCTCGGTTGTTTGGGCGCGATCAAAGCGTGTTATCTGTTTTCTCTTCATCTTAGATGGTAAAAGGTACCGGGTCCCGAGGATTCCAAACTTTCTGTAACACCTTCCTCATTGCTCTAATATTGTAGGGGTAGGTTTAATATTGACGTCAGTGACAGTTTTCACGTGGGATGCGGTCTGATTTTAGACAACTTTCTACTGGAAAACCAAAAATGTGTCATATCATTCTTTCGCGAGGTATTTATCGCGTACTACCTATTTCGACATCAATGAAAACCAAGTTCACCCTTTTATAGATGGCTTCTAGAATGAATTTCGTCTTTCAGCAGAAGGATTTCTTTCTTTTTTTTAAATCTGATCTACCCCAAGCAAGGCAGTCAATCTATAAAGTCAGAAGGGATTTGTGCCTATGAACGAATTACAATACAGAAACATTATTAATCGAAGAGTAACCAAGAAGACAGTAGATAAAGATTGAGATTCCATTGAATTTTGTTTTCTTTTTTTGTAGAGACTGAGCTTCAAACCTAGTAGTAGGGTTAAATTCGTAAAGTCAAGATAACTAAGAGGTAAGCTCAAGAAAACAATAACCATAAAAATATTTATAGAAAAAATAACAAGGAAACTGCGTTACGTGACTAAATCCGAGATGCCTGATCAGGACCAATAACATTGTGGATTCTTCTTTTTATTTTATCAAGAATTTCTAGATACACAGAAGAAGCACCAGGTCATATATATCAGCAACATTTAATGCATGGATGAATTGTAAACTTATAAATGTGTAAGATATTAGGTTGGTGCAAAAATAATATCGTTTTTTGACGTTAAAAACTACGTCGAAAAACGATATCATTTTTGCACCAGCCTAATAGATTATGACAAGAAAAGAAATAAACAATTGTGCCAGGCATGAAACACGCTTATGTATCTTTCGATAAATGACTGATGAGGCAGATTTTTCCCGCAGTAGGTTACAATTTCTTTCTGCGGTAGACCAGTTGCCATCCAAGGCTACAAAACCCTGTCTGTTCTGTTATTTACCCGTAGCTGGCGGGAGAAAAAGATGATTTATACCTTTCCCAAGGGTCAGCCATTTATGTGACATGCGTAATACACACTTAGGCGATCATGTATCTTTTGATAAATGACTGATGAGGCAGATTTTTCCAGCAGTAGGGTACCATTTCTTTCTGCGGTAGAAAGTCTATAGAACCCGGGCTCTCCGGCTATTTACCCATAGCTGGGGTGGGAGAAGAGGATTCATACCTTTCCTAAGGGTATTAGCACGTAAGTGAATATAATGGATTCAACTGGAGTTCGAACTCGGCTCTCTGATTCCTCCATTCGTGCCGCTATCCATTATTCCACCGTGCAAACCAAACAATTGTGTATGCGTGTATTTGTTTATGGGCGATGATATAAAATTAAACGAACCTAACATTCATAAACACAATAACAGGCATATTGCAATTCGGTTACAGTTAATATGCATGATAACACCGGTAAGTATTTTAAAATGTATTTTTATATGAGTGTTCAGATGCAAGAAATCGCTTTCATGTCTGTGTTCCTTCATCTCTCCGTTAAATTCATGAATCAATTTAATGAGAGATAATTTTGTTTTCCCGTTTTACAGTGACTGGTATTAAAGATAAATTATTACTGGCCGAGTACACCAACAGAGTCGTTTGAAAATGACACAACTGAACAGTAAATGGAGCCTAAAAAATTTCACAGCTTGTAAAGAACCAAGAAATCGCCATTCTTTTACTGTAAGCCTATCATTTTATTTAACCCCTCCCCTGGGTGTCTCAAATAGATGGATTCATGCATTTTGCAGCGGCATTAAGTCGAAAGTGAACGGAACTATCTTAGCTAGAATTTGAATTCGGTTTCCCGATTTTACTCTAGGCGCCAATAACAGTTACGCTAGCCGTACAAAATCACTTGCTGTGAAATATGCACATTTGGTCGGCTGTTAGAATTCTTTTCAAGAATGCTATGTAGATATTATCATGATTTGTTGGATCGGTTTATACTTGAGTCAAAAGGTAAACCTTGGTTCATCTTATACTTGCGTCAGAAGTTAAAAAATTATCCGACTTATACTTAAGTTAAAAGGTAAACATTTTCATAGCTTATAATTGAGTCAAAAGTTTATAAAATGGTCCGGTTTATATATGAGTCAAAAAGTATATATTGGTCCAGGTTTTACTGTACTAAGCAATTAAACACTGGTCCGGTTTATACTTGTGTCAAAAGTAAACATCACAAAAATAAATACTTAACCTAGGTATGGGTGTACATGAAAACAGATTTCTCAACCAGACATTTTTCTCTCTCTTTTAACTAAGAAAGTCATTAAAATGTTATTCAACTGAATATTATAAGTGCGAGATAGGTTTAACTGTACACCATAAAAATGATTGGATTTTGTCCCTCTCTATATAAAATATTCAATGAAATTAACACAATTTTTTGTCAAAATTTTGCTTCATTTTGTATCTGTTCTCCCACCCCAATTTCGAATAACGTTACCAAAAATATCCCTGAAAATGTTTTTCTTTCTAGTGTATATTCTAAAATATTAAAACAATTAATTTTGAAAAAAAATAAGGACATTATTCCTGTAATATTGGTCTCATTTATACTTTAGTCAAAATGTAAAATTTGGTCCTGTTTATACTTGAGTCAAAAGGTAAGCATTAGTTCGGTTTATACTAGAATTACAAAGTAAACACTGGTCCGGTATAAATTTAAACCAAATGTCAACATTGGTCTGGTTTTTATGCAAGTCTGCAAGCATCCATTCCTTTTGGGTGTTTTACTCATTTGCTGACGTCTATCTTTTCTTCTTTTCTTCAGCTTTGACAGTGTATGATTCTGTTATGGATAAATAACGTAGGAATAAATAAATAGTAAATTTCACTTCAGGGATTAAACGACAGACTTGAAAATAGTTAAATAATCGTTAAGCAAATGGTCATATTAGACGTTTCCTTATAAGGAAACACTGGGCATTTATTGGCCGAGCAGTTAGTGCCACTACCAGTTCAGAGACGGATATGCAATGTCATAGATCCTGATCTGGGATCTTGTCTACAGTCACTCTCTCACAGACGTGCAGTGGCTTCCCTCTGTCTTTTCAACAAGTATTTTCATGGTAACTGCTCTGACAGACATTCAGACATCATGAATTTAAGCGTGCTACTAGTTCCCACACTTTTACTGTCGAAACGGTTACATGTAGACGTCACTTCTGCACCAACAGCTTCTTATCCCGCACTTCCCGACAGTAGAACTTCCTTCTTGTTGAATAAATTTACTCTTTAGTATTTCAAGATATTTTTATGTAATTTTAGTAATAGTTACCAAAAATGTGATGACTGTGTCATTTTCATTTTTGCGCAATTTTGTTGACAATTTTTCCATCGCAACCTCTAAGTGTGTGTGTGCGCATGTGTGTGCGCATGTGTGTGCGCATGCGTGTGTGTGTGTGTGACAACTTTGCTCTTTTCTCTAATTCCGTTACGTCATCTCGAAAAACAAAAAATATAAATAAAAAACAATTCAACGGTTAAGATATTGATTAACTATTAACAGCTCCACCTGATCATTAGCTCTTTTCCTTCATTGTACAATTTTCGTAAATGTTTACAGTCTCAGAATACTGTGTTTCATTTTTTTTATTCTTATCTGCAATATTTTAGTTTATGTTTAGTGTCATTATATTTATTTATCATTTAATTATTATTAATTTATTAATAATTCTAAGTGCATTTAACTAGAATGTTTATATTGTTCGAATATTGCACTTCATTTAACAATTTTTATGCGAAGTTTCATATGAATATTTTTATAGTTAATGTTTTGCCTTTCATCTATCATTTTTAATGTCCAATTTGTCTTGAATATTATATATATGTCAGTATATTGCAGGAGAGCCGTGTTCGAAATCCAGTCGAGTTGGTTACATTCTCCTACGCACAAATATCCCTAGGAAAGGTATGAATCTGTCTCTTCTCGCCCCAACTGTGGGTTGAATATCATAACAGACTGAGTCCCATAGCTTTGGTTGCCAGACTACTGCAGGAATATCTTCTGTTTCGTAACTCATGAATCGAACTTTATATGGTCATCCAATCATGTATCATATATGGCCTTGTTTGCCAGCTTACTGCAGGGTTATCTTCTGCTTAGTCACTCATGAATCGAAAGTTATATGATCACCCAAGCATGTATCATGTATTGGCTGTCAGCTTACTGCGGGAATATCTTCTGCTTTGTATGTCCAATGCTTATATTGTCAGTATAGATTCTGTCTGATATTTTGAAATGAGGAGTTATCATTAATTGCATTATTTATGCAGACTAGTGGATTAAAAATTTGGTTTGTGAATTTTGTGACATAGTGATCGTGAGTTCAATCCCTGGGTTGTGCTGTGTGTAGTTGTACGCAGTGGTGACGAGCGAGCAATAAATAAACACTAAATATTATTACGAATACGATATACCACGACATGAGCAGTGGAACGTGAACAGTCTAACCCTGAACATTAAATAAATGATTCAGTTCAGAATCCTTTAGAGGTTATTTTTGTAACCGAGGAAAAGTTACTGAATGAGGAATACCCAAAACGGAGGTAGGAAATGAAAATGGTAATCTTTATAACATCAACAAAATGCAATACTCGCCAGCGTCGTGAAGTAGGTAAACCACTGCTAGTGGTGGACTACTTAGCATATTACTCCTACTTACAATAGTGTCCAACGTATTTATGAGGATTGGGACATACCAATTAGTGTTCGTAGGTACGGTATATAACAGTTATTCAGATCGATATACCCCTGAAAAAGGCCGGAGAACACAACGGCCGAAGTGTTGCGATAATAGCAACAAAGAAGAAAACAACAGTCTGAATATAGAGTAAATACAGATTGTTCTAAAAGTCTTGGGAACATTTTGATATTGAATATCTCGAAAATTATTAAGGATATAAAAACGCGCCTAACATATTCTGAAAGAATTTAATCTCAAATTTTACATGGAATATTCAAAGATGTTCATTGTGAGCACCGTTGGTCACACAGCACCCATCAAGCCGATAGCCCAATTCATGCCAAACGCTTTCCAGTATTGCGGTGTCGATGGTTGCAACAGCTTCCGTTATTCGGGGCTTCAGTTCATCCACGTCTTTTGGAAGGAGAGTCACATAGACCTGTCCTTTCACAAACCCCCACGAAAAGATATCGCAGGGTGTGAGATTCGGAGACCTGGTAAATGCATGTTGAACAAGTGTTCATGATTCTGTTTTTGAAAATTCAAGGATGCACAACACCTTTTCTGGTTGAGTGAACGCCATTACTGGATCTGAAAAAATATGAAAAAAATCATTAGCATTACAAAAACCTCAGTGAATTTAGCTTTAAAATGGTACCAGTTTAATCTCACTAGCATTCATAGTTCAGCAGATATGAGGACTTGAAATGTACCCAAACCTTCTCGAAAACACTGTGATGTTAGTATATTGATTTTAATTTATTATTTTGTGTCCAATTTTTCAAAAATATTTCATTTATTATTTTTATTAATAAATTTACAATATTGGTATAAAAATCCAAAGAATCTTCTATTTTCTTAGTCCTTACCTGATATAATGGCTTCAATCATTTCCTACCGCTGTTATGTAGCTTCTCTGCACCTATTCTACAAATACTTTTATGGTAATTGTTCTGAAGAACATTCCTATATGATACCTAGACTTTATGAATTGTAGCGCAGTATTAAATTGACGTTAAGATCTCAACATTTTACAGTTGAAATGACTAGATATAACCGTAATTTTTATGTTAACAATTTCTTCTGTTGCATTTTCGCTTTCAGCTTCTGGCTTCCTAGTCAAATTTGATCTTCAAAAATTTAAATGCAATGTCAATCGTTATCTTCTGTTTACTTAATCCTTTTTTTTTTTTTTTTTTTGCTGTTCTCTTTTTTTAATAGCGATTTTTTTTTTTTCATATTCACTAACATTAGTCACCCTTGTATCTTAGTAGAGTCATTGCCTTGCATGAGGTAAGATAAATAAAGCAATAAAATAAGACACGATTTCATGCAAAGTAATAATGTATAAAATTTCACTATATTATCAACAACGCTTGCATTATGTCATGACCAGTGAAGATGCTTTCTCACCGATTTGCGCAGAATCCGTTCTGGAAAAATCGCAAAATATTATCTTTAAACGTCAATTCCTCATTTAACATTGTAAATAATTTATTTGTTATGTCGAAAGTAAATAAAGAATATAAAAACCATATGGAAAGCGAAAAGGTATGATGAAAATCTATTTAGGCATACCAGATTTAAATGCGATCGGCAATAAAATTGTAAAATGCATTATTGGTTCATTTTTTTTCTCTCTCCCTGTATATGAAAAGATGAAACTGAATGAATTGGTTTTACATATTTGTTCAATAACCTGTACGTCTGATACCAAGAGTTTTGGCAATAGATAGTAAGTGACAAGTAAAGATGAATATTATCAAACCATATCATAAATATCCATTTGTATTTATTTTAGGTACCTCGACTTTTTCCTTAAAGAAGAGCATAGCATGATGAAAAATGGTCCCAAACTTGATAAAAACAAAGTTTTATCTTTAAAATGTTTGTGTTATTATCAAGAGGAAAGCCCAAAGTACTTTTTATTAAATTTTTTAATTCCTTCGAGTACGTCCGAAATTTTGGTTAAAAATATTTTTTGTGTCAGCGTAGGACCATAAATTATATGGAAAATTTTTAGATTCTTTTTGCGGTAGAAAACACAGTGATTTCGAAATTCTTGCAAAACTCAAATAATTGTCGGATTTTAATGACACTTTCAGGACATATTCATACAGGAATGTAATTATTACTTAAACTACTCTTTTAAATATATCTTCGTAAATATACATATATATATATATATATATATATATATATTTAGAACTTTTACCCACATTTCATAAAATTTCGAAAAATTAAATTTTGATCGCAAACTTTATTTTATTACTTAATAGCAGGACTTTTTGGAGAATGTAAATCATCAAATATTTTTCAGATCGTTTTGCTAAAAATCTGCCCCGAATAGTAAGAATAAAAAACATGCAATAAATTAGATAAGGTTTTAACTGCTTTTATAAATAATATATATTAAGGACATTATAGATTACAGAGGATATTTTCCAACATTTTAATATTATTGAGTAATTAAAAAAAAAAAATATATATATAAACCTTACATTATGTGTTAGCAAATAAAGCCTCATTAGAACAACAATAAACCTGTCAACACCTTATCAGCACTTGTCATCGCTCGTCAATTACGTAAGTATAGCTGCTGTCGATTAAAATTACAGCTACTGTTTGTTTTAAAAATGTATTTCTCTGTTATGCTAAACTTAAATAATATTTGTTTCAAATTAGATTAATTATACTTTAAATCAGCTAATGTTCCTCAGCTAAACTTTCAGAAAAGTGGATTTTATTTTTGGAAGATTTTTTATTACAGCGAATTACGTTACGATGTAAGACGACTTAAAATACGGCTTTAATCAGGTATTTCAGAAAAAAAATCGATTCCAATCAATATAATTTCTGTTTGAAATTCATCACAGAGTATTTTGCTTATTAGAAATAGTAAACATAATTATTTAGTTTTCAATTAAAGCTAAAATCAAAGCTTCAAGATATCTCTTTCATTTTTAAAAATCCATTTTAAACTTTAGGTATCGCGAATTAGTGGAGATACCAAAATTATTTTTGATTCCATTATCATCTCCAGCGGGAAGGGAGATAAATCAATTTAAGTTAGTAAATTTATGAGTGATTACTTCACTTAGTCGTTTTAATAATCTATATAAATAGAATATTTATATGTATTTAAAGAAAATTAATTCACGAGCAAAACGAACCGTTTAATTAATCAATTTCTTTACTCATACGTTTCTTACATTGCGGATTTATTTCTTCAAGCCTATCATTTGAAGCACTCAGATACCTTTATCTATTAAGTGATCGTCTTGCCTCAACTTGGTTTTAAAATCGGTTTTGTCTACTATGTTGTTCTGTTGCTAATCGTTTTCTTCAGAGATTTTTTCCATCTCAATGTTATACTAAGAATAGATAACACTGAACGGATATTTGAACTCGGCTCGGCGATTCCGATTTCCTTGCCGATAACCGTTACGCAACCGGCGTTTACAGTCAACAGCTGCAAAATAAAATAAAAAAGGGAACAGTGATGATAGGTAAAGAGGTACGTGTTTCTGTTTCTGTTATTTGCATTGCTTTCTCCATATCTACCTCTCTATCCAGATTATCTCTCTAAGCTGATCTGGTCGCCCATCAATATCGCTCATGGAAGACCACATCCAGAAAAGGGATGCCTGGATCAGAGAACAATTCAAAGAAATTGATACTAACGCACTTTTTGTATATGTAGGAAAATGGTAAAACTGTACAACGTACTGTGGTTTGCTGCAAAATCAACTGAATTCGTTACAAACAAAGCGGACTGTTGTTCCAAGGAATGGTACTCCCCCTCGACAATGTACGGCCACATGCAGCATATTAAATATATCTGTGAAAAGACAAAAGGAAAACGTTTTTATATACATGTTGCAAAATAAATCCTTATATATGAATTGATAAACCTCTGAAGGGAAGAAACACGTTGTTAGAGAATATATATATATATATATATATATATATATATATATATATATATATATATATATATAGTTAAGTTATAAGGAACTTGGTAAACCGAATTGGTAAATCCAAAGAGGATGAAATCCTGAGAGCTCAATGTGAGGACAGAGCTAATATGTAATGAAAAACAAACCACTTTAAGGTACCATTACGATAATTTATTTCACCTAAATCCTTTTTTAAGGATTCAGGATCATCAGGTAAAACTTCCAACAACGAATTGAGAGGAAAAATGGGATTAGAAATTGGTGGGTAGTGTAATTTTTGTAATTTAATAGAGGGGGTTGAGAGTGGTAGTTAAACAGACAATATAAAGTATAGGGAGGGGTTAATTTTATATCTCTCTTAAGTATGTTTTATATTGGAGTAGGAGGAGTGACAGAACCTTGACCTCTTTAGATGGTTAATAAAACGGAAATGAATTGTAGAAAATGTATACAAGTGAGTCTTATGGTAAAGAGAGAGATAGGGGGAGGGGGAAAGAGAGATGGAGTTGTTATAATTTTGTTTTAACAAAAATATGTAAAAGATAGTTTACAATGTTTGATAGAAAATTCGATGTCTGAAAAAAAATTTTGTTATTAACTTAAATCTTTAATTTTTTAAGTAAATAGTTTCAGGACTAAATATAACTATTATTGTAATAAACATATTTATCTAGGACATAAAGAAATATTTAAAATTTTAAAAGTTTATTCACCCGACTAATTGTATTTCCACAATAAAAAAAAAAAAAAAAAAAAAAAATAACAATAACATCTATTTTAATATTTAAAATTAATTTATGAATGTAATTTATTTATTTATTGAAAGGATTTAGGTGAAATAAGTTATCGTAATCGTACCTTAAAGTGGTTTGTTTTTCATATATATATATATATATATATATATATATATATATATATATATATATATATGTATATATATATCTATCTATATATATATATATATATATATATATATATATATGTATGTGTATATATATATATATGTATATATGTATGTATATATGTATATATATATATATGTGTATATATATATGTATGTATATATGTATATATATACATACATATATATATATATATATATATATATATATATATATATATATATAATATTTGCATTTGTGTGTGTGTGTGTGTGCATGCGTGTGTGTATGCAAAATGTTGTGATCTTCGACACTCGGTCATGCGTAAAACGACGAATTAATATAAAGTATAGCAATTAAACTCAAAGATAATATTAAGACAAGTAATTTATTATGTGTGGCTTCAATTATTTTTATTTGCAACCTTAAGTTTCCGACGAAATTTGCCGAAACACTTAACCCCGAATTCTTTGGACATCTTGGCCCACTCCTCTTTGATATCAGCATTGAGACCGTTGCTATTTAAGAAAGAGGGCTTGTTGGTTGCCTAAACCAAAACGTCCCATACGGTAAAGTCCAGTTATACTGAGATGGAAGAGAGCCAGAATCAACATGACATTACTTGCTTCTTTGGTTGAGCCCAATGGCATATCACCATTCATATATGCTTAGGCAAAACAACATTTCTGGACCATATAGTAGCATTTAAGGACCAGCATCCCAATTTGCTCTAAGCCTTCAGAAGTATGGATGTTCTTTTTTTTCTCTGTCAGAAGACATGACAGCCCAAACTATAACTTGGGTTTTGATGTTTGATCCTGAAATTGCACTTGACATTAGCTATTGAAATCGTCGATTCAGCATTTCAAAATAGCAGCAAAAACTGGATATTTTCTCATTGTCTCCGTGAATTCCGTGATGTTCCGCATCTGTTCAGTAATTAATGGGTAGAGTTATTTTTCATATGCAGGCTCTTTCTCCCACCCTCGCTTTCTATCTCTCTCTCCCATTCATTGTACATATAGACCTATACCTTTAGCCCCCGCAAGAAATAGTGAAACATATACCGAAGATATCTTGAGGCGTGAAACTGACAGTCATCATGGTCTGTTGATTTCTATACCAACCATATCTGTCTATCTCTCTATCTTTATATATATATATATATATATATATATATATATATATATATATATATATATATAAAGATATATATATGTGTGTGTGTGTATGCGTGCATGCATTCCTCGTTACCTGCGCATAGTATATATCCATAAGCCGCATACATTCCTTTGCCATAACACAAACACGTGTATTATACACACACACGCATATATATATATATATATATATATATATATATATATATATATATATATTAGGTTGGTGCAAAAATAATGACGTAATAATGTCGTTTTTTGACGTTAAAAATACGTCAAAAAACGACAATATTACGTCATTATTTTTGCACCAACCTTATATATATATATATATATATATATATATATACATATATATACATATATATATATATATATATATATATATATATATATACATATACATATATATATATATATATATATATATATATATATATATACATATATATATATATATATATATATATATATATATATACATATACATATATATATATATATATATATATATATATATATATATATATATATATATATCCTTAATGGCATATGCATCTATAGAGATGCATACATTGATAGGCACGTATGGAACAATGCATCTTTATAAACACTTTTATGTCCTAGCCCACTTGTAGACACGAACATATGTAATTGTTTCCGAAAATTATGCGGAACCGCCATGTTGTTGCGTAAATTGCTGGCATAATATCGATGGCATTTGACCAAATCTGGAAATTATTCCAAATGCGACGGTCCCTCACTTCCCTGACCGTCAATTCAGTCGGTGTGACTCCATCATCATAACACTTGTCATCTGGTTGAAAGTTCAAAGAAATTATCTCTCGTCGGTAAATATCAGCCTGAGTGAAGCAAATGTTGCGTTTTTGGAATTGTTTTCTTCCGAACAATCTTCTTATTCACAGAACCCAAGGAGAAGGGCGACTCTCATATCAATGAAGTCACAGATGAACGTCAGAGAGAAATTACTGCAAACATCTGAGGTTCTATCCTAAGTCGCGAATTGGTTTTCACGACAATCACACTTTCTGAAGAACAGAATCATTTTTTTTTTCGCTTTTGTATTTGCACTCCTAAAATTTACTGTAAAACAATTTGAAAATATCGTCAATGATGATTCTTTAATTTTTAACATTTTATTAGACTTTATGTTTGTTTTTTTTTTTCAATTGTGAACTATCGATCGAGTGATTTGTTATTAAAAATGCGACGAGTCTCTGATTTCTTTCATTATCGATCGCAGAGTTTTAAAGTGGATATATAACCATATATGAATGATACAAATTAAGATATACGTACATACTTACATACATACATACATATATATATATATATATATATATATATATATATATATATATATATATATATATGTATGTATGTATGTATATGTTGAAAATAGGAAAGAACTCGTGATGTAAATAATCCGAAGTTCTTCAGTATTTTTGCTTTTATTTTTAAAAAACAGTGCTCGATACAAATGTAGAGCCTAAATTATAATTATTTTTAAAAAAATATGACTCCTTCGCTACATAAAAGTTCTCAGGTTTCAAAAACAAGAGCTGAAAACTTGAATATAATTATTAAAATTAAATTGAATTAAAATATCAAGATCTGTTTCATCTTCAAGCGAAATTTTTGGAATCATATTTTTAAAAATTAATATATATATATATATATATATATATATATATATATATATATATATATATATATATTTGTAAGCAAATATATGGATATAGATCCAACAGTATAAAGAAAAATATACGGAAAAAACAAACAAAAATCCTTATATGCAATTATGCTGTTTTAATGTTAATATAATGTCAACGTCGGACGTTTCGGTCTAATAAACCATCTTCAGGACATATTCATAAAATATAATTAACATTATCAATTCAACATGACAAAGACGATGGACATAAGAACAAGACTTATACAAACAGATAACTGAAAGTTTTATAAGATCAGCGTTCCGTTTAATCATGATCACGTTGTCGTCACGTGGGCGACGCTGTGAAAACGTATTCCTAAAATTTGAGTATTTTGAAGTAAAAATGAAAAATGAAAAGAATTCTATTTTGATCTAAATTTTATAGACCTGGCTTCTTTAATATTTCCCCTTTTCTAGCGAGATTAATGCTCGACAAGCGTACATATAAATTTTAGATCAAAATAGAATTCTTTACATTTTTCATTTTTCAAGTCCGTTGGTGCAATAGTATTTGAATTCCAGTCGAGTCTGTCACATTCACTTACGTACAAATCCACGTGGGAAAGGTATGAATCCACCTCTTCTCCACAACCTCTAGCTATGTGTAAATAGCAGGACAGATTGGGTCTAGGGTTAGGACAACAATGAATTTAAAACCTGTTGAGGGTAGTTAGATAAGCCCACGGCACACTATGTATACTAGTTACATGTATTCGGATCCTCTAAAAAGTGTATTTGGTTCATCAAAAGACTTCACCATTATAATCATGCGCGAGTAATCTGTCTATTCAGTTCTAATAACTGAGTTCTTGTACTCAAAGATGTTGGAAACAACGAGGAAGTCCAATATAACTCTTCCGCAGATATCTCTCTGTTTTTTTTCTTTCTCTCTCTCTTTATATATAAATATATATATATATATATAAAGAGAAAGAGAGAGAGAGAAATATCACCAACTCGAAACTGATTTTGTGACGCGTTTCATTCCTTAAGATTTCATCTGACGAAATGCGTAACAAAAACAGTTTCCTGTTTGCTATATTTTTTCTAAATACTGTTTGTTTATATATAAAATTATATATCGTTTTATCACACACAGGGAAACCTACACACACACACACACATATATAAATATATATATATACACACACACACACACACACACACATATATATATATACATACATACATACATACATACATACATACATACATACATACATACATACATACATACATATTGAAGCAGGAGAATGAAATTTGAATCCGTATTTTTTAATGCTTTAATTACTAGAAATACTGACGCAAATTCATACATAAATATACACACACGCACACACACACATGCGCGCACGCACGTGTGTGTGTGGGGGGGTGGTTGTATAACAACCATCAATAAATATAAATAATTATAACTTCAGAGCCCACATCCCAAATAATATTTAAATAAAAACATCTCACACCTAGTATATGTCACAACAATCTTTGCTTACGTTACTATTTCTATGAAACTCACCAGTTTTCAATACCTACCCTGACTTAATAAAGTTGAAAACTTGGACCATTTTATTTATACTTTTCTTCTGAAATGAAATTCGGGCAATTTCTAACCGATTTCCTCCTTGATTGAGAAGGATTGTTAGTAATTTTGAAAAGTCGATCATTAAAATTAAATAACACAACATATCTGTTGTGATTAATAATATTTGCTTTAAATAACTTTGCCGGCCTAAATACACACATATATATATATATATATATATATATATATATATATATATATATATATATATATATATATATATATTCTAATAAATATACTTAGATAAATATCCGTAACGCACAAAATATGGATTATTTCATAAAGTAAATATATATATATATATAAATTCATCGCAGCATTATTCAATTTGTCGATCAATTAGTGATTTTTCCTCACGGATAAATTGTATATATAAACGATTCATTAGAGTAATAAGAATAATGAGAGGAAAAGAATATCATGCAATTAATTACTAATTAATTCTTTGGTAAGTAACCTTTGTTAGTCAAGAGAGTCTCGTGCGCATTTAATTTCAGCTCTACAGGCCTTTTCTCTAAAACGAAATGTTGCCAGTCTATTGCTACTCTATTGCTATTTCCATGTTAAATGTCCAGAAAAGCTATATTTTTTTGTTTCTACCAGTTTAGACGGCTGATAAGATCAAACATACCACACACACATGGTCAAATCATTCTCATTTTCTAAATATTCCATTGATATGAAATAAGTTTTATTCTGTTTCTTTGCGAGAGGATGTTTCTCCGATTACTACAATTTTAATCTCTTCAAGTCTAGTGTCTGTTATCTATCCTACATATTCCCATAATCTCTACTTCATATCTTCATACAGCCTTAAACAGTCTTATATTTATACTCGACTTTGAACGGTTCTTGGTCCTTGTATTGGGTGAGCATGTAATGAAAATAGTTTGCTTTTTTTTTAGGAAAGAAAACAAACTCCAGTCGACGATTTGTTGATGCTTTCTTTTACCATTATGCAGGGCACATGTCACAATCCTTTGAGCACTGACCACCGTTTTACCGTTAGTAGAGAAAAATGACGTAAAGCCCAGCCACCGGTAGAACAGTGGTAGAGAAAAAATGACTTAATTAACAGCCGCCGATGGATTAGTCTGTAAACACTTGTAACTATTTTATATCTACCGTGAAACATTACAATTATTTGCGAATTTTCATTCAGAAGCTCAGGCAGAAGGGTTAGAATTGTTCAGGAACGCAGATTTCAAAGGGATAAACCTCAGCAAGTTTAGTCTGTTGACGCTTGATTCTCCAGTTTTCTCCATATTATTTTATTATTTGTATCAAAACCAGTGATTAGCATGGCCACTCAAGAATATTAATAAATTAATATTGTGTGTGTAAACTATAAGGTTAAAGATTAAAGAAAGAAAGTAGAAAGGTCTCCCAACGAAAAAGCTATACAGAGTTGGATATACACCCCAAACCACGCTAATAGCTTGGGAGTGAAATTTAGGATTTCTCGGTTTTCTGTGAATTGATTTTGATAAAACATTCCTCAGCTGGTTAGCAAAATATGGCAACACCATTGTTAGGTTTTCATTATTCTGTGTAACGTCCTTTATTTTTTATTTCAGATGCGACAGTTTTGAGGTGAACCACGCTAATAACGTCTCTCCTCTCTAAGAAAAATATGACATGAAAATGGTTCTCACCGATGGAGAAAAGTCTGTCATCATCAAGGAAAGTGTTAAAGGCAACTTCGGGTTATTTCGAAGAAGTTAGGTAGTTATGTGGACATCGTTATATGTTACCTGAAGTCAGAGAAGAAACGATCCGATTGTGGGACCTCCAAGACTATGACAGCTACGGATGTAAGGAATATTATCCGAACGTCACGTGGGGAACTCGGACAAACAAGTAATGCCATTTTCACCGCCTCTGGACTTCCTCATGTACTGAAAACCACCAGAAATCCCAACCTCGGGATCATGGCTTCTATGTGAGATCCCTTGAAACTGCTCCCTTTAAAGCCTCGTCACAGGAATTTGAGGCTTCAAAGTACTCGGAAGTACATGACGTTGGACGTGAGTTGTGTCCTGTTCACTGACGGTTGGGAAAATGGTTTAGTCTATTTCGAGGATGAGAGTCACCAACGTTTACATCATCGTCAATAGGGTGGAGAAATCATGATGTAGGCTGGTATCAATGGAAAAAAATTGTGACAGATTTCAAGACTAATAGTGGTTTTGAAGTTATCCGTTGAAATGGCGCTCATGTGGTCAAATAATTCATTATGTCAATAAATCATGAAATATTATTATGGTTTTCTGTTGTGTATATACTCAAGGTATGTTTAATATATATAATCATTCTTTATTTTCTCCAAAAAATATCTGGATGGGCTATTTTCTTTCAAAAGCGTGGTTCACCCAAAAACTGTCGAATCTGAAATAAAAAATAAAGGAAAGTAGAGAGAATAATGCCAACCTAACAATGGTGTTATATTGTACTAACCCCCTGAGGATTTTTTATTTCTCAAAATCAAGGCATATAAAACCGAGAAATCCCAAATTTCATTAGAAAGCTATTAGTGTTTTTAGAGTTATATATTTGAAATCCGGTATGTTTGATAGGTTTAGTCCAGAGTCACAAGTCCTATGGAACTGGCATCGGTGTGGCTACCGCAAAAAGAAAAAAAGATGTGACATGTCTGAGATCCTTTTTTCGTTATACCGTGAATTAAGAAAAAATGCAGTTAAAGGAAATTTTCTTGCAAATAAAGAATTTCTCCTTTCAAAATATTTCCATGAGAATTTATTCCTCTTGGCGAACACACGCGACCCGAAACTGCCAGAGAGTAGTAAGCATTAGAATTTGAAGTCTCTCGCATTCATTTTTTCTCGTTCTCTTCACTGACAATAACTCAATAAAATTTCCTTCTGAAGGACAATAAAGTCAACTAATACATACTATACACGTTGTGTTATTTTACACTAGCAATGGAAACCTTTTCTACTTATGAAAAGACGGCTAATTTGATTTTCAGCATAAAATAGGAGTATAAATTTTGTATATTGGTTTCAGGATGGTCATGTGGTCATGGAAACTAACATTGCAACGCAACAGACTCGGCCCACTACGAAAAAGGATTGTGGTCGGTTGGAATGCTTTCAGAACAGATGCTGTCCAGATAATATCCCAATAATGACACTTCAAGATTTAGTCTTCTTGTGTTGTGTGTTTGGGATCATGTTAAATTTTCTTCCAGAATTGCACGATACTTGGCTGCGTATATAGTTCGTTTGATAATGTGACTATCCACTGTAACTGTAGATGTAAAACATACAAAAAACATAGCACTCTTATGATGTTCCATAGATCATAAATGTTGTTTAATTTCCACAACACAATACAATTATATAAAGAATATAAATTTGTCGCGTTTTGCTACATCTGGACAAAAACTTTTATTGAAATAGGCATATTCTTTATTCAAATGCACAAAATTAGAAAACATAATGCGTGTCTTTTCTTTGTTAATTAAAATGACATTAAAATTGGCATTTACTTACTGAGTATTTATTAATCCACCCACGAGGATCAGATGTGGCACAAGGCCGGTTTAATGTGGGTATCTCCGAGCCCGTAGGCTCGGCCAAAAATATAGCCTTTGAACCCGCCTAGACGGGTCCAGGTCCTGTCTACCTCTCCGGACGAAACCTTGCCCTTCGGCAAGGCCTCGTCCGGGTTCCTCGCTGCTAACGCAGAGAGTTGGACAGAAGGCCTCCGCAGTCAAAGACCGCATTCCTGCACAAGGGTCTTGTACCTCCCCACCCCCGGAATCTATGATACGAGGCCGCCCAATCTCTACTATATCTCAATTTTCATAAGGTAGTATTCGGATAAAATAAAATTTTTATTGCAACCTAATTATGTACAATAATGTATCATATGCCATACAGGTAAACAAGTTAACTGCAAGAATTGAAAATAAATACAATGTATCAAAATATAAATGAGAGACATGTCATAACAGATTATTACATTTTAAAAAATTCAACAATGTTTGGAGGCAGTTTTTAACATCCAATTGAGATTTTCTCTTTTTGAAACGCTGAATTTTCTCACGTTTAACATTATGGATAAAATTGTGTTTTTTCAAGACTTAGCACGAGCGAAACAAATTCACGGATTTGGACACAAAAAAATAAGTCTCCAAAATAACACCTGCCCCGGTTCTATGCATTTTCCAGCGTGTTACAATGGTTCCAGCCCAAATTATCAAGCAGCAGTTAGCGAGTAATTAATAGTTACTCTTTGGCGATGCTAACAGATTTCCACCTGACACGTTTCAGAACCTTTATTCGATCATCGTTTTTTCTTGATTTACGGTGTTTTCTTTTTCTTTTTCTTTTTTTGTCTATTTCCAATTTGTTCCTTTCTTATCTTTTTCCACGATACAATTTTTGACTCCCACAGTACATTCCTTTATCTTTGGCAGAGACTTTATGTTGGCTGTACGTCACTGAATGACGAATAGCTGAAGACACATGCGATATTATCTTACATGTTATCACACAGTAATCTAGAAAAACATCGAAAAGTTAAGGATTTGGATATATGCAAATTCAGTAATAATTAGGTTAATTATTATTTGTCATGGGTCCTTACCTATAACTACAAAATGAACACTTCCTAAAACTATGTATACTACGCCTCTCAAGAGTGAGGGACGAATCAAGCCGAGCTTCTCGGCTTGACGGTCGAACTCTCTGCCTCTGAGCAGAGAGGAACCCGGACGAGGCTCTGCCGAAGGGCAGAGTCACGTTCGGGGAGTTTGACCAACCCGAGTCCGTTTATACGGGTTCTACGGGTATTTTTGGCCGAGCCTACGGGCTCGGGAAACCCACGTTAAACTCGGGATTGTGCTACATGCAACCCTCGTGGGAGGTGGGGTGGCTAGATACCGAATAGGCCGAGCCTCTCGGCTTGACGGTCAAACTCTCTACCTCTGAGCAGATAGGAACCCGGACGAGGCTCCGCCGAAGGGCAGAGTCTTGTTCGGGGTGGTTTGACCAACCCGATCCCGTTTATACGAGTTCTACGGGCATTTTTTGCCCAAGCCTACGGGCTCGGGAAACCCACGTTAAACTCGACCTTGTGCTACATGCAAGCCTCTTTCGGGGTGGCTAGATACCGAATCGAGTCGCGCCGATAGTAGTTCACTCCAAACCAGACTGATAGTCATACTAACACCTTCCACATCTTGTATTATTATTTCGTGTATTATATCCTCGTTATTTCTACTCTTGTGTTCGTGTTATTCTTCCTTGGTCCTAACCTGGACCATAATATTATTAAATAATCTTAAGATCTCAGATAGATATAACCCTCAAAATCGTATTTGATAAATAATTTCTTCTATATTCAGTTAATAGATTTGTATTAATAATTTTTTATTTCCTAGCATATATCCGATTTCTTCATATTGTAATAAACTTGCATGCATTAATTTGATGAATACACTTATGCGACCCACTGCATATATGAATAAATGATATCGCATATTGAGTGCTGGTTTTATTAAAATAGTGCTAAATACAATATATATAATTTAGGATATACAATCAAAAACCTGTTAGAAATCGCTACACGATTACAGTCATGTTTCAACACCACAATGTCTCTCCTCGGGCGATACAACTTCCGAAGACACGCATATATTAATTGATTAAATTTTTAACGATGTATCAACCTTTTCCAGATTATGTAAATCCATTAAATATTTTTAAGAATTTTGGGGAGATACTAATGATTTACCGTTACAAGTGGTACTAATTAAGCCATAGCTGTAGGAATGGAGACTTGGTTGATTAATACCTTTCACAAGAGTATTTAGACATAAGTGAATATAGAGAGCATCACTGGAATTGGAACTGGGATCGCCGATTTCCAATTCCGAGCTGTCTTCCGTTACACCACTCGCACATCCAAGTTTACAGCACCTGGTATTCCCAAGTGTCATCCATCTAGGTATTGATCAGGCTCGACGTTCCTTAACTTCCGTGATCGCACGAGAACTGGTGTTTCAACGGGTTAAGCACACACACACACACACACACACACACACACACACATATATATATATATATATATATATATATATATATATATATATATATATATACATATATATATATATAAGTGTGTCTACAAGCAAAATGAGAACAAATGGAGTATAATTCCATCGTCCTTAACATATGAAACAGAAAGCACTGGACGGTCGTTTCGTCCTATATTCGGGATTCAACAGCAGTGTGCATCCACTACCGAGAATTGAAACCCGGACAGTTACGATATCAGACGAACGTCATAATAACTGTACCAACGGGCTTCGGTGATGACGAGGATTCGCACTGATGATGAGTCCCAACTATAGGACGAAACGGCCGTGCAGTGCTATCGAACCGGACCATTACGATAAGACGCAAGCGTTATACCAACTGTACCAACGGGTCTCGGTAACAAAGAGGAAACTAATTAGACTTGATTCGATTCTCAATAGTGGATGCGCACGGCTGATGAATCTCAAATATAGGACGAAACTGCCGTCCAGTGCATTCTGCATTCTGTTGAAGTTTCTTCTAGACTCGATGAATTCCTAAATTATGATTATCTCAAATCTTCCTAATAATTTCTGTCATTTGTATATACTTGTTTAAACCGGCTTCTAATGGTCTGGATGGAGTGGCTTGATGGGTAGTAGTCGTTGCAAGGTATAAAAAACTCAAAACTGTTGAAAACCAAAGAAGAATAGGTGCTCCACGGTAGATTTCTTCAAGATCTTCGACAAAATTAATGCGTCAAATTAACCAAAATCCAATGGTTACTCGTCAAGATTTGCAGGACGATTTGCTTTCATCAGGAATCTGTGTCACTAAACGGACAGTCAGCAACGAATTTCATAGGAATATTCTAAATTCACCCTCCCCTCGTAAAAACCCAGTGCTATTGAAAAGAGACAGAGATGACAGGTTGAAATTCGCTCGTGAACATAAGGATAAATAACAATCACATTAGAAACTGTATTATGGACAGACGAAACAAAAACAGAGTTATTTGGACGTAATTCTAGAAATCATGTATGGAAGAAAGATGGCAATGTCTTCAGACAAAAGAACACGGTTCTTACAATGAAAATTTGTGGCTGGCAGCGTGATGGATGGATATGTTTTTCTGCAAAACGTACTGGCAACATATCAGTAATAGTTAGTAGAATGAATACCGCAGCATATCAAAATATTTTGGAAGCAATTTTAATGATTTCGGTTGAAAACATACATACATAAACATACACAAC
>OZ010577.1:110019734-110022613 GCA_963932145.1 Acanthosepion lycidas | reverse complement strand
CATATACATACATATATACATAAATATATATATATATATATATATATATATATATATATATATATATATATATATATATATATAGTTAAGTTATAAGGAACTTGGTAAAACCGAATTGGTAAATCCAAAGAGGATGAAATCCTGAGAGCTCAATGTGAGGACAACGAATTGAGAGGAAAATATTTTCCTCTCAATTCGTTGTTGGAAGTTTTACCTGATGATCCTGAATCCTTAAAAAAGGTGAAATAAATTATCGTAATGGTACCTTAAAGTGGTTTGTTTTTCATTACATATTATATATATATATATATATATATATATATATATATATATATATATACGGAGAGAGTGAGAAAAAGGGATATACAGAAATTATTTGTAAAATTTATATGCATCACAGTTGGACCAGTGTGTCCTACTTTTATATTTTCTATTCCTGTTCTTTGCAGCTCTAAACAAATATTGTATTTTTGCTACCTCTGCTAAACCCTGTTCTGTCATCTATTTACACAAACTCATTAGATAGTTTATTATCTGCCTTCCTCTGTCCTTCTTGCCTCCAATATATCTTGTGAGTGTCCACTTCACCTATCCCACTTTTCTTTAATATGTTCCCGAGAAATTTCAACTATCCCCTTCTGATTCGAAGTATATATGTCTTTTTATTTCCATTTCCCTTAAACATCATCATCCCTTCATGATATTCTCAGCGGCCTTCTGCAGAATTGCATTTCTGTTACCTCTAACATGTTGTGAAGAAATTGTGCATCAGTCGCTGTCACATAGAAAGACCGATATGACATAATAGTTCAATACTCTTTGTTTCTATTAGGTTGGTGCAAAAATAATTTCGTTTTCTCACATAGTAACATACGTTAGAAAACGAAATTATTTTTGCACCAACCTAATAACAAAATCTTTTCTTTCTTTATTACGAATATTTTGTTTCCTAATACAAAATTTAGCTTTTGAAAGGCAGAATGACCTAACGTACTTTAGTAAATGATTTGTATTACAGGTATTAGGAGAGACAGCAAAGAGACAAACCTTATTAAGAGCTACAAAGTACAATTGTGGGAAGCCATGATCGCCCAAATCCTGTCTATGTGTCGTGTCCCTAATTGAAGGGACACGACATATTGACATGAAGAATACTCTGGATTTGTGGTAGAGTCTGAACTGGTATGCTTGGTTAAAAATTTTAAAAATGTCCACCAACACGACTATTTTGACGGAATTTGTATTTGGTACAACAGAAGAAGAGATTGCCAAAAGAAAAAGACAATAAAACTAAAGTGATTCAATTAACAGTTAACAGAAACTATCGACTATCAGTATATTTCCTTCACCTCACACATATTCCTTCACCCTGCGAAGAATTTCACACTAACAATTTTGACCAAAGTATTTATCTTTTGAGCTAGGATCATTTCTTCTTTCTTCAACTGCCTTATAATCCTTTTTGTTGTTGTTGTCGTTTCCAGTGCTTTTAGAAAAGCAAAGACAAAAATCATGCATCGCTCTCAAAAAATATATATGGAAATGGTTGGTATAACAGGTATTAGAAGAGATAGCAAACAGACAAACCTTATTAAGAGCAAAAAAGTACAGTCGTGTGAAGCCATGATCGCCCAAGTCCTGAAGGTTCACGACACATAGACATTAAGAATAGTCCGGATTTGGGGCAGAGTCTAAACTGCTAAGCTTGGTTAGAAATTTAAAAAAAATGTCTAACAACATGTTTATTTTGACGGAATTTGTATTTGGTACAACAGAATAAGAGATTTTTCAAACGAAAAAAATGTCCACCAAAAATTTTCGCTCTCAAAAATATATATTAGTTACTTTTTGTTTTTTCTTTTTGTAAATATGTCCGCGTGAGGCCAACATGGGAATTAAGTATTAATGCAAATGAACAAAGAAACCTAAATTGTATAAAAAAATTATTCGAAGAAAACATCATCTGTGGTAAATTAAAAATTTGTAAAGATGATTTGATTTACTGATTGCAAATTACCTGCATTGTGAACATCATAGGCGTGCGAGCAGATAGAAAAGAAACTTACATAAAACACTCAGAAAAACATTAGATTTTGACCTCACCCGTAATGATCGTGAATTTTTATACGTCAATTATACAACGGACATCTTGAATCTGATATTTTGGAATTAAATCAGACGCATTAAAACACAACTATTCCAGAATCTCATTAATCATTGTATATATATATATATATATATATATATTCCGTTTCTAAAACGAAACTTAAAACATATATATATATATATATATACACCATTTTAGAGACGCCATATATATATATATATATATATATATATATATATATATATATATATGTGTGTGTGTGTGTGTGTGTGTGTGTGTGTGTGTGTATGTATGTATGGCGTCTCTAAAATGAAACTTACAATGATGATATATAAACGAACACACGTATGAGACTTTTGTCATTGAGGTGCAGGTAAGATTTTGGCTCGTATTTGATGCAGAGCCTGTTCACAGCACTTTGTTTGTGATTTCTGTTATTCTTTGTTCATTTGCTAATGCATTTCTATCCGCGATGTTTAGTAAACGTGCTATTTTCGAAGTTTTCGTGTTTTTAGCCAATGTTCTTAATATCCTGCATCTTATCTCTTTATTTACACTTATGGTCGTATGACGTAGAAACATACAAACACATACACGCACACACACATAGAATCTGTCTGTATGTGTGTACGTGTTTCTACGTGATATGTACTGTGTCTGTCTGTGCGTGAAAGAGAGAGAAAGAGAGGTTCGAAATCCAGCCACATTTGTTACATTATCTTATGCGCAAATATTCTTGTGAATGTTATGATTCCATCTAATCATCCCTTAG
>OZ010577.1:109932234-110017234 GCA_963932145.1 Acanthosepion lycidas | reverse complement strand
TATTAAACGATTTTCATATAACGTGTTACCAATCATCCATTTTCTCTCTAAATCCTTCTAGTATTATACTGAGAGAGCTCAATTTTATTCTGATAAATGTCACTCAGTTTTGCTTATCATGCTTCAAAGCATGTAACAATCGACTGCCTTCAGCTAGCTTTCATCTTAGCCACTGTCGTTTTGTAGCTTTGTGTTTTTTTACGCCTTGTATGTCTCGGGGTTCATTTGTTTGTTTTCATTGTCAGGACTACTTATTTTACTCCTGTCTGTTAAGTTTTTCATCAACGTGGAAATAAATATTAGTACGATAAATACATTTTATGTAGAAATATCCTACAAGACTGAAAATAAAGCAAAATGATAAAAAAAAAGTGTGAATGTTGTTTTAACGATCAATATTTTTTTACTGTTGTTCTGTTGTTCACCCAATACAAGACATAAATTTCCATTCAATATGCAGGGCCATGAATGTGGATTTTGCAAGGGCGTATAGAGGAGCGTGGATTTTCATATTAGAATGATATGTGGGATATATAATTGCTGTAGGTTAAATACTGTGTTGATTAGAGAAATATCCCATAGGGTGTTCGTTTCACATTGTGGTAGTTACGAGAAAAAGCCATCCGCGTTGAATGTATCCCTTACCAATGGGCTATCAATCGAATGAGGACGTATCAGCTAAGTATACTACTCAAAGCAGGTTGTAGCCCTGAAAGTCTGGATTGGGGAACTAAGAAATATAGATCGCCCCAAACATCTATCATGAAAATAACGATAGGGCAACAAGAGGCTAGCAACGTTACCTCAGTGGAAAAAGTGGTTGAGTGGTGGTGAACAATACATTACCCACAGGGCTGCGCAAACGCCTTTGAACGCATGCGAGGCGGTAAATTTCGAGATAAACCTCCGTAAGGGGAGTTAAGTACATTTTTGCAGTTTTTTTTTTTTTTTTTTTTTTTTTAGCAATGGATCGTATATGCGAGTTCCAGTTGAGAAGAAGCACAAACTTGAATCCTAAAGAATGTTCAACGCCCAGATATCACGAAGTTTCGGCGAGTCGGAAAAAAACAAACAAATAAAATATCCCTTTGTCTCTCCAATGAAAACAAACGGTTGCAATAACAAGTACTGTATACCCTTACTCAATTTTCATTAGCACGTAATAAAATCAGATTCTATTCAATTATATTCCTGCGTGTTCCTTCGTTCCTTAGTCGCATTTGCTTTCCTTTCCAAAATCCTGTATACTTGAAACTACTGCATTTACATGTTCCGCGTGTGCTGCTATACTTGTACTTCTCATGAGGATGTCGTCCAGATACGCTACAGCAAAATCTAGACCACCCAACATCGAATCCATTACTTGTTGGAAAATGGCGGGCGCGACCTTAATCCCAAAAGGTAGTCTATTAAATTTATACAGACCCCGAAGTGTGTTTATACACAAAAGTTTTGACGTTTCTTTTTCTACTGGTATTTGCAGATATGCGTCGCTGAAGTCTATCTTCGAAAATATTGTGCCTCCATTAAGCTTCGCAAATATTTCTTCCGCTGTTGGTAGAGGATAATCATAGTCTTTGAGTCCCGCGTTTAAACCCGTCGAGAAATCAGCACAAACACGAATTTCTTTAGACTTTTTTCACGTATACCTTTGGTGTTGCCCATTCACTATACTCAACTTTTTCAAGTACACCAGTTTTCTCTAATCTGTCCAATTCATTATCTATCTGTTCAATTGAGGCAAACGGCACATTCATTTTCTTTTTGAATAGCGCCTGAGCGTTTTCTTTTAGCTGGAATTTTGTCTCCATCTTGGTACACTTTCCCAACCATGGAGAAAAAACAGTAGGAAATGTTTCCTTAAGTTTCTTTAAGTTACTTTACTAATTTTTGGGCTTCGGTGTTTAAACTTTCTACCTTGTAACAGAAAGAATTTATCGGTAGATCCCATAATTGGAATTCTGTTATCCAATTCGTACCAAATATGTTCGTGGTATTTTCTATGACAAATAGTTTAGCTTTTCGCGTTTTTTTTTTTTAACGTGACGTATGTAACAAATTCCCCAATAAATTGTATTTTTTCTTCCGTCACTGACCTCGCGATTTCTTTTGTCTTCATTAAAGTTGGTTTCCCCAATTTCTTCCACGTTTGCAAATTTATGATAGATAGATCTGAGCCTGTGTCAAGTAGCATTTTTATATTTTTATTACTTATTTCGACGGTAACAAATTTTCTGGTTATTCCATCTTTTACCTCGTTGGACTTTAATTTTCTTATTTTATTGTCTTTATTTTTGGACCTGCAATGCGTGCTTTTATGACCCACTCTTTTACAGTTAAAACATTTTTTATTCCTAAATTCGCAATATCTGTACCAGTGTAGTTCACCGCAAGCAAAACATGGCTTCAGGATTTTTTTTTTTTTTTTTTTTCTCTGGTATTTCACTTTTTGCTTGATAATCCGCAATTTTTGAATTCTTTTTGGTAGACTGACTTTCTTCTTTGTAGTGTATTTTCCTTACATGCGAAACGCCAGACTGTTCCATCTTTTTTTACGCTAACATATCTGTACCGTAATACTTAGATCGCATTCCAATTTTGCCAGTACAAATTTTCTCAACTCTGCGTCCCTTTCCGATACCAGCCCCTGTACAAACACCAAGCACTTAAAATTGTCTGCGCTTAACTCTGCCAGCTTGAATTCTTCACAATGCTTCTTCACATTGGCTGCATACGTTATGTAGTCTTGTTCGTCATCTTTCATCAGATTCAAACATTTCCACCTCTTGTGAAACAAAGATGTCTTTTTACTAAATAATTCACTTAATATATTTACCACCTCGGTAAATGTCAACTCGCTAGTTTTTTTTTCGGTAAAATGTAGTTTACCAATTTGTTATGCTCAGCAGTTCCTAATTTGCTTAAAAGAAGCCTAACCTTCTTTCCTTCCGACCATGAGTGGCAGTCCTCGTTATACACGTCCATATATTTTTTATAATACTCCTCAAAAGTTATCTCTTCATCTGGACTGTACGTGAATATTTCAATTGAATTCCATATTGTATTCTCTGGGAAAGAATCATTTTGTAGATTTTTCTCTTTCCTCTTCTCAGTTATTTCCAGAATTTTGTTTTGAATCTCCTTATGCATCTGTTTCATTTTTTTTTTTTGTTGGAATTGCATTTGTATATTAAAAGTTTCCTCCTGTAGCTGCATCTGGAATGTTTTTTGTTGCTCTAATATTGTCATCTGTTGTTCCGACTGTAACTTAAAGAATTCCCGGAATATATTTTTGCATTCCTCCATCTTCACGATAAGTTTACACAATGCTTAAATACTGTAGAGTGGGGGTCCTACGAATTTGCAATTCGTGACCTATTTGAGCAAACTGTATTATCGAGAAAAATATATTTCTTTTCTCAGTTGAGTTGTGGTGGAGTTATTTCGCAGTAGAGGCTTGTATTTGCACTACATCGGTCCTAAATAGTTTGACGTACAAAAAGTTAGGAAATTAATATAATAAGTATTACGCAGAGTAATCTTGTTTTGGTCGCTTACTACGTTCGAATTCGACTAACTGTCGTCCGACATCGACTAGTATTTAGTCACCCCCCACGAGGGTATCATGTGGCACAAGGCCGGTTTAACGTGGGATATCCGAGCCCGTGGGATATCCGAGCCCGTGGGCTCGGCCAAAAATATACCCTTTGAACCCGAAAAACGGGTTCAGGGTCGGTTTACCTCCCCGAACGAGACTCTGCCCTTCGGCATAGCCTCGTTCGGGTCCCTCCCCGCCCGAAGGCAGAGAGTTCAACCGTTCAGTCGGTCGTCCGACATCGACTAGTATTTAGTCACCCCCCCACGAGGGTATCATGTGGCACAAGGCCGGTTTAATGTGGGATCTCCGAGCCCGTGGGCTCGGCCAAAAATATGCCCTTTGAACCCGTATAAACGGGTTCAGGGTCAGGTTTACCTCCCCGAAAGAGGATCCGCCCTTCGGCGTAGCCTCTTTCGGGTTCCTCCCCGCTCGAAGGCAGAGAGTTCAACCGTTCAGTCGGTCGTCCGACATCGACTGATCTTCGTTTCTCTTACTACCCCTAATTATATTAGGTGGGAGAGTCTATTAATTATAGAATAGGTGTGTTTCACCATAACAACTTCGTATTAAGTAACATATAGGACCAGAGTCTCATTATGCCGTAAGCGTCGCTGTGTGGTTTCAGCAGCAAGCTGGTTGGGATTTGGTACCTGTCCGTCAATCCGGTGTTGTATTTAGACTTGTTGCAAAGCAAAACTAGAAAGATCTGTCTGTACTGCTATTTACATCTCGACGAGTGGTGAGATAAGATAGACACAAATCTTTCCAAGGATCTTTATATTTAGAAATTAAAATGGACTATTTTTACAACAGCAATTATGTGTTATCCCAAATCAGAACCTATGGCTATATACAAACATTTTATATGTTGCTTACATGTTTTTTTTATCGATTCACCATTTCTGCGTAATTAACATTAAAAGAAAAATTGTCTACAAGTTTTTCTAACTTCAAACACAAATATTATAAATCTGTTTCCGCATGTCCGTATAAATAATTATATTATTACTTTGTTTTAAATCAATTCAACCCAATCAAAGTGATAATGTCACTGACACGCAAGGGACAACTAGGAGTGAAAGAGAATAAAAACGATTTTAGAAGGAAACGGAAACCTAGTCGTAAACGGGATATAAGAGCATCAACTCTACTCCTTTTGAAAAGAAAAGAGAGGAGTTTTTATACTAAGATTCTGCGACACTTCACTTAAGTACAATGTGCAAATGGTAAATTGTCGCCATTTTATTTATTTTTTAATTTTGTGCATGTGCGTTGTTTGTTCTGTACAGTATAGTAGGGCCCTTTGGGAACTGTCTGTGGGTAAAAGAGTACCATGATGCAATTTACACCGGAGGCTCCAATATGAAGATTTCAGAGTGTTTTGGTGTCGATCAGAGGACAGTGCAAAAAATTCAGGAAGAGCTGGATGAGTCTAATGCGTTTTACGAAGGTACGGCAGCACGGAAAACTCAACCTGATCGTTCTGATACGAAAAGAACTCACAAAGTTGTTGGTGAGGGCCTCCGACTCAACAAGGAGTACTACATCAAGTGCCCTGAGGATATAGTGCTTGCCTGGGTAAGAGGATGAATGCTTGAAGTTCCTGTGTTTAGCAACAAGTCTGTATGCCATCAAGCAGTAGGACTCAGGCTGTCAGACAATTTCTGCAAACACATCAATCCATTATTATGTACGGGAAGCATTTGAGCGAGAGACCAAGAAAACTCCTTGTAACACCAAAGATGAACTGAAGACAAGGATTATGCCAGCATTCCCAACTTAAACAAGAAGACAGCTCAGAAGAGATACTGGGGATTCTGAAGTCGTCTGGGGGCCATGGTTGAGGCCAATAGCGATTTATTGAATAGATTTACTCTTTAATATTTCAAGAAATTTTTGTGTAATTTTGATATATACCTATTAATGATCAACGTTTATTTCGTTTTTAATTTTTATGAACTGTTAAATGCTTCTACAGTGGCGTCAAGTATGCATCCGAGGATGCATCTAAAAGGCGGATTCATTCTGCTACATGTGTAAGGACTTTATGACAGTTGATCATTCCCGAACAATTACCCCACTCCAAAATGCTTACCATCACTAGTTTGATTGTAAAAATGGAGATCAAGAAAAACCATGCGACCCTTACATCGCTGGTAACCACTGTTAAAATGGAATAGCTTAATGATAAGAAAATAGCTTTCTACTTTGCTGTCCAAATGATCAGGAGGGCAACACAAAGGCGTTGGGATGATTGTTATTTTCGTCTCACAGATATAACTAATTATTATGTTTCTTCCAGAAAAATATACCAACTTCCGCTGAGACCTGTTCGAAACTCAGATGAACTAATTGTCCATATTTCCCCAGTAAATAATGATCTTCCTTCATCCGATGAGAAAAAAGCCCTCAAAGGTGGATCCTGCGAAGTCGATGTCTTCGGACTAGAATGTCTCTGTCTATTTAGGAGTAAGTGGCAGTGAATCACTGGATCACCAATAAAGACCTGAATGATCTTGTCCATTGTATCTATGCAACAATTACAGCTTCTAGCCGCCCGGTTAAAGTAGTGGAGCAAGGATCAGCAGATCCAGTATACGGGACTGATTTTATCCCATTTTTTACATGGAAATGATGTGCTACTGGGAAAAATATTGGGTTTTTACACATCAACACCTCTCTATCTATAAATGGCAGGATGTGTGTGTGTGTGTGTGTGTGTGTGTCTGACGAATTCACGCCCGCAATTTTCGACGGATTTGCCCCAAAATTTACATGCACGTGCTCCAAGTTAGCGAGAAGGCCAAGACCGACTTTGCATTTCCCAACTCCCATCGATAGTGGAAATAATCGATTGTTTCATGCTTCTACATCAGTTTTCATATAGTTTGCGGCCATTTTCTACTGGCCAGAGTGAGAGCCAACAGCTGACTGACACGAATGTTAACTAGCATGCTAGCATGCAAAAAATCGATAGCTGCATTCGTCACAAGTGGGAAAAATTTAAATCTGCACGGCACTTTACTCCAATTGGCTCATTCGCTTGCTTGAACTCAACGTTGATTCTGATTCCGCAGAACTGGGTTGGTGTGAAAAAGTATTTGTTGTTAACATTCTTTTTTCATTCGGTTTTTCCAGTTACGAGTCCTTTTTTAAAGCTGATCGTTTTGTGTATATTTTGTTTAATTCTTTTTTCGTAACAGAGTTAATGTTTAGTATAGAGCTTAGAAAAAATTCGCAGTGTGAGATAGGCAAGAAGTAAGGCATGTAGCAACATCAGCACGACAAAGGGCAATCCTTTAAAGGCAAGGAAGGGCAAAAATATTTTAAGTCAAGTCATAGCGATTGCTGTATGAGTCGTACGATTTTTGAATCAAGCACTGGCAACGGCGGGCTATGCTGCTAGTCTCTTCATATTAGCGACTTTTCGTAGACACGTCCAGGTAAAGTTTGAAGGCTGTGCTCATACGCAGTTAGAATAAGTACTCCATCATTTCCCTGATCCAATCAGTTTATATGAAGGATTGGCATGACAATATTGATTTCCACTTAGAGGCTACCAAATACAAGCAGTACCAGTGGAGTTTGTGTCACGCTCATTGGGCTCCTCATGAATAAGCATGCGGGCTTCAGAAATTACTGTTGCTTTCTCTGTCACTTGGGTAGAAGAACTGGGATCTAGGAGCGTACGTAGGTAACAGTGTTCAAGAAAATATTTTGGTAGACACGAACAAGGTGCTATTCCCCTCTTCATATGAAGCTTGGTCCAATCAATTTGCCGAAGGCCATGGGACATGAATGGTGTAGCAATACATGTCCCCTCTGTTCCCCGCTTTCAGTTCTGCTAAGATCAAAGAGGGAATTTTCGACGGACCTCAAATCCGAAAGGTGTTGAAAGATAAAAAATTTTAAAATGTTCTTATTCTCACGGACCTGAGAGCACGAAAAGCATTTGTCAGTTTTCCACGTCTTCCTTTATAACATACGGGCACTAGATTACCAAAAGTGTCTCGAGACATTTCTGCAGGTTTATGAGGATATGGGGTGCCGGAAGTCAGTCAATATTCACTTTCCCCACTCCAACCACAATTTCTTCCTCCATAACCTCGAATCAGTGAGTGATGGGTATAAAGAAAAGTTCCACAAAGATATTATGAAGAACAACAATCAAGACAAGAGTACCCCCATCAAGACGAGAGGTAAAGTACTCGAGATCAGCCACAAACTCCCTTCTGACTGCCTAATGGACAATAATATCTATATATTGTATTATACAAATTATGCAGAAATAATGCCGTTTTCTCACATAGTAACATATGTGAGAAAACGACATTATTTTTGCATCAAACTAAGTAGTATTTCTTTCTGTCAGTGCGCTGCATGTATGTTATATTATTTTATGTAATACGCCTTTTTAAAATATTGTCTGAAATAAGTATATAGTAAAACTGTTTAGAATTTTGAATTCACTACATCAGAATATGTAAAAAAAACACCTCTTCATATGCTTGCCCTGGAGTATTTTTAAAAACCAGTGTTATCAATGATGCAAACACATAAATGTTAAGAGTACTTTATGAATGACTTTTTTAACAGGCACTAGGTCAGCTTAATTTTTTACAATGGAGTTCATCTTGTACAAGGCCCAAGAACCCCTTGAGGTAGTGGGTTATAGAGTAAGAGGCACAGTTTATGTGGATATAAGGGGAAGATAACAGTTAACCATAAACTTGAACAGGTTAAGGCTGAAATGATCGAGGACGCAACCTCTTGGGAGTCGGTTTCACAAAATAACGGTCCGCGGGAAGATAGTCGAGAAGAATTACATCTCACCAGTGGTATACGAAGGGAATGACGGTGGTTCGCTACAATGTGCTTATTATGGTGTGTCGTAGCTGTGAAGGCCATAACTGGTGGAACTAAGTAATGTAGTTCATCCGAGCACTTTCGGTGGAAATATCTATAAAGTAGCGAAATGCTTGTTTCGTTTCGTATGTCCAAAAGGGGTTTTACGGTGGAAAATAATTTATCCCCCAGACTGACCCGTAGACGCTTTGGGACTCTATCGAGATTGGAAAGTGAAGACTCAGAAACCCCTGCTCAAATATTGCAATGCTACTCCAATTTTGGTCTGATTTCTCTCTTGTAATTGTAGATGATAGCAAGCGGTGGCAGGGTTTTACTGGAACGGTACAGGGAACAGATCATTTTTTCAGCATCTTTAGAGATGGATCGTATATACATGTCCTACTTAAGGTGTGGGTTGAATTTAACTCCTAATAGGTGCTCAAGACACTGGGCTGCCACGAAGGAACATCCGTTCATCGAGATTCGTAATAGTTCTGGATCCTGTCGGCGATAATGGAATGTAACTTTTTTGGCTTTCGAGACATTGAATGTAACCAGAAATTTTTCCCCCGCTGAGATTTTAGAAATAAGTTATAGGATGGATCAGTTGCCAATCTCTGGTCGGGTATATCTTTAGAGGTACAGCCATATACCGTTGTATCATCAGCAGAGATATTATGTTGGTGAAAAAATAATGACGTAATAATGTCGTTTTTTGACGTATTTTTCAACGTCAAAAAACGACATTATTACGTCATTATTTTTGCACCAACCTAATACTAACAAATGATCGAAGTATACTCACATTTTGTTAATTGGGAATCGAATAAGATAATTCATGCACTATACAAATTAAAAATAATGTTATCTACGACTACAACCATTAGTACTATGATATATCTATTACAACTATATATCACAGTTTACGGTAATTTAATATTAATATTGACCAATTAATACCTACTGACCCTATAAAAAAAAACCTATAATTCATACCGGTGTTTTATAAAATATCAATACCGATTTTTTACGTTTTATTTTTATAATTAATACGGTGAACGTCAATGGGTTAATGTATCTCGTACTGACAGTTAAGAGGCGGTTTGGGCATGGAGTAAATGTCCCCAAGGCTAGTCCGGTCGACCATTACTTCTTCTGTGTCGTGTCCCTCCAGAACGTTGACGATCAAGGCTCACCGAAATTTCCTGCCCTTTGTAGCCCTTAATGTATTTTCCTTTTTGCTTTCTCTCCCCAAATCTGCTCAGCCATTCCTTCACTCACCAGGTAGTTTATGCGTTGTTCCCCTCTGTTCATTGTGCCTTCAATCTGACCCGTGAGTATTAAATTTTCTAAACCGTATTTACTCATCATGTTATCCATAAATTTAATCTATATCTTCTTGATGTTAAGTTTAAGTCGTTGCTCATATATTCGGTCCATGGTATTCCTGCCCTTCTAGAGAAGTACATTTCTGTTGCTTCAAATCTCGTCTTTATTTGTGTAGAGATTGTCCAACATTCACTACCGTATAGGAGGATAACTATTACGTAACAGTTCAGTACTCTTTCTTTTGTTTCTAACGAGACCTATATATTTCAGAATAATTGCTTAGCTTTTGGAAGACACTCTTTTTTGCTATTTCAATTCAGCTTAGGCCTTCAATGTTGCACTATCCGTCGTCTGTTAAAACACTTCCCAGATATTTAAATTGTTTCACTTGTTTGATTTCGGTACCCACAATTTGTAATTTTCATGCTGGGCTATTCTTTTTGCTAACAACCATGCATTCTGCTTTTACAATATAATACGTTGTTAAGATTGTGACTGCCAATAATGAATCCTGGTAGGAATTCTCTCTCAGAATCTCATCACATCACTGTATGCGGTAAATAAGTCTCGTCATTCGATCCTCACTGGTTGGTTCATAAACAGTTCGATATTAAATCACCTATAGGAAGGAACGACGTCGTAAAATCAATTATATTTTTGCAGATTATTTTTTAGTTTTTTTTTTTGTGTGTGTGTGTGTGTGTACATATATGTGGGTTTGTTTACTGGTTCGTGTGTTTGTTTATAAGTGCGTATAATTGTGTTTGATGAACATTCACGAATCAGTGGGAGGAGCCTCCAAGCTTCTATTCAAACTATCCAACCGTCATTATGCACCCTCACGACTTTCTCATTCAGCCACACAACCGTTAATTGGCCACTCCTGATAAAATATAAACAATAAAATCATAAATAGAAACAAACACTATCAACTTCAGTAAATCTCAACCAAATTTCATTTACCAGTTGCCACCATCATAAATGTGCGGAAAATACCAACAACAATGAATTTTATGCAGGCAGTAAAAGCCAAACATTTTAGGTGATTTACGTCCAAGATTATTCCTTTTTTTTTTTTTTTTTTTTCATTTTATTTTCTTTATATTTTTTGCTCGTTTTCTAGAGTTAAATGTGCAAACTTTAGATTGGGCTGTTAACTTTCAGCTCGCTTCAATGGAATGTTAATCCTCCGGGATATTATTGGGACCGAGCAAATCGCGGAGACATCTACGCTGCATCATAAAAATAAGGATGGATAAGAAAATCGATGTGTTTATCACTTACGTCCCTTTGAAAAGCACGTTCCTAACACGTGACAAAAAAATCCAAGAATTAAACATGAAATTTCTCTTCACAGTAGAAAAAAAATTAATTTTGCCTGTAAAAATATACATCTGATTAAAGATGGTTGTTTGTTTGGTTAATTTAATGGTCTATCAACATTTATTGTGTTTGGTTATTAGTGTCGAATATAATTCTTATAGGAGAAAAATCACAATGAATTAATAGACATGTAAAAACAGATCCAGTTTCAACTGGAGTCAAAAAAGAAGACATAATTATTTTACTTATCAACAAGAGTTGATCAGCATTATTTAAACCATTCAGAGAAAGAACTCTTGTTCTTAATAATAATCAGAAAACATCAGAGACATATCGTAAAAACTCAAAAAGTATCCGCGGTAAAAGAACTATGTTTTTAATAAAAAGTCCCTCTTATACAAGATCTGAGACCCATTAAAGGTAAAGGGTTACAGAGTAAGAGATAAAATGAACAATTTGTGGGCATATGTGGGGAAGATAACAGTCAATCGTAGATTTGAACAGGTTAAGATTGTGAGTTATCCAAGAAACATTCTCTTGTAAGGTGGTTTCACAAAGTAGTGGGGTTTTTTTCCGAAGAAGCTGCTCGAGTGGAACTTACATCTTCCCAGTGGAATACGGATTGTTTCGTCTTTGCGAAAGGAGTTGTAAGGTGGAAAATAATTTATCACCCACAAAGACGCGTATACGCTTTTAGATTCTACAGAGTTTGGAAGAGGAAGAATGAACAGCCGCTGTTCATATATGGCAGTAGTACACAATTTTTGGCCTAATCACTCTCTTGTAATTCTAGAGGACAGCAAAATAATTCAGATAATTATTTGAGAGGTACAAGGAACTGACCATTTTCCCAGCATCTTTAAACATGAATCGTATGTACTAGTTCCACTTGAGGTCTGTGGTTAGCTCAAGTCGCAATAGCCGCTCAAGACATAGGGCCTCTCAGATATAACACTCGTTCTTCGCCATAGACGAAAATTCAGGGTCCGCTCGGTGCTGATGGAGTATCTCTAGTTTGGAATTGTAGCACTGAATGTGAATAACCAGTATTTCTCCTGGTTTGTTAGATCTGAGTCATAAGAGAGATCGGCTGTTGTATCATTAGCATAGATATCTGCAAAAGAACGAAGCATGCAATTCGACACTTCGGAGACATCTACAACAAAACAAGCAACTCCTGAAGAGAACATCCCACTTAACACGAAACTTTATTGCAACGTTGCAGAACCATTATGTTTTGGTTGGAGATATATGATGTTCTGAGACGTTACTGTAAAGTTATAATCAACTATTTTCCTGGCCTTTAATTGACCGCACATTTTTAACGTTGCCCCTCCTTTATAACGTTGTGAAGGGCTGTAGAAGAATAATTGTTCATTGATTAATTTTAACATCAGAATGCGTTTGCCTCCTTTAACAAATATGTACTAAAGGTATAAAATTCCTTTCCACAATTTTTTCAGTTGAGAATCACAAATTTAGATGCTGAATCTTCTATGTGTGCTGCTAGGAACGTTGATTCACTCTATCGTGCTTGACAGTTTTGCTCTCCAGAATTTATCTTACATTTTTATACGTCTACGTTTCGTCCACGCTTTGAATATTGCTGACACATATGGTCTGGGGATCCTGCTATATATTTAGGATCCTGCTATATATTCTGTAAAATATCCAAAGAAGAATCTGCAATTTTATTGGTCCTGAACTGACATCTTGACTTCACTCACTTTCTCGCCACCAAAATGTAACATAACTGTACCTTTTCTTTAAATACTTTCATGGTAATTAATCTGATGAACTCGACTCTACGTAAGTAGACCCCATGAATTTAAGTGCAGTACTTGATTGGTGGTAAGATATTATCAATTTACAATTTAAATGGTTAGATATAACCTAACAGTTGCTTACAGTTTCTTTTCTCGCTCTTCTCGCTTATTGAAGTCTGTTCCCGTTTCTTGCTTTTCCAGTCAAATTTGATTTTGAAAAAATTGAATGCAATGTAATTCGTTATCTGCTGTTTTCTTGATTCCTTTTCTTTTATTATTCTCCCTCCTTAATAATGTTTTTTTTTTTTTGTTGTTTTTGGGTTTTTTTTTCATTTTTTATTTATATTTTTCACACTCGGTAACCTCCTGCGTCTTAGTGACACTGTTGCCTTGCTTGCTTGCCTGATTTTAAAAAATACAGGTTCTAAAACCATCCTGGAATGTATTATCCATTTTGTATAATAATGATCGGCTAATACAAAGCCTAAAAGCTACTCAAGTTAGAAGGTTACAGTGGGGTGTTGGATGAGCATAAGAAAATGCGAGAAGTAAAGTCCATGGGACTAGGTAGGAAGGATATAAACGGCTAACCTTTGACTTGAAGAGTTCCATTTTGCAGTGATTGTGAAAGCAGCAGTTCCTGCAAAGAAGCTGTTCGGAGGGAAATTACTTTTTACTATTGAAATACGGAAGGAATGAGAATTATTCACCCTTGTGTACTTGACATGACAGGTCCCAGTTTTAAAGATCAGTGGGGGGGATTAAGAAATGTAGCTCGTCGGAACACATGTTCTGGAGGTAACAAAAGAGCAGCGAAGGTATCGCAATGTTTGGTCTGTGAGAAATGCGCTGTAGGGTGGAATATAACTCATTAGCCACAAAGCAACGTAGACGCTTTTGTACTATGTCAAGCCGGGCCAGTGAGGAGTGGCAGCTCCTGATCAGATAAGGTCTGATTTGACTCTTGTAAAGATTGAGTATAACACGGGAAATCTGAAACTAACTGGAGCTCTAAAATGAACCAACAATTTTCCCAAAATCTTTAGCAGTAGATCGGATATATGAGTTCCACTTGAGGTCTGGAAAGAGCTTATATCCCAATAGATTTTCAATGCAAGGAGCCTTGAGAGAAAACTAATCCACCATGATAGGTGACTGTTAGGGGTCTGTTTGTTGGTAGTGAATCTAATTTAGTTTTGAACTTATTGAATTTTACATTCGGTTCATTCCCTGGCCTAGGTCAGAGGAGAGATGAGCTGTTAGGTGCTGGTCTTTGAGATTTCTGGAGATGCACTTATAAACTGTTGTATCATCCGCATAAACGTTTGGCATTCTTTGACCGAGCAGTTAGTATTGTTTTCGGTTGGGATTCATAAAATCTTTCTTTTAAAACATTTTTTCAGGAAAAAAAAAAAGATTTCTCAACTGTGGTAGTTGTAACCGCTCATTTCATTATTGATGGGGTTTCCGTTCTGACCCTTTGTTTGATGTGGTGTGGAAGGTTAACATCTTGATTATTATTATCATTTTCACATCGAGTTACATATGCTATCTAATTTAGTTTTTGCTACTATTGGTAGTTTTCTACTGATATGATTTCTATGCTCCATTTTCTTCTGTCGATGTAATATTAAAAGGCAAATTAATTTCCAACTTTACCGGGTAAAGTTGGGGACATGTTGTGGCTAATCTATAAAAAATGTTTTTTGTCAATCTCGGGGTAATATTTCAGAAACATTGTAGTAAAGTTATTTCGATAGCTGGGAGGACGAAGAATATTCAGTTCCATGTACCTGCGACAAGGAAGTCAAAAGTGAAACAAGCCTCCCACTAAGAGCAATGCCGGAGAAAATCAACACGCAATAATGCGGAAGTATACTATGAAATTAGAAATGGCTGATCATGTGCAGAGCAAGAAGGTGTTTCATCAGTACCTGAAAAATTGACCGAATAATAGATAGAACACTGAAAAACAAGGCGATTGAAAAGATCAGGTCGCAAGCAAGGCTCTACTACCAACCTAAGTAGATTGACCATAAAAATGTTTATGATATTAGAGCTTTAATTAGAAAACATTCAATCAAATACTCAGTAATACTACAAAACTGTACGTATTTCGTTATTTCCAGGAAGATCTACTTACCGTTTTTTCGTATTCATGTGACTACATTCAACAGGTTAGCCATTTCCAATTTGCTGTAATTGGTGACTAATGAGACGATAACGACATTCCTAAGCATTTGTTGTCAGACTAGATATTTGCATGTCAATAATCTTGTAAAAATGTGGCCGACACCACGCAAATATACGTTATGATTTTTTTATGTTCTCATATACGTTGCGCAGTCACACTGTTTTTCTCACTGTCTCTCTCTCACTCTGTGTCTGTCTCTCTCTCTTTCTCTCTCTCTCTCTCTATATATATATATATATACACACATATATATATATATATATATATATATATATATATATATATATATATATATATATATATATATATGTAAGTGAACATAGAAGTCAACACTTAGAGGAGACAGTCTAGCATGAAATAGATTGTCAACTCTAAGTGTTGACTTCAATGTTCGCTTTTACACACGCTCTATCTCTGATATTCAGCACTTTATCACATAAATATAGCACACCTTAAGACTATAATTCTTCATATATATATATATATATATATATATATATATATATATATATATATATATAGTCATCCACAGACTGACTGTTTCGCTGTATCACAGTTCTTCATTGTGTCTAGACGTCTGATTGATTCAAGGCAGGAACGAAACACGACTGATTTGTCATCAGTCAGTGATCATACCCCTAGGCTATAGTCGCACGGCAGAAAGAGAGAAAGGGAAATTTTAACGTTTTCTATACGAAATAACCCAATTGCCCGGATTCATTTGAAGAGCAATGCGTTATATATATATATATATATATATATATATATATATATATATATATATATATATATATATTTGGTCGCAGGCTATGACTTATACCTATTTTGGTCGCAGGCTATGACCTAACCGAACTATGAATTCTGCAGTCGTAGAAACTTTTCTAAGAGAACCAACCCCAGAGCAACTAAACAAATTTAGAAAAGATGATGTGCTAGAAATAAGGAAACACTTAGTGTTAGGTGTTAGGAAAGCAATGAGGAAAGCAATCTTAATGAGAATAAGAGCTGTGCATATAGTCAATAACGACATATTTGAAGAGGAAATACTAAATCAGTTATCGATAGATGTGCGAGAAATGTCACAAGCACAAATTGAGCTAGTGAAGACCAAAATATACGCTACGACAGAAATAGAAAAGACACGTATCGAACAGGAATTCAAGTTCAGAGAACTAGAGATAAGTAGACAAGATATAGAGGTAAGGCAACAAGGTTTTGACCTTACAAAACAAGTTAGGTTAGTACCTAAATTTCAGGAAGACGTGATAGACAACTATTTCTCACATTTTGAGAAAACAGCAATTAATTACAACTGGCCTAGGAGTGCCTGTCCAATGTTACAAACAGTCCCATGAGGGAAAAGCCCAAAAGGTGTATGTGTCTCGTTGGAGGACAGAGCGGACTATGTTTTAGCCAGGTAAGCGATCTTAAAATGTTATGTGATTGTTCCCGTGGTGTATGTCCAAAGATTTAGGATCCAAAGAAAATTTTAAGACAGAAACAAACCTACTTCCACCGATGGAACACGGTGAAGAATTTCGAAAATAAATACTAAAAATTAAAACAGTTAATACTGTTTGAAGAATTCAGAAATTATTTAGTCGCGGAGCTTAAAATTCATATAGTGAAAAGAAAGACAGAAATTGCTTACGAGTTAGCCGTATTAGCGGATGAATACGCCGTAACTCATTGATAGAGCAGAGGCAAACCTAACTTAGGAATGCAAGTTCATAATAAAATGAAACACGTGAGTCATGAAAAAGGCGGGAATGTAAAATCAGAACGAGACCAACCGACAATCAGGCGGGAAAATAAACCGATGACATGCCATTAGTGTCGGAAGACAAGACGCAGTACATAAAACTGTTGGACTCCTTAGAACAACAAATTAAATAGCTCAGCGCCAAATAAACCGCGTGCAGTCAGATCTGTTTAATAAAAGAGCAAATGTATATAGACCAGTAGCGATGTTACTGAGAAACGATTTGGCGGGTACAAAAGTGATGATCTCTTCCCCAGCCAAACAGAGAAAACCTGTTAGAAATAAAAATTCGAATATAAAGCATAGAACAGCTAAGGCAATATCAAAGGCTTTCTGACATTTCGAAGTCCATATAAACTTAATCTTTTTTCTTGAACATGTCTGTCAGTGGGAAAGAAATTTCGGGAAAAATTTCCATGGTATTTCCGGTAATATCCCGCCATACTACAAAATCTTTGTAATACTTTCCCCATTATCAGGAATCGGATATTTCATAATATCTTGGACCTTAGCATTAAACGGACAGATTTTCCCAACATCTCTGCTAGGCAGAAATCACATTCAATTAATAGTAAGATTCGTTAACGTAAGACTGTCAAAGACATTCCTCTAAGTTAAGAGGCGTTCTTCCCATGTATCACTATATATTACAGTGTCGTCGATATATGTGTCTAATCCTTGTATATACTTTAAGCAGTGATTCATTAATCTTTCAAAAGTTACTTGTGAATTTTTCATGCCGAAAGGCGTAACATTATACTGAGTGTTACAAAAGCTAATATCTGTTTAGCCCTGTCAATTAATTGTACCTATCAATAACCTTTTAAAAGGTCGCACTTCGTAATATATTTCCAATTTTGTCTATACAATCCATCTTTCGATAATCCATACACAATCTCATTGACTTGTCGGGTTTTTCTACCAATACGTATGGTGAAGCCCATTCTCTTTCGCTTGGTTCAATAATTCCATTTCTTATCATATATTGTATTTCATCGTCCATCAGTTTCGCTTTCTTGAGATTCAACCAGTGACTAGTACACAAGCGAGACTGATAAATAGTGGAAAGGAAACGATCAAATAGATTTGTCCCATACATTTATGAATTCTAATGCTAGTATACCAGAGTTGAATAGAATTAGAGATAGAAGAAGCGATGGGCGTGATAGAATTGCTTCAATCATCTCCATGTCGAGGGGGAAACTGATTACTGAACAACACTCTGACTCTAAACTAACGCAATTTTTTAGTCAAACAAGGGATGATAAAGAATAATACCCCAAAGTCCTATTATATAAAAAATGATGTATCGATGTGAACATGGAAATCGTTCCAGTTTCCAAATTCTGAAAACTGGGCAACTTTTGAACACATTCAAATTCCAAGATCATATCGACACAGTATATTAAGAACAACTCAAGAAATTCCATTAGCAGAACACTTGGGATTTAATAAGACCTGCAAACGAATTTTCAGGCATTTTTATTGGCCCGGAGTCAAGATGGCTGGAAAACAAAATGACAAAATCTCAGCTGCACCCTTACACCCTATTCCAGTTTTTCAAGAACCCTTTAGTCGCTTAAGAGTAGAGTGGGATATCCGGTAATAAGTACTTATTGACAGTTACGTGTGCGTCATCAAAATTTTCCGAGGCTATTCCATTGCGGAATATTTCAGCAAAAAAAGTAGGGAAACTCTCAGTAATTTCTTTACTGAAGTGAGTTAATCTAAAGTAATACAGCCATACCAAGAGTCAAATTTCATGTCAAGGCTATTTCAGCAAATGGTCCAAAAAGTCGCATCATTTCTGTAAAAGCGAGTACTTATCATCCACAATCATAGGTAGCACTGGAGAGATTTCTCCCCGCTCTAAGGATTATGGCGAGGATTTAATGTTTAGAAAGAATGGACGAGGGTATTTCGTTCCTAATGTTCGCAGCTCGGGAATCAGTACAGGAGTCCCCATGCTTTTGTCCGTTTCAATTTGTATTTGGACATTCAGTACGAGGTCCGTTGCAATTGATAAAGGAACGGTGGTTAAAGGAAAACCCAAGCAGAAAACATTTTTTTTAAATTATATAGAACGATTCAGAAGACGAATATCTGAAGCAAATATGAAGAGGACCTTAGAAGAGTTCAATGCAAACTGAAAAAGATTTATGATAAAGAAACAGCTGAACGAAAATTCGAGATAGGAGACGAAGTTCTAATTTTATTACCCACGAAAAACCATCCGCGTAAAGCTAAATTTCAAGACCCATACAAAATTAAGAGAAAGAAAAGCGAACACATCTATATGGTGGATACACTTGATCGTAAAAGAAGACGCAAAAATGTCACATAAGCATGATTAAATGTACCATTTAATCATGCTTATGTGACATTTTTGCGTCAGAAGAATGAATGATAGACCTGCATTTCCTATCAAAGAATTTTGTGAGGATAGGTAGCCTAGGAGGGTAAAGCAAATATATGTGGATCGGAATCCTTCACTTAAAAATTCTCAGATATTAGCCGACCTCGATAACAAATTAAGACATTTACCAGACACCGAAAAGGACGAGTTAACTACCCTTATCTTAGATTACGAATATTTATTTTCCGATGTACATAGAAGAATATGGCATCTCATGATCTAGAAAACGCTAAAACAATAAAGCAGGACCCATATTGTTTGAATCTCCAGAAAGCAAAACTCATGGACGATGAAATACAATATATGATAAGAAATGGAATTATTGAACCAAGCGAAAGAAAATGGGCTTCATCGTACGTATTGATAGAAAAACCCGACAAGTCAATGAGATTGTGTATGGATTATCGAAAGATAAATAAGCTTACCGAAATAGATTCCTACCACATTCCTGAATGGATGATTGTATAGACAAAATTGGAAATATATTACGAAGTGCGACCTTTTAAAAGGTTATTGATAGGTACAATTAATTGACAGGGCTAAACAGATATTAGCTTTTGTAACACTCAGTGGAAGTTTATTAGTATAATGTTACGCCTTTCGGCATGAAGAATTCACAAGTAACTTTTGAAAGATTAATGAATCACTGCTTAAAGTATATACAAGGATTAGACACATATATCGACGACACTGTAATATATAGTGATACATGGGAAGAACGCATCTTAACTTTGAGGAATGTCTTTGACAGTCTTACGTTAACGAATCTTACTATTAATTGAATGTGATTTCTGCCTAGCAGAGATGTTGGGAAAATCTGTCCGTTTAATGCTAAGGTCCAAGATATTATGAAATACCCGATTCCTGATAATGGGGAAAGTATTACAAAGATTTCTTCCCAACTGACAGACATGTTCAAGAAAAAAGATTAAGTTTATATGGACTTCGAAATGTCAGAAAGCCTTCGAGAAAATCAAAGAATTATTCAGTACAAATCCGATGCTTAAAGCTCCGGATATTTGTCAGTCGTTCGCTCTCGCAGTTGCAATCTAGGAATTGGGACTGTATTATTATTTTATTCTGATCATCAGCTTGTAATAAGCTGATGATCAGAATAAAATAGACCCAGTTAGTTATTACTCTCGAAAATATAATAAACATCAGAAAGCATATTCTAGAATAGAAAAAGAAGTCCTAGCACTAATATCTACTTTAGAACACCTTGAAATTTATGTGTTTATGTAACAGCCATCTACTTTAATATTCAATGACCAGAATCTGTTGGTTTTCATAGATGAAATGAAAAATAAGAATAGACGTCTTGCGTGGAACTTAGCGTTAAAGCAATTCAATTTAAAAGGCGTGATAATAAGTGTGTACTGATGCATTCTCACATCTAAATTTATGCCAGTATTAAAAAAAGGCATCTAAATTCCTATTTTTTTCTTTTTTTTGTGGAAATGTTATACACTTAGGCAACCCAAATCCATAAACCCACACACTTAGCGAATCATCTCTCTTTCCACCTCTCCATTATGTAGTACATTCAATCACCCTCTTTCTTTCAATCTGACATAGTAATCATAGACTACAAGAACAATTAGATCAAAGACTGATGACGTTAGTAACAGGTCCAGGTGACATCTAAAAATAACTGTAGTCGCCCGCATCGTGAAGAGATGTGGGACACAGAAGTAGATCCAAAAGTTCCATGCTAACAGTTTCTTCTGTCACACTTCTGGTTTGTGGAAATCTATTTTGGTGTTTGGCTTTCCAGTAAAATTTAATTTTCAAAATTTTTAAGGCAATGTCAGTCGTCATCTTCCTTTTCCTTGAATCCGCTTTTTTATTGTCCTCACTCATTAATAATGATTTTTTTTAGATTCTTTCACTCAATATCCACCCCTTGCGTCTTAGTAGATTTATCGCCAGGCTTGGGGTGAAATTAGCAATACATACAATGAAGACGAGTTCCAACTCAACTCAATACACTATGCTGCATATATCAAATAAACGGGTGAATTCCTAAGCGTGATAATCACCTGAAACAGGCATGTGTGATACTCTCAAGGCTTTGACTTATATAGCGCCTACCCGAACGATGAATTCTGCAGTTGTAGAAACTTTTCTTATAGAACCAACCCTTGACCAATTAAACATATTGCGAAAAGCCGATGCGCTAGAAATAAGGAAACACTTAGAGAGCTAGGTGTTAGGAAAGCAATGAGAAAGGTAATCTTAGTGAGAATAGGAGCTGTATTCATTCAAACAATTCTAGTTAAATTTAACCCTACCTCTGTTTGTAAATATTGTATTACAAACTTGTAGCATATAGGTGAAACACTGTTTTAAAAAAGAAAACGTGGGATCCTTTCTCGGTCTTCACTCAGGAAGGGAAGCGACACAAAGAAGTCAACGAAGAACAGACACAAGACGATGCATTTCAAAATAAAACATTTATTTATAAATACATAAACGGGTAAAGAAAGAAAAAGGAAATTCATTTCACAAAGAGGAAGGGGATCATGAAAGAACAGAAGGTGCGAGCGAATACATGCATATAAATGAAAAGGATCAAGCCAAGAGAATCAACTTATCTTCCAGGCCAGTTGATATTTCCACACAAAATTCTGATTCGCCGAAGCGAGAGTTTTTATATAAAAACGATATTTTGGTCGGACGGCAATTTTCCTGGGTTCCTTTTCTTTCGGAAATGTCCGGGGCCCACAGCATCTCGTACAGGCGTTTCGTTGGTCGATTCAGTTTTGTAGAAATCCTTTCATTCTCTAGTCGACAGACTTTGATGTTTTCTTCATTTCAGTGGGCAGTTCATTTGGAATCGGAACGATTCGTCCAGCGATGTTCATCTGCTACTGCTCAGCCGGAAAACTGAAAACCCTTTTTAGATTTTTTTTTTCTGTCCCTAAAGATAGTCACGTTGGTTCGCTTCGTCCTTGACCGGATACGCAGGAGGATGGGGCGTAAATCACGCAGTGTTGCGTTACTACCAAAAATTCAACCATCCCTCAGTAGGGTCTGATCACGTGAATCGCAACAGGAGATCCTGATGTTGCCTGGAATTCACTTATCGTCAACCGACTGGATTTTGGAACCAGGTAATTCTTGCGTCGGGTCGCTTTAAAGTTCACGGGCCCTTGGCTTGTGGATGGAAGAGTAGGTAAAGAGGGAAAGAATTTGTGAAGAGAAGAGGAGGGTATGGCTGATCATAGGACATGTTTACTCACAAGTTGAAATCATTGGATTTTATCTATTTTTATTTATTATCTATATTTCGACTAGAATTTAGGATTTTTCTTCGTTTTTTTTTTTAGCCTTACGCCTATATGGTTAATGGAATCGTAGGTACGTCACAATTTTTACAATCATACGAAGCCAAAATCCCTAATTACACACTTTACACCTAGTAAACCATCTCTCTTTCCACCTCTCTATAATATAGTACATTCTCTCACCCTTTCACTGTCATAGTAGTCATTGACTACAGGAACAATTAAATCAGACAAGTTGATGACGTAAGTAACAGGTTCAAGCGAGATCTAAAATAGCTTTTCACACACGTGCCGAATCACGTGATCAAGTTCGAAACGTTGAGCGGGAAAACGTCGGAAGTAATTAGATGGAAGATTATTTACATGTTACCGTCAAGCAAAAGAAATCGCACTATGAAGACGATATCCAACTCAACTCAACACACCATGCTGCATATATGAAATGCACGGGTGAATTACTAAGCGTGATAATTCCCTGGGAGATGCATGTGGGACATACTCCATTGGACTCAGCGCCGAAGCTTCCTAGCCGAACGATAAATTCTACATTGCTGAATATGGGAAGAAGTGAGTAAATGACCAACTCTCGGAGTCAAAGGAAAGAATAATATAAATAAAGAATAATATATCAAAAGATATCACTGCACGGGTGAAATGAACCGAACTGAATGTAAAAAGAACAAAAGAGAAATAAAAGAATAAAAGAAAGAAAAGGCAAAAGAGAAAACCCTATTAGATTTCTAGTGAATAACTAAAGCAAAGTATGCTTTCACTTTTCATATCAAATATATCTCATACATCTTTCCACACAGAAATGTATAGTAAACATTGCATTAATGTTTTCATGTACAACCTTGTTATAATTAAATCTTATTAAATGATATACTGGTGTTTGTTGTTCGTTTTGTTGATTTTTTTCTCCTCGTTCGTCTATGGAGACGCTTTTAGACTCTATCATGACTGGAAAGGGGAGAATGTGCAGCCCCTGTTTAATTATGACAGTAGTATTTCGGCCTCATCTGGCTCTCGTCCACTATGGAGTAGTAAAACTTGATCACATCCTTTGACAATAATTTTTTTAAAAATCTTTTCCATTGCCGCGTTGGTTCACAATTACACTTCCTCCACCACTCCCAGTAAATTTAATGTTGTTCATGATGACGGTCGTCTTCGAGTATAGAATCTAAAGGTAAGCAGTGAATATTTCGAAGACAGTAGGAAAGCATTGTTCAGGTTAGCAGTGGATATTTTGGTAAAAGTAGCAGAGCGTAGTTCGTCCTTCTGTTTCTCTTCGCCTGACTGGACATTCGAGTAGAGTAAACAAAATGGCCGCCTTTATACACGACGGATTGAATGTTCTACGTCTTCTGATTGGTTAACCTTCTATTGGTGGACTATAAAGTGAGTCAAGTCATTTGGACTAACTCACTAGTTACATATATATACACAAAAAACTGCAACATTTAATAACACGGCATAAATACCAATAATTATTATAAATTGGAGTTTCTGTCATTTACATCAGCGCAATCGCCAAAAACAAGCAAAAAAAAAACGGCTTAAAAATAATAATAAATCAGCATCAAAAATTAAAAATAATAAACAATTTTACCTAAAATACTCTTACACAAACCCCATTTTATGTATAGAAAAAACAAAAAACAAAAACAAAAAAACAGACGGATAGAAGGTGTGTAAACGCGCGTGCATATATATATATGGGTAAAATAGCAGGACAGACTGGGTTCTATAGCCTTGGATGGTAACTGGTCTAGGAGAAGGACAACTCTGAATTCAAAACCTGCGGAGGGTCGTTTGGGAACCTTGTGGCATTCGGTGCACCAGGTCTCTGTATTCGTCCCTACAAAAAGTGTGGATGGTCCTGCACGAGGCCTTCACCACTATAATCAAATCTCATGTACCGGTGTCGGGCTGTCGGTTTCCTGGAAACTGATCTGCTTGACCCTCATACGTCGAATCTTGACGGGAGAGTCGATCATATATATATATATAAATATATATATATATATATATATATATGTGTGTGTGTGTGTGTGTGTGTGTAAGAGAGAGAGAAAACATTATTCCGCGAACAAAATAGACGAACGATCTGTGCACTGACACTGCCACTTCGAAAGAATTTCGCTACACATCCAACATTGAATACAGCAACTTTTTGAATACGTACACACAACGACACACGGATTCGCATATACGCCCAGTCCCACACTGTTCATATATGTTTGTGCTTGTGTGAACAGCAATGCGTGGACGTGCTCGTATGTATGTCTGCGTACGTAAGAGTGGCGTTCCGACGACAATTTTTGCTCTCACGACCATAAAACACTGATATACGCAAATATAAATAAGTCCAAAATTTCAAAAATGAATCCTTGCTTTTCAGTTCATCTTTGGTCCCTTGCTCAACTGCACCTCGCACATCATAATCAATGGGAGTTGCAGTCTGTGGAGTTAGGTGGCCATATGTAAGGGGTGATGTGTTCGCTGAAATTATCTGACAGACATGATTAGGTTTTTCTGCTTGTGTGGCAGAGTCCTGTTGCCAGACATAGGATCTTCCAGCAGACATCCACTTGCCCAGTGAAGTAATACCTACTCATGGCACTTGATGTAGTATTCAGTGTTGAGTCCAATCACCTCACCTAACCAAAACATTCGAGAGTTCTTTTCTTATCAGACGATTAGACTGAGTTTTCTGAGCGGCCGTATCTTAGTAATCTTAGACTCATCTATCTCTTTCCGAATATTCTGCACTTTCCTCATATTGACACCCAAACACGCTGAAATGTCTGTGTTGGAGCATCCGGCACGAATGCCAAGCAGTACTGCATGCCGTTTCCAAATTTCTGATGGAACGAATTGCGTCATGGTACTCTTTTTATCACAGACAGTGCCAAACTTACCCTACTATACTGTTCAGGCGACAGAGGCAAAAACAATAACACACATGCGCGAAATTAAAAACATAAAATGCCGGTAATTTACCCATCGAACTGTCTCTCTGTCTCTCTCTCTATATATATATATATACACACACACGCACGCACAAGAAAACGACATTATTTTTGCACCAACCTAATATATATATATATATAGAGAGAGAGACATATACATACATTCACTAAAAATAAGATTTAGAAAACGTTTATAGAAATAACAGGTATAAATATATATATATATATATATATATATATATATATATATATATACTTGTTATTTCTATAAACGTTTATAGAAATAACAAGTATAAATATATATATATATATATATATATATATATATATATATACTTGTTATTTCTATAAACGTTTTTCTATAAACCTTATATATATATATATATATATATATATATATATATATACTTGTTATTTCTATAAACGTTTTTCTATAAACCATTTATATATATATATATATATATATATATATATATATATATATATATATATATATATATATATATATAATTTAAATAAAAACAGACCACTTTAAGGTTCCATGTAGTAAATTATTTCACTACAGCCCTTTTAAGGGACTGTGGATCATTAGACTTTACTTCCAAAGGTTGAAACGAAAAATGAAAAGAAATATACACATTTTTGACGGGCCGTATTAAGCATATGTAAATTAACGAAGTGAGCAAGTGAGAGAGAGAGAAGACATGTTTGAGTTAGATGTAATGTAATATTTCTATTCTTTTATACTTAAAATTACTAGAGGAGGTTCAGACATTGACACATTTAAACGGTTAACTTAACGGAAGTTATATATTGATATAGAAGGGGTAGAGGAGAAGAAAGACATAAAACGAAAAAGAGAGAAGAAAGTCATGAGAGAAGGTGTCACTAATTTTCTTTGGAAAGAACAGGCTCAAAAAAGACGCTGTCATTTTGTTTTACTTTGAAAGTGTTATTTTGGTGGTTCACAAAGATTATAATGTTTGATATAAATTTGAATGTCTAAACTGTCTACAAAGAATTTAATTTGATGTTTCTTCGTGATTTAAAATTTGGTACATTTTCTATGAAAAAATATTCATAGGAAGTACATTAAAAGAATAACATTTTATTTTAAAATATAAGTTTACATCTAGTAATCTTTTTTTATTTTTTATTTTTTTAAATTATTATTGATTATTAAGTTGGCATCTCTATCCGTTTGAATTTTGTTCATGAATTTAACTCGTGACTGTTTTTAGATGGGTAATCTCTTAAAATTTAGTTACGTTAAATTATTCGCTCTGGATTTACATTGAGCTCCCTGGATTTTATCCTCCTTGGGTCTACCCATACGGATTACCTAGTTTTTCAAAAACTATATATATATATATATATATATATATATATATATATATATATATATATATATATTAGGTTGGTGAAAAAATAATGTCGTTTTTTGACGTTCAACTTCAAAAGATCATAACTCCTTTCATAATAAACTTTATTAATCGAAATAAGAACCATTAGAATCGACACATTTTTGCCAACGAGAAACAAGTTTATTTATCCCATTAGCATAGAAATCCGGAGATCTGGAAGCGATGAAGTAATTGAAGGCCGATTCAGCATCATCTCGGCTTTTGAAGCATTTTTCGCACAGGAAGTTGTCGAGATGCTTGAAAAAGTGATAATCGGTGGGCGAGAGGTCCGGTGAATATGGCGGATGAGACAGTCTCGTAGGCCAATTCGTTCAGCTTCTGCAGGGTCAATTGAGCAACATGCGGACGAGCGTTGTCATGGGGGAGAATTGGTCCCTTCATATTGACCAATCTCAAGCACATACGTTAGAGCTTCTGGTGCATTTCGTCAATTTGTCGACAGTACTTCTCCGCCGTAATCGTTTAGCCCGGATTCAAGAAGCTGTAATGGATGAGATCGGCCGCAGACCACCAAACTGTCACCATAACCTTTTTTGGTGCAATTTTGGCTTCGTGAAGTGTTGTGGAGCTTCTCCGGCATCCAACTAGTGTGCCGAACGTCGCCGGTTGTCGTAGAGGATCCACTTCTCATCACACGTTCCAACCCGCTCGAGAAATGGGTCGTTTTTGTTGCGCAGAAGGAGCGTAGAAGACACCTCAAAACGACGATTTTTTTTATTATCGTTCAATTCATGCGGCACCCATTTATCCAACTTGTTTGATTTCCCTATTTGCTTTAAATGGCGAACGACTGTTGAGTGGTCGACCTCGAGTTCAACAGCAACTTCTCGTGTGGTTTTGCGAGGATCGGCTTCAATTAAGGCTTTCAAATGTTCGTTATCAACCGCAGTCGGCCGGCCGCGACCGTCTTCATCTTCGTGGCTCTCGTCACCATTGCGTAATTACTTAAACCACAGTTGTGCTACACGTTCGTTAGTGGTTCCTGGGCCAAACGCATCATTGATATCACGAGCTGTCTCGGCAGCTTTTCGGCCTAGTTTGAACTGGAACAAGAAAATCGTGCGGATTTGAATTTTGTCCATGTTGTCGAAAAGCCTGCAAAAAAATGAATGAAGAGATTGAGAACGGTAACGAATAACACGATTCGATAGAGCGAAAAACGCGTTTCATAATGATATATAACATGGCTATATATATCAATGAATTAATTCAGAAATCATATACAAAAGTAACATATGTGAGAAAACGATATTATTTTTGCACCAACCTAATATATATATATATATATATATATATATATATATATATATATATATATATATATATATATATATATATATTTGTTATTTCTATAAACGTTTTTCTATAAACCTTATTTTTAGTGAGTGTTCTTTTTCTATTGTAAAGAACGGTTATAATTATCTCTGAGCCAAACTTTCTAACTATCACTCTGCTGAGATGTGCTCTTTAGATAAATTTGATTAAATTTATTTCGTTGTTGGAATATCTGGTGAACTTTCAGACCTCTCGTTTCCAGAGGAATCAGAATCATGAAACGTTACGTCATTCAAGTTTAAAAAAAAAAGAAGTCAAAAGAACAAAACAGTCGAAAATCGATAAGAGTGAAGTGTTTACATTTTGACTTGCGTTATTCTTTTCATCCAAATTAATGATATGCTACGACAATGTGCTTATCTGCACTTGTGTTTTCTTAGTAAAAAACATCACGACAGGCCCATTCACGAGATCTTTATCTCTTAATTATAAATAGAATTACATGCGGTTAAAATGTTTTTTGTTTTATTTTTGTAAAACGAATTTCACAGTGAATGGGTTAGCAGAATATAGAAATAACAATAGCAAAATATAAAGCTAATGACTGAGAAAATAAATTAATAAAGAAAAATATTTTATTCTTGATAATTTGGTCATTGACGCTAATTTGTGACGTGAATTGTACACACTGCGAGTAACTTAAGCCGCCAACTTCCGGTTAAGCAATAAACGATACACACTGCGACAGCATTAATAATAATAAGAGTAGTAATTGTAAATAAAAAAAAAATGTGGGTGGTAATGTCCCACGCTTTGAAAACAATGTCTTTATTTTGTATATTTTTATTTACTATCTGAAAGACTTGCGTTCATGTCGATAGGCTAAAATCAATAAAAACAATCAAGAACAATAACGCAGATAAAACGTAACGTGCAAAATTGCAGACATCCATAACTTATTCCGAACGTACACCTACGCACAGAGAAAATACATTAAAAAGATCACGCAAGATTTTTCCATCGAACTTATTCTATTTTTCTTTCTACTCTATCAATCGCCAGTGGTATCTCCCAGCACGTCAAAACCGGATGCACGCTCGCAGGCACGTGCATGCGCCCATGCAAGAGCGCAACATTAGACTCTGCAGAGACTTTAGGGGTTTCAGTGCAGCAAAATGTTATTTCAGAGTTCCTGAGTATCATATAAACTATGTGTTTTTGTATGTGTGCATCTGACGTGTACTACCTAATTCGAGTCACGAAACGTCCAAACTGAATCGATTTGTATCTCTCTCCCTCACTCCCGCTTCTCTCTCCCTCTCTCTCTCTCTCTCTATATATATATATATATATATATATATATATATATATATATATATACATATATATATATATATATATATATATATATACGTACGCACACACACACACACACACACACACACACACATATATATATATATATATATATATATATATATATATATATATATATACACACATTAAGAAATGGACAAAGTCCGACAATTTATAAAAAATGTCTTTAATAAATAAATTGTCGGACTTTGTCCATTTCTTAATGTATGACGTCATTTGTTTACATTTCATACGCCATGAGCAGTTATGAATGTACCAGATTCATGGAAGATTGAAGTTTATAACCAGTAAATGCGACCTTGCCAACCGAACGATCCTTTGTGGCCGAGCGGTTAGGCACGCCGGGGTAAATGGCGGTTCTGTATAGGATGCAGGTTCGAATCCTGTCAAAGGACAAATATTTTCTATGAAAATTTCTCGGACATTCAGGCCGGTAAATGTTATTTAATACTATTTATTAGAAAGAGCATTTACTTAAATACTTGTATCTATAAAAAGAATGTTAAACATAAAAAATGTCTTTAATATATATATATATATATATATATATATATATATATATATATATATATATATATATATATATATATATATATATATATATATGCGATGGAATAAGGTATGTTATATTTATGGGTTAAAGCTATCATTATCAAGGATAGAGCGCATGCAAATATAAAACTGAACACTGAAGTCAACACCCAGACACGAAAATCTGTTTCAGGCTAAACGCAAGTGTCAACACGTGACGACCGCGTTTAGCATGAAACTCACTGTCGTCTCTGGGTGTTGACTTCTGTATCCACTTTCAAACAATTATATATATATATATATATATATAGGTAACTATACTCATTTCGAAAAACGTTCGAATTTTTGATTTGCCAATAATCAAATCAATCACGAAGAAAAAAAAGCTTTTAAAAAAAGAAAGAACAAGAAACATGAAAGTCTGTCGAAAAAAAAATCGCATAGATACAGGTTTAAAGCCCAAAGAAAAAAAACCGACACGAGTAAACAACTAACAAAAGAGCTCAATAAAACCGTAGAGCACACCTAGATAAACCTAGTGAGCCAGACAAACCTACCCAGGTTTCACCTAAGCGGATCGTCAGGGAAAGCTGGCTAAAGAGGCAAAAGAGAAACAGAATATTTATTGGCGATAATCAAAATCATACCACGTGACCAAATAAAAAGAAGAAAAAACACAAAAAAAAACAGCACCGGGGATGGGGTAAAGATTTATTCAAACGACTAAAAGGGGAGGGGATAATTAACCGAACAATAAAGGTGGAATGACAATACAAACAGGAAAGATTAGACCTAATTCAATAACCAAGATTTTCTATGCATACATATGTTGAGAATCTCGGTTTTACAGTTTAATAGATCGTTAGGTTGATTATAAAAAGCTATGGCTAATTTCTCCTCGGTACATAGCTTACAAAAGTTTTGGCCTGCTTTACATTTGGGACATTTTTTTAATATTTCCCATTTAAGAATGGATTTTTATTGTTTTATTGTCTAGTTTTCCATACATAGGTGGATAGCATTGTACTATGTTTAGTTTTTTTCGTTTTTAAATCTACTCGTGTGATTATATCTTTTTTTTTAAATATCCTGAGTAGCACCTTTGTATACTTTAGGGTTTGTATCCTCCATATCCTTATAAATTTTCACCTGGTAAACCACGCATTCTTCTTGACATTTTCCCTGTAGGGGGCAGATATTTTTGTTCCTACAATATATATATATACGTATACAGTAACATATGAATGAAAAGTGTTACTGCCGAACCGGAGTTTGAATGTTAAATCCTAGACAATGAAAATATGTACCGCCATTTAATATAGGTAGAGTTATACCCCTGACTGCGTAATTGCAATTATATGTTTGAATGTTGTGTTAACTCATAAGTTAAAGTCGAGTATCCCGTGTTTCAAGGCGAAATATTACTTTTCTTAGCAGCTCTATCCAGTCGTCTATTAACTGATAAGTAATTAATAATCTTTCCGTTGTCTCTTTACTACTTTGTCGTATTTTAATTGCGTTTGATAATTAAATACTGTATTATATTTACATTGAGGTATTTCTGTTATTATTTTTACGTGTGACGGATTGCAATATATATATATATATATATATATATATATATATATATATATATATATATATATATATATATAACTCTGTGTGTGTGTGTGTGTGTGTGTGTGTGTGTGTGTAAATCTTTGATTAAATAATGAAATGTTTGGTAATCCGTATGTATAATCCCGAGAGCTCAATGTAAAACCAGAGCGAATATTAGTTCAATTAGAAAAAAAAACAACATTATGGGTCCATTAATTATATTTTAATTCCCCCAAGAAAGTGATGTTTTCCTGATTCTTCAGACCACATTTCCAAGCATAAAAGAAAACTGTTTAAAATTTGCATACTATTATTAAAAATAATAATATGTAAATTTTAATTCTCCCTATTTTGAATGTTTCTTTTGCACATTTATCTAATCCGAAATCCATACTGATCTCATTTTTACAGTATTGAAGATACCATTCAACACATTGACTCATTATTATCACTATTATTAATTTCTTATCTCTTTATTCCATTGAATAAAGATAACACAAACATGAAAGATAATGTCGCTTGGAGAGGACGTAGTCTTACTGAATTCTGTAGTGAGGATATAAGACTAGTTCTATCTGCTGACGATTCCCGGCGTCAGTATATATGCTGTTTGGACGAGTTCGTCTATATTTCTGAGATGAGGTATTATGTACGCTATTTATATTATTCGTACTATTGTCCTCATCTTTATTGCCATATTTATCACGACGTTTCGGCCGTTACGCTGTGGCCTTCTTCAAGTGGTTGGAATGTCGAACTGAACCCTTTATTTCTCTTGCTGTGGTAGTCTGTTCTAGTTCTACGTGCCATGTCTAATGGATGTCAGTTATCAGTTATCTCCTTGTTCTCCAAGTTCTCCACTGCCTTAACCAGCTATTGAACTCACAACTAACAAAACCTTTATCCACTGTATCATGTGTCCTTAAAGACATCTGTGTATGAATTTCTGGGACTTATAAAATTAATGTCTTCAGCAACCATTTTTACCAGTGCTCATATTGCAATTTTTGCTGTTATTATTGCATTTTTTCTTACCAGAGCTCATATTGCAATTTTCGTTATCATTGCTTTTCTCTGGCATTCCTTATTACTGGTTCTCATATTGTATTCTTTTCTATGCTTCGTCGGTTCAGGAGATTTTTGTGGCCTAGCATATATGCTGATTCCTTAAGTTTACGAAATTTCCAATGATGTTCTTTGTCTATGATTTCAACTTGACCCTACAGAAGGCGGTGATTTCCTTTTTCTCTCCTTATGTAATCAGTTATAACTGGCTTTTCCACTTCCACTCGTGTTACAGATTTTGGTTTTCATGAAGCCTTACCTTAAGGCGGGGGGAAGAAATATAAAGGGGAGAATTAACAGGAGATAACTGATAACTGACATCCATTAGACATGGCACGTGGAAGTAGAACAGTCTACTCCATCGAGAGAAATAAAGGGTTTAGTTCGACGAAACGTTGTGATAAATATGGTAGCAAAGATGAGGACAATAATGTAAATATTGGACGAGTCTGTATCATTTATTGGCGAGGTGTATTCATCTCCACAACATTGACCTTTTTAGACTTGCACTTTCTTTTTCGATACTTTCTCTTATATGGGTCCAGTTCCAACGTTTCAATTGAATTACGTTTTCGCTTACCCTGGCGTTGTATTTTAACATGTAGGTACTTCAAAGTTATCGTGAATTATGTCCATCCGTGAATTAAGTTGTACTGGCTGCTTATTTGCATATCTAGACCTCAATTGATTTATATATCTTCTACGTTGCAATCTAAACCTCAATTGATTTTTATATCTTTATGTTGAAATCGTTCAACTTCAACAATGTACATCATACTACCAAGGAATTGAATTTTTTTAAAAATTCCAACCAATTTTCCTTTCCAGACTTCAAGCTTTTAAAAATACTTTTTTCGCCGATGTTAGATTTGGTAGTTTAAAATTGTCGAATATTCTTTTTATTCCCTGGCAATAATTTGAAAAAAAAAGGCATCTAACTTTCTTAGTAAAAATTAGCACTTCAGGTGACATTTTCTCGTTGACGTTTGCATTTGACGTTATTCGATTTACACTCAAAAATTCTTCTAGTGCCGTTTCTTCAAACCGTTCAACTTAATCATTCGACCGAGGAAGATAAATCAACGATACCAAATGTTCATCCGTGTAGTTTTTTTTCAGAAATATTAAAACTTACTAGAAGGAAATTGAATTCCATTATCGGATATAACATTCTCAGGTACTACAAACTTCGCAAAACATTCACATAAGAATTTAATCTTTATTGCGATAGTAGGTCGTTTGCATTATAATATCTCGGACAATTTTGTGAAACTGCCGACTACGATTAAATAGTATTAACCGTTTAGACAAAGTCCATATCTAGTCTTGTTCCATGGTTATGCCTTATAATTTATAGGTGGATCTATGCTGCTGAAGTACAACCATTATATTTTGTAGCTGTATTTTTAATATATTTGTCCAACTTTGGCCAATAAACCAGGAACTTCATCCACACTATTCCTTTATGTCCTACGTGGAATTGCTTCAAAAGCCTTTTTTGTAGTGATTATGGGGTTACTAATCTTTCCGTTTACAAAAGTACTCCATCAGAATTAGAAAATGCTGTAATATTGTAACCAGGTTTAATTTTAGTTTTACTCCATTTCGAGTTAAAGTCATTCCTAGTTTTTGAATACACGTATCTGTTTAGAATGACTTTTGATATCGTATATCGTAGCCGGCTATTTTCAGAAGTGCTACACAGCAGGTTTTTAATTTCGCTTTCGGATTTCAGCGAAGGAATCACATTATATTTAAAATCTTCTTTATATTTCGATATTAATCTAGACAAGTCATCTGCGTATCTCAGTTTTTTTTACGAATAGAAATCCCAGCTTGAAACCATAGTTCAATAAAATCGTAACCCAACACTGTATTCTGTTTGCAGTATGCGTGAAAATCCCTTTCTTAGAAAAGAATGTAGTTAATAACGGACGATGATCAGTTTCCTGTATGAATTTTCATTGTAATATTATCCTGTGAAATTTCTTTACAGCAAACAATTTGACTGTAACATTTTTCGGTACTTGTCAAACATCTTGAAGCGCGGGCGACTGCTTTCACTGTCCCGTCTTCGAATGTAAAGACTATTACCGCCCCTATACCTTATTCGCTCGCGTACGCCCTAATATTAACAGTCGCTACGTATTGTAATGTGTCAGCGATAACTCTGAAGTTAGTAAGTTTTTTTTTAATTTCTTCAAAATCTTTTAAGCATTCCGCCGACCAATTTCATTTCGTACCCTTTTTAAATAAATTATTTAGAGGTGCTTGCAATCTGTGCATATCTTGTACATAAATATTTTAATAATTTGCTGATACGAGAAATGATTGTAGGTTCACCAAATTTGTCGGGGGATGCATGTCTTTAATGACACTTGCTCCATCGGGATCTGGTCTTCTTCCTTTTTCGTCGATTATCTGACCGAAATAATTAATCTTATCCATAAAAAACTGACATTTCTGTTCATTAAGTTTGAAACTGTAATCATGCACTCTCTGAAACATTTGTTAAATCAGTTTTACGTAGGTACCTCCACTTTTTCGGCATAAATTTCGATACCCAAGTTTAAAATACATTTTTTAAAATGAAAAAACATGCTTGAAGATTTCATTTTAGCTTTACTTGAAAGTTGAATCATTAAATTTATTATTTCCATTAAGTAAACAATTCTGGTATATTTCAGATAGAAACTATATACATTGGAATGTCAAATTTAATTTTACGTGCTTTATTTTCGTAACGTTCTTAATAACTATAACATGTACGTAAGTGACGGCCCCGTCTAGTCGAACCAATATCGTATCCATTACTCGATGGAAAATCCCTCTGGGCTACTTTTACACTGAAGGGCAATCTTCTAAACTTGTAGTATACTTTTTGTCTTAATAGCCAAATACGTCCTCATACATTTCCATAAGAATATATGCCTCAGGCATGTCATTTTTTGAAAAAAATTACCACCATTGAATTTGAGTTGGTAGGGGATATGCACGTGGTAAGAGAGAGTCATTCAGTCCAGTCGAAAAATCTGCACATAAACGTATTTTCTTATTTTTCGTTATAATATAAACAGCTAGCGTGACCCATTCTAAATAATCTATTTTTTCAATAACCTCGCGGTATTTTAATCTATCAAGTTCAATGTTTATAGACGCCAACGCAGCAAAGGGTATCTTTCTTTTTGGATTAAATTTTGCATCACAATTTTTTTAATTTAAAAAATGCCTTTGACTTTGTAAATTTTCCCAACTCCTCTAAGAAAATATTCGTGAATTTATATTTTAGTTTACTCAGTGTTTCTTTAGCTGTAATCTTTTTCTCTGACGAACAATTAATTTTTCCACAGAATAAATTAAATAGCCAATTCCATTGTTCAAATAATTCTAGCCAATCGACGTCTAATAAATTCGAGTTAGAATTTGATTAATACGTAAACATTTGCTTTTTTAGTTTTACCCACAAGAGCGATGTTACACGTAATTTTCATAGCAAATTTAATTTTTGGCCCGATATTCCTTTTGCAACTTTTTCGGTTTTTTCAAAGTTAGGGTTTTCAATTCTATTCTAAGTTTGTTCATCAATAATTGTAATATCGCTATCAATGTCGAAATTAAATCTCACCGTAGCTTTATTCATTTTTACTGTCACAAATTTTCTATTATTCGAACATTCCAGTTTTTGTTTTTTAGTTGGGAGCACTACTTTCAGCAAGTTAATTTATGTATTTCTTTAGTTTTTAACTAGCTGTAACTCTGTTTGTAACCCATTTTTCCACAATTAAAAGTTCTGTTTTTTTTGTTTTTTTGTTTTTGTTTTGGTTTTAAATGAATAATACTTTCTTAAACACCCACAGCATGGGATAAGTTTGGCAGTATTTTTATTTAGTATTTTTTTCTTTCCGTACTACTGCCTTCTTTAGAAATACCTGTACTTCTGACGTGGAATTTTGTTAGATTTTCGCTGTATTGTTACTTAATTGACAATTTTTGGCACACTTTCGCAACAGTCTGAACCGTTAGTTTTGAATCCTGTTCTAGCCTTGTAAGGATTCGAGAGCGTATTTTCGCATCGTTACGTGATGTTAGACCTTTAACAAAGATTAGACTTTTAAATCTGTCTGGGAATAATTCGTCCAGTTTATATTTCTAACCCTCGCAGATGACTTTACCGGAATATGTGACAAAATATTCATCTCCGACCTTAGTAAGTTTCATGAACTGCCACCGTGTCCAAAAAAGTGAATACTTTTTACTAAAAGTTTTTGGAAATATCAACATTGTTTCGTTAAAAGACACTTTTTCTGGAGTATTCGACAAAATGAAATTTAGATCATTATTATGTTCAGTGGGGCACAATTTTCGTAACAGAATACGTACTTTCTTTTCATCTGACCATCCTTGACATTCTTCTCTGAAAACGTTCTTGTACCTTCTGAAATACGATAGGAATGTACTTTTTTTCTTGGGTGTAATTAAATTCACTAATTGAGTTAGAGACTGAATCCGGTGAAAATGAAATTGACGCATTGACTGTTCCTTGCTTTTCCAGGATTGCCTTCAACTATTCTCGATATTCAACCCGCTGTATTTGTTGTAATAATTGCTGAATAATTATCTTCAAATCTTTCATAATGTATAATTTTCGTACAAGTAGTACTTAAATTGGAATGAGAAGTTTTGTTTTTTTCTAATAGAATTATGCCATATACCGTTGAAATTTATCGACTTCCGCGTCGCTCTTTGAATATACACGAACTCCACAAAATTATTTTCTGTGAATTTTGAATTTTCTTCAACAGATATATATGCTAAGCGAGAGAAATAAATTCGTGTGAATTCGAGTCCTAGTCGACACTGTTATGCCTTCATTCTATTGAAAGGCGATAACACAATTATGAAATATAATGTCGCTTGTAGTCGACGCAGTCATACTGAATTCTGTAGTAAACGTATGATGTTAGCTCTCTCTACTGACGATTCTCGGCGTCAGTATATATGCTATTTGGACGAGTTGACATCATATTCTGGAGAGATATGTTCATCTCCCCATAAATTATGAACATGACGATGACGAAATATACATATCTTACTATAGAATAGATTTGTAAGTGTATTTGCATATTCTGTATATCTGTGACACTTACTGTTAACCGTGCAATGGAGAAGACGAAGACGATCTCCCTTGCACTGGAGTTACTATTATGGTAATTTACCCACGCACGCCTCGACTCTCCCAGCTATAAATAGGAGTAGGTGCTGCCGTTTGGGGGTGCGGGTGAAGTTTCCAGCAGTCAGCTCTGACAGTAGGACCGAACATGTTTGCTGTAACACTCGTTTGTATATGTATTTCTGTTTCTGATAATATATTTGTTTATCTCAATTCGTCTGTTGTGTCTTTATTTCTGGCCCTAAAAGGCCACAACAGATACTATATGATAGCGTTTGTGGTGATGTTCCGGAATAGGCTTGGTCAAATATTCAATGTTGATATTAAGGAAAGTGAAGTAGAAGATTAACCTTGGATTAGTCCCCACCACCGAATGCCAAGTACATGGCTTCACACATGAATTTGGTATTGCAAGCGTGCTACCGAAAATTTTGGACAGATGGATATATGAAGAACCCCAACACCGCAATCTGTCTTTGTAGTTTTGCTTCAGGCACAATTTCGGCTCGTATTGACTAGCCTCACTAATTAATCTGGCGCGGGCAGAGAGCGTGTTGACTCTCTTGTGGGTGTCTCCTGTTTTCGCACTGTTTTTGTCTTATATACAAAGTTAATACCTCAATGTCAGAATTTCACGCCCACAGTTCTTCTGACCTGTAATTTGTCATTTAGGGCCAGCCATTACATTCTGTAATATGTAGATCATAATGGACAACACTTTTCATATTACGCCATTGACGAAGCAAAGACTTCTGTGAATGTAGCCAAAGATTTGGTGGTGACGATGGTTTCCCGTTTTCTGATAACCGGTGTCATTTTCACTATAAATAAAATGCAAAATCATTTTTTCATTACCTGTAAATGAGATTAAATGCGATTAAAAATAAAATGTGGTCTTTCCTGGCTAAAACATTGCTGCTGATACTGGAACATGGTGTCCATTTTTCAGGTGAAAGATCCTGAGGAATCCTCCTTCTCACTTTGCATGTTTTTCCAATTACCTTGAAATATTCATGAAAAACTGAGCGTCACACATTAAGTTTTATGCCAATTCACTGGGGTTTCAATGTGGATCCATTCCACTATTTTCTTTTAAAACCTTTTAATTATGAACGAGTCGTCTTCCAGAGCGAGGAATGTCGGATATGTCACAATCAACATTTTTAAATAATTAAATTACAGCTGACAAGAAGGAGCCTTCACTTCATTAGAATAAACTGCACAAATATTTTAAATGCCCCAGTAAAAATACAACCTCTTCGTAATTCATACAGCGAGTAGTTGCGGATATGGTGATTTTTGTATTATAATCATGGGGGTTACACTTTTAAACGATAAACGATACACCGTCGGCTAGAAGAGATGAGAAACTTAATCCTAGACAGAGATATAGACATATATATATATATGGGGGGGTGTATTCCGGCACTATAATGATAATTGATGCTTAATATGGAACTGGAAAAATTGAGTTGAAAATCCTACCGAGACGATTGTATGCACAGCACACTAATGATAAATGTATGAACCATTTTCGTCTCTTAGTAATAGGTAATAATTTTAAAACTATTTTGTTAGAATATCTTTAATTTCCAGTGCATTTTACTATAGTAACAAATTTTTAATGCAATTATATTGTAAAGTACTTTTATTGTATTTCTATAGGAAAATAATTGTCAATGTATGTCTATAGAAAATATTTTTTAAAAGCATTGCTATATAAAATAATTTTCAAGGAATTAATATGGCGTAATAAATTCCAAGCCTTTGTATAGAAAAAATAATTTTCTATGTATTTCTATATGAAAATATTTTCAATATATTACTATAGTAAAATAATTTTCTATGCAGTAAATTTAATAAGTCTATTCTATAAATCAAACTGGGTGTTATTGTCTAGGTAGGGTGATCGATTTATGTAGAGCAGAAATCTATTCAACCTCCTTGTCAACGAGACATGGATCATCATGGCAGGGTAAGGCGTCATGAACCTTGAGGGATGTTTCATCCATACCACTAATTGGGAATATGCCTAACAATTATTTATATGCACAGGCTACTAGCGGACACACCTTTAACGGGTCATAAGTGGAAGAGAACGGAACGTAATTTAACCCATTAACTTCCAAATATTTTTAATGCGTATTTTTGTCCAAAACAAGTGTCTTAGGAGTTTATTTATTCCTTATGTTTAATTTCAGTAGTTACCATTGTCGTTTTTATAGAAACTAGATCATTAAATATATATGATGTAATGAATATGCATACACCTGGGTTCCTCCTCACAGTAATATGAGTGGCTGGTGTCAGCCATAAATACCGACTGATGTGGAAGTACAGGGTGACGCCTATTGGCTACGCCTATAGTCTTCGCCTATCAGCTACGCCTATTGCCTACCACTACGACGAGGACCAGTCCATTACGGTTACCTGCTAGATTGTCCGACCCAGTTACAGTAGTCAACAACCACTTTGCTACTTCGAACAAATATATCCCTTTCCGGGACATATCAATATATGTGTATAAAACATCAAAAACTAATATTGATTAGAAATAATAAAAAAATACTTTTCAAAATAGTCATTATTTTTCTACACGTGAAATGTAAAATTACGACAGAAAGTGTATTCTTACGGCTAATAATAAAAAAATGCTAAGTGTTGTAAAATATAACTCTGCAAATGCAATGTATGTAAGCAATTCAATGTAAATACAAGGAATAACATGTAGTGAGTTTAATTTTAACAGATCACCAAATGGGGCTCATGGCATGTAATGGGTTAAGCTACACATCGAAAACATAAATACTACATATCATTTAACATATTGCAAATTATTAATCTACAAACTTTCAGCTTTTAAGCATGTATAAATATTTAGTTATTAGAAATGTTACACATTTCAAGTAATACGCGTACAAATAGAGCCGAACAATTTTCTGTTGAATATTCACGCGATTTATTCAATTATTGACTACTGTTTCTATGCGCCAGATATGAATAAAAAGGCAACGTAGCAGTCAGTCAGTCAGTCGGGGAACAGTTGTCGTAAGAGTTCAAGGCGAAGTATTCTTCTTTTTCGCCCTCTTTTCTCATGAAGTGCCATAGAAATTTCAACCGACTCTTTTTGGTGTTACGTATAAGTATCCATTTTGCTTCCATTTTCTATAAAACTTCATCGTTGCTCAATAATATTCTCAATATCCTTCTGTAGATCTTCATTCCAATCACTTCGTGTTTCTTCTGTGTGGAGATGGTCCAGTATTAACTGCTATATAGGAGGACTGATATTACATAAAAGTTCAGTATTCTTTACATGAAAGTATTTATAGAAAAGGCAAACGGAAACTACGTTACGGCGCTGAGAAAATCACTGATGCTGAGGTGACAGGTCAGGAGAGTTGCTATAACTTGCTGCTATTTTTTTTTATTTTGTTAGCCTTGCCATCTTTCTCTGCCTTTTAAAATATATATGTTAATTCCCGGGAAATTCGTGTTAATGATACATGCGTGTGTGGTGGTGGGACAGAGTGCGCGAACGCGTCTATGTGTGGGTTACCTAGAATCGCGAATAAAATAACGCACAATATGGACCAATTTAAAACTTCCTTTGTTTTTGACTTGTAAAAGACCTTTATTTTATGTCAAAGGCTAACCAGAGTAAATATCAGGAAGTGTTACATTCCAGGCAACCGTAGTGTTGAGGTTAACATAAGAAGACCAGAGTATGGAAAGACCAGAGAAGTGGATACGATTACTCCACCTATATTCAATATCAGACAATCTCTCATGTTGAATTATTATTATTAATAATAATAATAATAATAATAATAATAATAATAATAATAATAATAATAATAAACATGGCTCTCATATCTCCTGGTCTTAACTGGATCTATTAAGATGCAAAGTTTTTTTTTCTTGGTGAATTAATGCGAGCTACTATAAATAGCCAGTTCATTAATACAGAAAATGTACCATATGTTGTATGTACAATGCCTTTTCAGGAAATTGTGTTCATGGATCTCCTCGATTTCCTGTCCACTCTAGCATACAACAAATTGTGTCATTTTTCTATCTCTCCTAAACTCTACTCTGCCAAACATTTACACAAGTTCATTAGGCAGGTTATGCGCTGTTTTCTTCCGAGTCTCTTGACTTCAATATGTTTTGTGATTGTCAAATTTTCCGAGCTCTCATTCCCATGGTATTCTCATCACCATTCAATAGAACTGCATTTCTGTTGACACCACTTCATCTGAGACGAGACGAGATTGTCCAGCATGCATTGTTTCTTCTATCGCACATCTCGATTTCTCTTCTTTGGATTTTCTCAAGATGAATAGCAGGAGCACCAAACAAGATATGCCAACAATGCACGGTCGAATGATAGATTTGTAAATGTGCAAGATCGACTCTGACGAGAAAAGCTTTCTGGCACGACACAGAAACCCAACTTTCTTTGCAGTAGATGCAGCTATTGATTCGATATAGTCGTTCCATTTAAGTCATTTGAAAACGTGAGGCCAAAAAGACGCAGTGTTTGGTTCTCCAGGAGTCTAGCATCAACCATACTGATGGCGGTCAAAAAAGTTTTTTCAAGAGTAGCGGCCAGCTTATCTTTGACAGCTCTGATAGATTTGCTACTAAGATAAAAGTAAATGGTAATGTTATCTGCATAAATGCCTACTTGGGAACTGATGACATCAGGAAGATCATTGATGAAGATCGGAAACAGAGTAGGGCGCAGGATAGAGCCTTGGCGGACACTCGTATTCGAGTGAAAGGATCTAGAAGCGATGCCGTTTAAAACAACCCTCATTTCACGAACTGATAGGAACGATTTGATTAAGTCAACCAATCGCCCTGTAATACTGTAGCCTGTAAACATACTGTGCATGCTACTGGCGTACTTTTCTACTACTACTACTACTACTACTACTACTACTAATAATAATAATAATAATAATAATAGTAATAATAATAAGTAGAAATTCTCGTGAAAATTTCACAGTTTTCCTATCTGAATTTTCTGATAAAACTTTATTTTTCAATTAATGATTGTATAAGCACATAGCAAGTTTTATGACAATATAATATCCGTAGCTTAATCTGATTCATTCACTCGCTTCTATCTACCAATCATTCTTTATTTCTTTCTTTCTTTTTCTCACTGAAAACAATTAGTGCCGTTCTCCTCTTTCCACGCGATCAAAACAGAATAGTTAATTATTCATGAGTGTGTAATGGTCGTGCGCTTTAACGAAGTAGGGACAAACACAATTTTAATAGGATATTATTATTATTATTATTATTATTATCATCATCATCATCATCATCATCATTTGTTGTTGTTGTTATTATTATTATTATTTTGTTGTTGTTGTTGTTGTTGTTGTTTCTTTAAATTAAGCAATAAGTAAAATATTTTTTTTTTCAATTTGCAGAGATGTTTCACTTAATCTTATTTATCTTAAAAATAGTAAACGTTAGTATTATTATTATTATTATAATTATTATTTTATATTTCACAACTTCATGCGTTATCCTTCGTATAAATCCTAACATTTATTAACCTAATGTTAACTTTCTTTTTCCATTAATTTTTTTGCTGACCATTAAATTTCTTTAATAGGACAAGTGACGATAGCAACAACAATAAAAATTTCAGTTGATTAACAACTAATCTGATTAACAGCAGCAATAGCAACAACAGTAAAAATAAATAAATCAAAATAAAATTAATCATCTCTTTTTTATAATTATAAATGTATAATGTATTATTTAAACACAATACTCTAGCATAATAATGTTTTGTTTCGTTGAATAGCTTCTTTTTCCAATGTCTTTCTTTTTGAATTGCAATCGCGTCTCTGTCTCTTTGCAACCTATCTAGGAGAAGGAAAACTTCGAACAACGACCCGCAACTCAACGTGTTAATCGTGCCGAGGACTGAATAGCTGCTGCGTTATGAGGTCACGAACGATCCACTACAGGCTTTAGAAACCTGTGTGAAAAAGACCTTTACCCAATGTGGAGGGAAAATTTGGGAAACCAAAGAGTCCAGTATGGCTCTTCTAGGGGATAAACTGGTAGCCCATACCTCCGGAGACAAGCTACCTAAGTTCGAAAACTCCTACACAAATAATGATTCTTCAGTTTCCACAACCGGGAGATTCCAATGATGACCATGCGAATTCTCCAACTAGATCCACAACTACTCATTTAAAGAAAGAAATGGTAAAATGGTGAGGAGTACAAACACGTTATGACTGCATTGTATGAAGCGTTGCACAAATCCCAGAAAAAGCATCACTCGCCAAACATATGACATTTGCCGAGAAAACGTACGTCATTAAAAATAACCACCTGGCAGATTCTGAAATTAAATAAACAAAATAGAACTGCAACCCGGACTGTTGAATCAACAGAATATGAAAATGAAAACAGAAAAGGATATAAAAATACTAATATCAGATAAACAAATTATTATAATGAAGAAACTAAGATACACACCAATCACTGTGAAGATAATATAGAAAATTTAGATGTGTTGGAAAGGCATGAACTTAGTCGCTCACAAGCCTGCAATCAAATGATTTCAAAACACATTCAGCTGAATTATTTTAGGGAAAACAAGAATAGTATACAAAAAGCCAAGAAAGAAATCATGTGACATATACGTCAGGCAAAAAATGTTAAAACGGCCTAACGAGAACAACTGCCAAGATTACAACCAACAAAGCAGAAGCTCAAAACTGTTAAAATCTACAATGCAGGATTTAATTTAATTCTGGATTAAGTAGCAACAGATATAAGTCTCAAGGAAGCAATATATGCATCAGCAATTGCAGCACCTAAATGATTAAGCATCCGCGTTAAAAAAAAAAAAAAAAAAAAGACAGTCTCACAGACATAAAGATCCAATTTGGAAAAGGAAAACAGGAAGAAATCGAACTTAAAAGTAAATTATCAGTACTCGATGAACTGGCAAGACGAACAAATGTAAAAACGAAAAAAGGAAGAAAAGGAAATACAAAATTAGGAATAAAAATAAAGTCCTATCAACTAAAGAAAAAGTAATGTAAACAATACAACTGAAGGTTGAAAAAATTAGACTCTATTAAAACAGATCAAAACTTTACAGTCAGAACAAAATCTTTTAAACTGATGTGAAGAAATTTTGCAGAGAAATAGTCAGACAAAAAATGGAAGTGACCCCCTCACACACACAACAATCGATGAGGTTATACAGTTCTGTCTAAAAAAGATGGGCTTGCTTTCTAAAGAACATGACGAAGAAGCAGATTGGATTACGCAAGACGTAGAACGGCTGAAAAATAAACCAAAACAAAAAAGGGTGGGAATCACAGAAGAGAATGTTGAACGTGCACGGTAAAAAGCACAAAACTGGAAACCTCCAGGAATAGATAAAATTCCTAATCTTTGGTTCTATTATCCAAATACAGCACACAAAAACTAACCAAAAAACTTCAAGAAATGGTCAATGGTCGCATGAAAATTCTGGCATTGGTAACGAAAGGAATTAACTTTTTTCTACCTAAGAATGGTGATACAAATGTCAAAAAAAAAAAACTACAGATCAATTACATGTCTTCCCATTAATCAAAAAATTGTTGAGATATATTCTGACCAAACAGACATATTCCTTCTTTAAAAAAATGAAATACTACTTTTTGATCAAAAATGGAACAAACGTGGTTTTTACGGGTGTAAAGACCAATTACGTATTAATAATATGATTTTGGAAAACTGTTTCAATTCAAAGAAAAATCTCCGTTCTGCCTGGATAGATTACAATAAGGCATTCGATAAGGTATCACATTCCTGAATCTTAAAGTGTTTAAATATATACAAGGTAACACCTGTTGTCATCAGTTTCAGCAAAGTATGTCGATAAGGAAAACAACACTTCATATCAATAATATAAATGTAGTCTATAAGTCTGGTGGAATAAACGTCAACAGAATATGTCAAGGTGATTCTTTGTCTCCCTTACTATTTTGTATATCCCTAATAGCATCAACCAGCGAACTTAGAAGGATATGCCTCTAAGATATATCAAAAGAAAATAAGCCATCTAAATTACATGGATGACTTAGTCGTATGCTAGGAATGACAGTGAGCTAAAAGGTCTCTTGAAAACAGTAAAGTTTTTCAGTAAGGACATTGGAATGCAATTTGGTTTGGATAAATGTGCTAATGCCAAAATTTTACGAAGTTCACTATAACAAATCTCTTCTGTTAGCATAGACTTTGGGGTAACAATCCAACATATAGAGCAAGAAGAAGTATAAGTACTTCGGTGTAAATGAGGTTGAAGAAATTTACCATAAAAATGAAATAAATACTGCGAAAAGTGTATTATAGAAGGGTGCGACTGATATTCAGAACTGAACTAAATTCTCAGGACAGAATTATGGTCATTAATAGCCTCCCAATTTCAATCGTTCAATACAGTTTCTACATCTTGAACTGGACTCTAAATGACATAGACGAATGGATTCTAAGACAAGAAAAATTCTTTCTAAGCATAACCTACATCATCCAAAGGCTGATGCAGACCGTCTATACCTTAAAGAAGGTGGAAGTGTTCTTATTCAGCTAGTATTCTCATACAAGACAACTATTGGCTTACTAACATACATGGAAACATCAAAAGAACGGAAAATACAATTAGTCAAACAATGCGAAAACAGACAGAAATAATATTCAGTCATGAAAGAAGGTTGTAAATACAAACGAGGTTTACATCTAGAAGATTTTATAGAAAACCAAAACAGAACCCAAGGACCAACTGCTGCAACAAAATTTCTGTAAAAGGATAAAGCTATCGAGCACATTAATCAGGGCTGTCAAGACAAACCTCTGCATGGCCAATATCCAGAACGTGCCAATAAAGTTGATGTTGATAAAGTTAATTCCCATCGATGGTTACGAGCATCTGGATTAAAGTCTGAAACGAAAGGCTTTATTCTTGCAGAGCACGACCAGAGTTTTTCAATAGAAACTTTCAGGTAAATATCACATATAATAGTCTGGATCCAAAATGCAGGCTTTGCAACAAATATCAGGGAACCATAGACCATCCAATCTCAGGTTATTCTGTACTTGTGCCTAATGAATGTAAAGTCGTTACGATATAGTGGGGCAATACTTACCCCGGGCAATTGTGCAAACACTTTGGAAAAGATGTTAATAAGCACTAGTATAAATATCACCCACCATCAGTTACAGAAACTGAATACATAATTCTATGAGATTAAACAATTTTTAAAGACAGGAAAATTGACGCAAACAAGCCGGATATAATTATCAAAACCGAAAAGAAAATACTTGCCTACTAAATAATATTGCTTACCTAGCGGACTGTAACATAGCAGCCACAGAACTTGAAAAACTATCGAAGTATACAGAACTGAAAATCGAAATAGAAAAAATATGGAAATTGAAACTAAGAATTTTGGCTTTTCATGATAAAAATGGACACAGCAACACACTGAGAAAATCCCAGGTTAACACAAATACAAAAAATTGTCTTGATAAGTAGGGCCCACATAATAAGAAGAACTTTGTCCATGTAACGTTAGTGATGTTATGAAACTTGGAAAAACAAATCATGAAAAGTAGCAATAACAACACACCACTACCTGCCTATTTCTTCCCGCAGAATTGGTAGGTAGTGTGGCTATAGCTGAAATCGAATATAATAATAATAATAATAATAATAATAATAATAATAATAATAATAATAATAATAATAATAATATGCAACTTTACGGGAAGAAAACTGTAAGAAACTGGTATGAACATCGCCCAGACCCGCTTACAGACATAGAACATCGAACAATTTTATGGAATTTTAAAATAAATACAGATAGACCAATCAAATCTAATCGCTCAGACATCGTGATCAGAGACCACAAAAATGAATGTTTCTTCTTATTAGCATGGAAGTCCCTGCAGATTGAAGTTCTTTGAAGATCTTAATATAAACTATCAAAATACAAGGCCCTTAAATAGAAATCTCAAAAATATGGTACTTGAGGACATAAATATTTCCCGTTATGGTTGGAGCCTTGGGATTGAAGTTTCGATAGACTCCCCGAAGTGATTCCTGGTAGCCCATACCTTAAAGAAATACAAAACTTGTGCTTACAATTACAACCCACACATTAGGAAGGGCCCTTTTCTTTTCTTTTTTTTTTTTTTTTGCAAAGTGGAAAGTTTAATGAATTTTTGACCTGGTTGGGACTCGGGACGATATGTATATACAACAAATATCAGAGGAAATAATAATAATAATAATAATAATAATAATAATAATAATAATAATAATAATAATAATAATAAAATTACTTCAGTTATAAAGAAAACAATAAATACTTAAATGAGACTGAATATTACATATATAGCGAATACAATCTAACAACATATGATACACAGAGTACACTAAATTGATAACAATGTCAGAAAGGGAATTGCAGACTCCGAGACAAGGTAGTAAAGGGAATCGCAAGAAAGGATTAACCTTCAATTGTAAGAAGACAGAATGCAGAGTCATGAGCATGGCGAACAGCCCAAGATACAAACTACGAATTGCAGATGCCAAAATCAAGCAATTAGAAAACTTTAACTATCTGTGATGCATTATCATAGATGACGGAAAATGAGACATAAATCTGAAAGCGCAGTGGAATCGCGAAAAATGCCTTCCAAAAGCAAAACAAAGTATTACGAAACAGGAAAATTTCGTTAGAAACAAAGACAACAATACTAAACTGACATGTAATGTCAATTCTCCTATATGGAAGCGAATGTTATTAAATTCCCTCACTGAGGGAATTGAAGCAAGTGGTTTATAAGGAAGTGGTTATAAGGAATTGTATTGAGAATAACATGGACTGAATATATGACTAACGAGGAAGTTTTAATAATATAATAGAAACAAGAAGGACGCTTATATATAGTCAGAAAATGATAGTTGAAATTTCTGGGAGATAGAATAAGGAAAGACGGCTGGGAGAAATTTGACACTCATAGGAAATACTGACGCCGAGCGAGAGAGAGTTAAACAGTGAATAACCTAACAAGATTGCGTAAATGGATAACAGAATAAAGCGTCGTGGGGATAGTGAAAAGGCAACATTTACTCAGTATTACGAAGGTTAGGAAGTTGAGGAGAGCCATGATCGGCCACTGTCTGAATGGATACGTAATATAGACGAAGAAGATGAATAGCTTGCTTTCTAACTTATGAAAAGTTCAGCAAGTTCAGCAAAATGCTAATACTGTATTTTTCATTGATTTAAACTGATTATAAAGATGTCATCAAATCCTATCCAGAAGTTCTGGTGAAAAAATTGTTCATTTTCTACTTCTGTGTTCCTTGTACCCCCAGAAAGTAGGCGATGATGGCTTTCCAGAATTTCTTGTTCTTGTAGCTCTTAATAAATTTTGTCTTTTCTTTATTTCTTCTAAAACCTGTTCCGCCATCCATTTACTCAGGTTCATCAAGTATGTAATGTGCTCTGTCACCCTAATCTTCAATCGGTCCTGTGAGTATCAGATTTTCCAAGCTCTCCTTCCTCATTATGATCCCTAGAAATTTCAACTGTCAGTTCCTGAGTTTAAGTATTTGTTTGCATTTCTTTCTATAAAATGCCGTTTTTGCTCATATGTCCGCACTATGGTATCCTCAGCATCCTTCTGTAAAACCAAATGGAGTATAAACTAATCTTGCTTCTTATAGTTGTGCCAAACAAGACCTTGTAAGTCTAACAATCGTACTGCTTGATAACTGACAATTCATTGCAATCGTGGTTTCTGCATCTAGAAAATGACACGCGCGTCAGCCCGTAATATTTACCAAATGAAACTGAGAAGGGTCCTTTTCAAGTCAGAAAAAATATAAAAAACAAACAAAAGATTCCGGGGGTGATAGTAAATATTTTCAACAATTTCACTTTAATGAGTATTGACTTTCCAACTTCTGAGTTAAATTAATATTTACAGGATTATCTAAAAAAAAATGCTCATCCTAAGTGTGCAAAATGTGTACATAATACTGCTATTGTATTATCAAACATTGGTCACATTATCTGACTATATTTTTCTTCCATGTGCCGTGTGACTTCAGTAGATGGGCTCCCCACAACTCTTTATTCTTTGTCGTTCTCAGTAACGTTTATCTCTTTACCATCCCGCTTCTGTTCAACCATCAATTCACATACTCTCATCAGGGAGGTGGGTCGCTGCCTTCCCTATCATTTTTAACTTCAATATGCCCTGTCAGTGTCAAATTTTCCATGCCTATCTATCTTATTATATGATGAAATAATAAGAGTCGTCTCTTTCTGATTCTGAGTATTTGCCCGTTTTGTTTCGAATTTTCTTAAGAATCCGTTGCTTACGTTCTCCTTCAATTTTCAGTATCCTTTTGTAGAACCACACTTTTGTTGCCTCCACTCTTCTCTTCTTCCTTGGGGAGATTCTTCAGTATTTATTACTATATAGAAAGACTGATATTACATAACAGTTTAGTTCTCTTTTCTAACGAAATCTTCGTGTCTCTTGGTGCTTTTATTAGCTATTGGTAGGCAATTATTTAGATTCCAAGGCGCCTTCTCATTTCGGTAGCACATGCTCTGTTAAAAGACTTCCCAGATATTAAAATTCCATAATTGTTTAATTTTGAAATCTTTATCTTAGACTTTTTCTCTTACTGACAACCAAACATTCTATCTTCGTACATTTGAGGTTTAGATCTCAATTCTCGGTTTCCTTTAGTATCTCCTGTACAAGGTCTGTAGCTTTTTTTCTATATTTGCCATGAACACGTTAGCATCTGCCTATCGTTTATGGATTAGACTGCACTCGTCTTCAAGATTCTTCCTTCCTCTCCTAAATTCAAATTGCACTGTTGATAAAGCTGGAAAGCCTTCCCATAATATAATAACCATATCAGTATGAATGTCATTGGCAGTAGCTAAACCCTTTTTTGAAGGTACTTGATAGTACCACGATGTCAAATTTTGTCCATTTTCAAGAGAAGTCACTACTAGTTACATTTCTTTGAACAGATATCAGTTTACCTGGAAATACACAAAACAGCTATTAAAAAAAAGTAAAATTAACGCATGCAAAGTTTCACAGTTTTAACACCATTCCTTTTTAGTTAGACTATGAACTTTTCAGCTTACCAGTGTAACTATGAAATGATGTGTGTATTAATATGTACATGTTTCAAGTTCCTAAATAACGGTACATTAACTTAATTTGGTCCTTGTATAGACGTTATTGAATGTTTATCACCCTCTTATGATTTGTGTTAAGAAGTGTTATTTTTTGTGTGATCATTAAATTTACTGTTTTTTTTATTTTAGTATTAGTTTATTATATAAATTCGTTCGTTCATTTATTTTAATACTTGTCATTTATTAATATTTCTGATTAAGCATTCAACAATGTATTGCCCTTCATTGTTTACGAACCTCTGACAACGATCCACGAACTGTTCAATGCCTCGACGATAGAAATCAAAAGGTTTTAACGCGAAAAATTCCACATGCCACGTTTTAAGTGCAATATCGTCGTTGAACGAAACAACTCTCAAACTGTTAGAAAGTGACTGAACAAAGTTGTAGTCGAAAGGGGCTAAATCATGAGAACATGGCGGATGTGACAGAACATCTCAACTGAGTTCTTTAATTGCATGTTTGGTCAAGTTTTTCGTGTGAGGGCAAGCGTTGTCATGTGGAATAATCGCACTGTATCGCCGTCCAGATCTTTTCATTTGAATGGCCTCTTTTATTCTTTTTCATTTGTCCAACATACAGCTTAGCATTGACCGTTTTGTTTTGAAGCATTTCATAGTAAATTAGTCCTTGCCAATACCACTAAACGCAGCTCTGGTTCGAGTTGCTGCATACTTGTTGAGGCTCACTCATTCTTTTCTCTGATAAATAAAAACACTATTTCTTATCCCCCAGTGGCCCAAAACAGAATATAAGACACAGCATAAAGAAATAAGAAACAAATGCAAGAAGACAAAAGAAGAATGACCCAACAAAAAATTTGTAGAAATAGAAAGAATGTGTGTCGCAGATAAAGCAGATATGCATAAAAATAAGAGAACAGGAGAAAATACATGCCCATCCATATGATACATAAAATCCGAGGACGTAACGCTGCTGTTAGATAAAGAAATAATATTTCAGAGATGGGATGAATATAATGGAAAACACTTTCATAACGTAAAGGAACAACAGGCAATAAACAGAAATACCAATGTACTGGAAATATTAAATCTGAAGTAGAATCTACACTCGCCAAATTGAAAAGAAACAAAGAGGCAGGGCCAGACGGAAGTGTAATAGTGATATTGGTATTAGTTTGGTGCAAAAATAATGTCGTTTTCTCATATATGTTACTATGTGAGAAAACGACATTATTTTTGCACCAACCTGATAGCTTTAGATGATTTCACCCATAGAAATGATAAATTAAATCTACACAAGTGGTGATATAGCGGAAGACCAAAGTAGATTTATTTTCATAGCAATCGAATGTAAACGCCAATGGACAATCAGCCTAATGAGCCATATACCAAAAGTTATCATACAAATTCTGATGAATAGAGCGCGCAGCGGAATCAAACCGGAAATAGGACAAGAACAGTACGGGTTGGTCAAATTCTCTGGAACAAGCAATATGCTCAGAACTAGTATTAGAACAAAAAAAATGAAATTGTACTTTCTTTATATAGATTACGTAAAGGCGTTCGGTAAAATAAGCCAGAGATCTGCTGTAACTGCTCAGCAACATTGACATATTGGAAAGGATATAAAAATAAGCAAGAACCTATGATGGCGGCAAAATGGCTGCTTGCGTTTAAAAAATGAATTCAGTAGATATAGAAATATAGAAAGGAGTGTAAGACGAGGATGCATCTTCTCACCGGACTTATTCAACCTACGCAGCGGGGTAATTAGACGTCCTACCAGGATTCATGATTGTCGCCCACAATCTTAGCAACCTAAGATATGCATATGGCACAGTGTTGGCACGAAAAGAAAATTACAAAAACACATGTAGAAAGTAGCGAATGAAATTGATAAGAAAAGTGTAAACATCAACTGCATGAAGATAGAATGCTTGGTTGTTAGCAAAACGATGAATGAAAATTACAATTTGGAAATACTAAAATCAATCAAGTACAAACAATCTGGGAAGTGTTTCAACAGAGGGCGGAAAGCGCGACACTGAAATCCGAAGATAGCTAAAATATATTCCAAAAGCTAAGTAAGGTATAAAGAGACAGAAAAAAACATCGTTAGAAACAAAGAAAAGAGTAATAACCTATTAAGCTGATATCTGTCCTCCTATATGACGGTGAATGTTGGACAATGTCCTCAAAGATAAAGAAGAAATTACAACAGAAGGAGGAGGCTGAGTATAGCATGGATTACGTGAGCAACGACGAAGTTATAGAGAAAATGAAAACAAAAAGGAAACTTCTACTTAACATTTGAAAGAGACAGATGAATATTCTAGGGCAGATAATGAAGAAAAAAGGATTGTAAAATGTATACTCACAGGACAGATTGAAGGAAAAGAGCAAAACAAAGCATAACATACTTGGTGAGCATGAGTAAACGGATTGTGGAATAAGTATTAGGAGAAATAACAAAATTGTGGAGAGCCATGATGTCCTATGTCTTGATTGGATACCACATATAAAGAAATAGATGATAATACGTTAAAGAAATCTTTGTTTGTATCCATGAGTGGTCAGGTTTCGAGCGAGTAAACTGGTGGCAATGTAGGGGTGATGGAATTTGTTTCTCTCGGTCAAAGCGTGTGGCACGCATGTGCCATGCTTCTCGGTCTTACCTTTTGAATGAAGATGACGAGTGACAGTAACATGAGAGCTTGTTATCTGAGCCAAACCAATTCTCTTGTAGGGTCTGACTCGTTTCTTATTTAATATGCAATTGTTCTTTTTTTTCAAAGTGAACAGTTTGTGAATTCGAACTTCCACTCCTTGAAAAGGGAAAATAATTCTGTGATATTTTGTCGGTAAGGAAGTTATTTACGTGCATAGCACAAATCTCTCGAGCAGATTTATCAGGTTTGTGGTCCTGATTAAAAGTAAAGAGGAGTCTTTGCAACCAACTCAACGTTAGATAACAATGACAATCCCCTTCCCAACTTCCTACGTCTCACTTTCCACAATCTCAGTAACATACTCATTACTCATTTCAAAAAGAGATGTTTCTAGACTTATCATAAGCCTCGACCGTCAAAATGCCACTGAAAATTCCAATGGTCACCCTTAAGAATATTAACCCAGAATTAGACCCGATCATAATAAAGTTATTTAACCGATGCTTGAAGGAAGTTGGTAAGCGTATTCCTGATCTTCTAGAACATTGGCGATGAATCCTCTTCCCAATATAGACCCATTAATCTCCTCAGTATCATCAGTAAACTTTTTGAGTCCTTAATCAACAAGAAGCCCGTTGAATACCTAGATAGGAACAACCTCTTATGCGACAAACAATATGGGTTTCGATCAGCCCGATCCACTGCTGACGTCCTAACTACATTACATACAAAATTAGTGAGACCGTTGACAACACACATACCGCAATCTCGAAGGCCTTCGATAAGGTGTGGTACAAAGGTTTGCTATACAAACTCTCCATCTATGGAATCAATGGAAGTGTTTTCTCTATTATAAATTCCTCCCTAACAGGTAGATCCCTGAAGGTAGTCCTCCGAGGCCCTGGCGGTCAACACATGCGTCACCCAGGAGTCACTTCTTGGAAAGTCCCTTTTTCTGATGTATACAAATAATCTAATTAAGTATATATTCCGATCATTTGTAAATATCTATGTCGATGATACGACGATATACGAAAGCATTTCTAAAACTCTTGACGATCAGATTTGAAACGGACATCTATACCGATCTAATACATCTTGGGGAAAACTGGTTGGTTACATTCAATGCCTCTATGACCAAACTAGTTACATTCCATCACCGCCGATCAGACCCCGAACTACCGCCAGTCACGATGGACGGGTGTTCCATCAAGAAGGCCCTCTACCTTGAGAGGATATTGGGCCTCAAACTCACAGCCGACCTTAAAAGTGGAACTCATATATACGATCCATGACTAAAGATGCATGTCAAATGATCGGTTCCCTGTAACTGTATCTGCCTCCTCATGCTATCCTCTACTTTTATATGAGCCAGATCAGGCCAAAAATGGAGTACAGTTCCGATATAGGCAGGAGGTGCCCAGGCCTCACGTACCAGTCTTGATAGACGTCAAAATCGTCTCCGAGCCCTTGTTAGAGAAGAATTATTTTCCACCCTCCAACCTCTCTCTCACAGGCGAGATGTAGCGAGTCTCTTACTGCTCTGTCCCTACTACCATGGAAAGTGCTCGGATGAGCTAGATTTGTTGGTTCCACTAGGTCTAACTTCTACGGCTAGGATCCTTCATGCCACTTACATATTAGCAAACCACCTATATTCCCTCTGAGTTCCATCGGCGAAAAATAAGTTCCACACAGACAGTTTCTTCCACCCAGTGGTACAGACTCCCAAGAGTAGTGTTCCCCCGATCACCAAATTCTTAACCTGTTCAAGTCCAAAATCAACTGTTATTTTCTCCTCCTATCGATATCAACTATCCCTTAACGTAACCCTCTATCTTGAGTGGTCTCCGGACCTTGTACATATTAATCACTACTGTAAAAAAAAAGAAAAGAAAATGTCGAACATGTTCATTCTTGCCTTGGCAATCCATCTTAGAGGAGTGTCTACGCTGAAATAAAATTTCAGTAACGCTAGACAAGAGTTTCACAGGATTGCCTGATTTACTGAAAGTCATAACATACTACGAAAGATTTCTCTTTGAGATCATTCATATAATATCAGGAAAAAAAACGAACGAATATATGTGACAAACTAATTAGAATTCTGTGTTTAGCCATTTTAAAAGTTTTTAGCATGGTCTTTTCTTTATCGAATATATTTCATTTCGACAGTCGGTGTTTTGAGTATATCGATATCCTAAGGCATTCAGTCCTTTTTAAATCCATGTAATTTTTAGCGTATATTTATATTATTAATAACTTTTTTTAAAATTGTAAATGTTTTGAGAGTAGTCACGAAAAGCAAACAGTATTTCTATTATTATTCTCTCTATGAATTGTATGGAGATATTTTCCATGACTTTTATCAAAGCTGTTAATTCAGTAATTGTCTGTCATTAGACAATTCGCCAATACTCATTGCCGACAGATAAGTCCACCCAGCTAAAATGTCGGGTGGAAGAAGGACAGTTAGGTCAAAACTAATTTTTGAATTTGACTGAAGAGTTAGTATAAATTTGTTCCCATTCACACAGATCTTTTCGATGATTCATTTAACCCATATCTTCCTGACATCAGTTTAAACAGACACCATTTTTTCTACATATGTAAGCCAAAGATGCCTTCCAGAAACTAAACAAAATATTAAGAATCAGGTAAAAACCTGCGTTAGAAACACAGAAAAGAGTACTGTACTGTTATGTAATATCAGTCTTCCTATATGGTAGGGAATGCTGGACAATCTCTTCAAAGATAAAGAAGAGACATGAATCAACAGAAATAAGGTTCTGAGAAAACCATGTACCGAATATGTGGGCAACGACAAGATTTTAGAGAAAATGGAAACAAAAAGGTAACTTATACTTAACATCAGAAAGAGACGATTGAAGTTTTCTAAAAGGACATAATTTCTTAAGAGGTATGAAGGATAGGAAATTGTGGCAATCGATGGCAAACTACTCCTTAAAGGGCACGGCACATGAAGACGATGCTGTAATTAAAGAAAATAATTTTTTTAAAGTGAAATTTTCACTGGAATATACTGGAAAATTCTCACGTTTTTACCCGAAACCAAGAAAATGCGAATTATAAGCAAAATGGCTACCTTCTTCTATGTGACGTGTCTTTTCAGGACGTGGTCAGTCTTAGCTTTCCACAACTTGTTTTTGTGGCGCTCAGCAAAGGTTGTCTTTTTACTATCTCTCCTGAAACCTGTTCTTCCAAACATTTACACAAGCTCGTTAGTTGTTATGCGCTGCTTTCATCTACCCCGCTTGCCTTTAATGTTATGTGAGTGTCAAATTTGTCATGCCTTCTTTCCTCATTATGTGCCCTAGAAATTTCAATTGTTACTTTCTGATACTACGGAAAGTGAACTTTTCGCTTCTATTTTCGCTAAAACGTTGCTTGCATGTTCAGTCCCTGTTATTAACAACAGCCTTCTCACTACTCCAAATAAAAGCTTCAGAAAGGTTAACAAATACTTGTTAATGCATATTATACAAAGCCGTATGGAAATATTTGCTGAACTCTATAACTCTGTAGAGACCGATATAAATTCCTTACAAAAGTTTTTAATATATTCTTAAATTTTCACTACCTCTGTCAAACTTTAAGTAAATTCTTCTTGCTAGAATCCTTCTTGCACATTGGTAAATCCATCTTTCGTCCGTCCAATGAATATTTCTGCTATATTTGTTCCGGTGCTCCTGGAATATATCATGAGATCATCGACAAAATCCAAAGAATGGTCTGTAAGGTTATCGGTCCTGACCTGGCATCTCGACTTTAGTTATTTTCCTACCCCCGTGATGTGGCTTCCCTCTGTCCTTTCTGCAAATATTTTCATAGCAATTGTTATAATGAGCTTTTGTCCCTGGTACCATGACCGCATAAATTTAAGCATGCCACTAAATTGACAACTAGTTCTCAAAGTTTTACACTTGAAATAGCGTTTGGTGTAACTGTAAGTTCTATTCTAATAGTTTCTTCTCTCGCACTTCTCACCTGTGGAACTCTGCCCTGATTTCTTGCTTTCCTGCAATCAAAAATGTAATTGCCTTGTCAATGACCGTCTTCTGTTTTCCAGAATCTGTTTTCTTTTATTGTCCCTTCTCCTCACAAAAGACTTCTCATTTTCTTTATTGACTCACCTTGCTTTGTGTGAAATTATTAAAAATGACATTTGTACAACAACGATTTTGTATCTAAAGACGTAATTGATTTTCTGAGATGTCTACTTTCACAGAGAGCAGAATTAACAGTTGAATTCTTTTGTAGAAATTAACGCATGACCGATGTAGTGAAATTTCATATTTTAGTCATAGCTTAGGAAGTTTAATTCCGTTGACAAAGAGGCTGGTATGTACTATTTTGCGTCATAAGAAATTTCAGTTTTGGGGGACCAATTTTAATGATATTCTAACTATTAATTTAAATTGGAGAGCGCATCCAACTAAATCACAGCTCTATGGAACCATCCCTGATATTACTACAATCTTACATGAACGAAGTTTGTAATATATTCTCAAACATTCACTACCTCTGTCAGGACACTGAAGGTGAGCAAAAGAGGACTTTGTAGGACACTGAAGTTGAGCAAAATAAGACTTTGTTAGCGTGCTACTGTTCTGAACACCTAGCCAAAGTTCAAGACTGGCTGGTCGCCCAGCAATCACCTACATCCTAATAACCTTCCTATCTTGATGCAGGAAGGTGATAGTTGGCATGATAGACTCATGAATGTCTAAGATAGCTCGAGTGACACTAGCATAGAGCAATGTTTTAAAAGATTAACAAGGAAAATTTACAAGCCGAAAATTTACATAACCAAAAGCTGAGCTTCCTTTAAGAAACATATTTTGTGTGTGTAGTGGAATCATTGGTTATTATTTAGAGTTCTTAAAATGCAGTTATATATTAATGCACATTTATGTCCAGTAGCTTCAACGTGTCCATAAAAATTTGGTTCAGAAGCACCATATCATTGTCAGCAGAAAAAATAAAACAAAATTTGGGAACTCGGTTAGTCTGTTTTATTCCCAACTGTCATATACCGCTTGCCAACTGATTATTATTATTATTATTATTATTATTATTATTATTATTATTAAAGGCATTGGATTAAGGATAAATTTACATAACCGACCCCAAAATGTGTTTTGTGTGTGCAGTGCGATCATTGGTTATTACTAAGAGTTCTTAAAATGCATTTATACATTAATGCACATTTATGTCAAGCAGCTACAACATGTCCATAAAAAATTGGTTCAGAAGAGACCTTCCCTTATCAACAGAAAAAATGTTAATGTAAAGTTGCACAGAGCAAAAATAACACCCAAAACAAAAACTCGGTGGGTCTGTTCTATCGCCAACTGTCACATACGTCTTGCCAACTGATTATTATCGTTTCAATTATTACATTAAAATGTTTTAATGATGAAAAACATCTCTAATGAAAGCCAGAGTCAAGTCATTGTCAAAAGCTAGTTAAAAGCCGCCCACTTTGCGACATTTAAGCTAGCTCTTGTGGAGGACTCTTGATTTGGCCATCATTACAATAGCTTGGGTGATGTAGATGCGATAGGCATCAATAAATTGCAGAAGAATTAAAAATTGATCGCTGCATCTGAGTACTGAATTAATGTTCAAGCTTACCTCTTAAAAGTCTAACGATAATTCTTCTGCTGCCACTTAATATAAAGACGATTTGATGTACATAGATCCTTAATATCCATACGATTATTTTTATTTCATGGGTGACAGAACAGGGAACAATTTATAAGATAAAATTAATTTAGTGTAAAAATGGGAAATAGAAATTAGAATTAGTTATACAGTCAACATTATTTGAACAGTTAGAGAAACATAATAACGAATTAAGTAAAACCTCTAGGTAAATGCGAAATTGGGGCACAATTACCCAAAAAATTCTGGGGTTAAAAAGCCCCAACTTTACATTATATTAATTTATATGGTGTTCACTAGTTCCCCCACCAGAAAGAGATGTGACATACGGTCGTTTTAATGTGGGCACCCGTGCGCGTACACTGTGGGTAAAGGACAAAAATTCCCCACAGCCCCCGCAACCGTCGCTTGCGCTGGTGTTGGTGCAAGCACCGATCCCTCCCTATGGTGCAATGGGAGGGCGCGGCCTCGGGCAGCTGTTCCCAAGGGCTGGGCACCTCTCATTATAATTTTCTCAGTTGCCCCTCTATCCTTTGACAGAAGCTCCTGAGCGCACTCTGTCGAAAGACAGAGACGCAACTGCGAGATGATAAATAATGTAAAAATTACATGTTATTTACTTGAACCCCCACGAGGTCAGGTTGTGACACAAGGTCGCTTTAATGTGGGGAGCCCGAGCACGTGCACCTGGGCAAGGAACAAAAATTCCCCGAGCCCGGCAACCGTTGCTTGCGCCGGCCTCGGTGCGGGCACCGATCTCTCCCTCTGGTCCAATGGGAGGGCGCGGCCTTGGGCAGATGTTCCCCAGGGCTGAGCACCTCTTCAGTATAATGAGCGCACTCTGTCCAAAGACAGAGATGCAACTGAGAGATGATAAATAAAGATTATAAATTACCTATAGTAATTTATATGCGGTGTTTACTCATTCCCCCACGAGAATGAGATGTGAGAGAAGGTCGGATTAATGTGGGGACCCGACCGCGTGCACCCGGGCAGGGTCAAAAATTCCCCTCAAACCCCGGAACCGTCGATTGCGCTGCCCTCTTGTGCAATGGGAGGGCGCGGCCTCGGACACCTGTTCCCCAGGGCTGGGCACCTCTTCAGTATAATTTTCTCAGTTTCCCCTCTGTCCTTTGACAGAGAAGCCCCTGAGTGCACTCTGCCCAAGGACAGTGTTTTCTCGTTCTCCCACTAGAACGACATGTGACACAAGGTCGGTTTACTGTGCGGACCCAAGCGCGTGCACCCGGGTAGGGACAGAAATTCCCTTCACCTTCCCCCCCCCCCGCAATTTATTCATTTTAATGATTGAAAAATGTATTTCTATAATACAAAAAAGAATACATATTTTTCATTTATTACTTTCTAGAATGGACATTATTGACATTTACAGCAACCAACCTCTTCTTGTAGTTTTCAAGTAACGATTCGCAAATTTTAGTTGGTATCTAGTTCCATTCTTCTTCGCATATTGTCTTCAGATCTGGGATGTTCTTTGGAGCTCTCAACTGGATTTGAATTTTCAAATAATGCCACAGATTCTCAGTTGTTTTTAAATCTGGTGACTGACTGATCATTTTAGGAAATTTACATTATTTTCAGAAAGCCATTCTTTTCATAGATTCTTGTTGGAATATCCAATCAGGAAGAAGTTCAAGATTTTCAAACAGAATCATTAAATTTGCTTCCAAAATATGTTCATATGTTGTGGCATTTATTCAACCATCTATTACTGATATGTTGCCAGTACCTTTTGCAGGAAAAAAAAACATCCCCAAACCATGATGCTGCTACCATCAAAATTTCACTGTTGAAACTGTGTTCTTTTGTTTGAAGGCATTACCATCTTTTCTTGATACATGATTTCTAGAATTACGTCCAAATAACTCAGTTTTGCTTTCATCTGTCCATAATACTCTTTTCCAATATGATTTTTCCTTATCCTTATGTTCACAAACCAATTTCAACCTAGCATCTGTGTCTTTTCTATAGCAGTAGAGTTTACTGAATGGAGCATGATTTTTGATTGTTTCTATGAATTTCATTGCTTATTGTCCGTTTAGTGACACAGATGATGAAAGCAAATCATCCTGCAACTCTTGACGAGTAACTGTTGGATTTTGTTTAATTTGACACATTAATTTCCTTGAAGATCTTGAAGTAGTCTTCCATGGAGCACCTGTTCTTCTTTGGTTTTCAACAGTTTTGAGTTTTTATACCTTGCAATGAATGAATTAATTGTAGTAGATGGAATATTTAGGTTGTCTGAGATTTTCCATTAAATTTTACGTTCTTTCCAGAGCTTAACAATCAGTTCTGTTTGTGAATTTGACAATTCTTTACTTCTTGCCATGATAGTAAACTTCTGGCATGAATATCAATTACAGAATGTTCTGTTCGTATTTTTCAGGCAAAAAATAACTACTGATAACATCACTGGATTAGCCTAGAATATTCTACTTGAATAATCAAGAGTATTAACGCAATTTAAAAGTATTCAATTCTGAAATTTGCATTATACGAATACATTTTTCATTCATTAAAATGGATAAATGGGATTTATTTCTATTAAATCAATTTTTTTCTGTTTTCTATGCATATTTAGTCATTATGCATCTGTGTACAGTTAATTATATGCTTATTTATTAGTTCTAAATACAATAAATTAAAAATTTGTTGGTGGACGAATATTTGCCCCCCCCCCACTAATATATATATATATATATATATATATATATATATATATATATATATATATATATATATATATTGTTACGAACTTGTAGCATATAGATGTACCACGGGTTAAAAAAAAAAGGAAAACGTGGGATCTTTTCTCGGTATTCACTCAGAAATGGAAGTGACACAAGGGAATCAACGAAGAACAGACACAAGACGATGGATTTCAAAATATAACATTTATTTATAAATATATATAAAGGAATAAAGAAAAAAATGAACATTCATTTAACAAAGGGGAAGGGTTCATTAAAGAACAGAGGGTGCGAGCGAATACATATATATATATATATATATATATATATATATATATATAAAAACAGATCAAACCAAGAGAATCAACTTATCTTTCAGTCGAGTTGATATTTTCACACAAAGTTCTGATTCGCCGAAGCGAGAGTTCTGATGCTAAAACAACATTTTGGCCGGCCGGTAATTTTCCTGAATTCTTTTTCTTTCACAAGTGTTCGGGGTTCCACAGCATTTCGTATAGACGGTTCGTTGGGTTGATTCCGTTTCATAGCAGTCCTTTCACCCCTAGTCGACAGACGTTGCTGTCTTCTTCATCTCAGTGGGCAGTCTGCTTTGGAGTCGGGGCGATTTTGCCCAGCGACGTTCAACTGCTGCTGGTCAGAGGGAAACTGAAAACCCTTTCTTAGATTCTTCTGTCTGCAAAGACAGTCACGTGGCTTCCCCTTCGTCCTTGACCGGGTACGCAGGAAGATGAGGCGCAAATCACGCAGTGTTTGTGTGATGGCCAAAAGTTCAATCCGCGCTAAGTGTGTTCTGATCACCTGAATCGCAGCAGGAGACCCTGATGGTGCCTGGAATTCACTCATGGTCAAACGCCTGATAGCTGCGAAATTTTGGAACCAGGTCATTCTCGCGTCGGGTCACTTTAAATTTCACGAGCCCTTGGCTCGTGGGTGGAAGAGTAGATAAGGAGGGAAAGAATTTATGGAGAGAAGAGGAGAATATGGCTGATCATGGAACATATTCGCTCGCAAGTCGATAGCATTGGATTAAATTTCTATATTTATTTATTTATTTATTTTTCTTTTATATCTAATTTTCGACGAGAATTTAAGGTTTTACTTTGGAGCGCTTTTTAGCCTAACGTCCATGTAGTTAATGAAATCGGGGCTACGTGACACCTCCCTACCAAAAAAAAAAAGAAAGAAAAATGCCATTTATGGCAGTTTTCTAAAAAAGGAAAGAGATTGTTTTCGCTTCCTTCAATTACTCATTCTCAGACTTCCGTGGAGTCAGGTGCATGACTATGTCCACTGATCATCACTACAGGGTTGGTCTTTCCCCGTTCGTAATAAGGCTTGATTCTATCACCGTGGCATATTCGTCTCTGTTTACTATGGTCAGGAGTTTTCCCGACGAATTTCAGATTTCTGGTCTATTCAAATGGATTATGAAACCGAGCCATGTTAGATGGACACATTAATTGTGTTCCGAAACGGGAAACATAACCCAAAAGACTCTCCGAAGCTAGATATTCCTGTAACCAGTCCTCCTTCAATACATGTAATGGACTGCGGACTGAATGTCCAAATATTAGTACAAAAAGGCGAAAGTCCAGAGACTCTTGGATAGATTCTAAGGCAGCGAATATTAAGAATGCGATACCTACGTCCCAATCGTGTTGGTGGTCCGGGCAGTATGTTCACATCATATTCTTAAGGGTGGAATGAAAACCTTCCAACGCTTCTTGGAATTGGGGATGATAGGCATTGAACTGAAGGGACTGTATACTTAGAATTTTCATGAATAATTCTGCCACGAAATTAGGCCCTTGGTCTGACCATACTACCTTGTACCTTGCCAATCATGGCAAAAAAAAACTGATAAGAGTTTTCGCTGGCTTTACTACTGCCTGACAAGCGTGGCGAGTCCGACAGGATTCAAACATATCTGTCCGGATCCCCGGCCAATAAAAATGTTTGATAATCTTATTGTGCGCCTTGTTAACGCTAAGGTGACCCCCCAGTGGGATCTCATGAGCCGTTCTTATTACCTCCGGTCTGTACCGTTTAGGGAGTACTACTTGGTGGACTGTCGACCAGTCCTCTGAGGCGGAGATGTGTGGGGGTCTCCATTTCCTCATTAGTACTTCATTCTTAATAAAGTATCCGGTTGGAACTTTCTCCAACTCATCCTCGGGCAATACGTGACGGAAGAGTGGGGTGAGCTCAGAATCACTCCCCTGCTCTGTTACAAGTGATCTCCTCGATAATGGAATGTCCATAGCGGGCTCAACAATACTATCGCTATTTCCAGTTGGGGTACCATCGGGAGGATAACCTAATCCCATATCAGGATTTATAAACGTCTGCGATAGGTCCATCACTTCGTCCTCTGTCCTATCGAACCTCTCGTTCATCTTTTCATCGGCCTTATTTCTGGCCTGTGCTCTGGTCACAGCACACGAGGGAAATATATCGGGATTCTGTTCCTCGATATCTTCGGTGTCTACAGAAGCAACCGGTTCTGGAACTACTTTAGGGTGCGGTATCACCCTTCCACCCGCCAGTTCATTTCCTAACAGCGCTTTTTAGCCTAACGTCTATGTAGTTAATGAAATCGGGGCTACGTGACAATATATATATATATATATATATATATATATATATATGCATATATATATATATATATATATATATATGCATATATATATATATATATATATATATGCATATATATATATATATATATGCGCATATATATGCATATATATATGCATATATATATATATATATATATATATATGCATATATATATATATATATATATATATATATATATATATATATGCATATATATATATATATATATATATATATGCATATATATATATATATATATATATATATATATATATATATACACTTCCTCTTTTTTGTGACTTTTTGACATACCATTGAAATCTGTACGTATTTTATTAAAATTTCAATACTTATTATAAGACCATGATATTCAAATGTTGCAGCTTTTTGATAGGAATCTTCATGAAGTTATCAATCCAGAAATTCTAATCATTATCAGATACAAAAGAAATGGGACTTGATGAATTTGTTTATGAATGAACCTAATTTTCATACACATAGCAATCAATTGTTATCTTTTTCATAATATCCTCGAGAGCGCTCTGGTATTTGTTCTATAGTTCAAGATAATCATGTGAGCAAGTTTGTAACATATCCCATTTGAAGTTGTTGAACTAAGTCACTGATAAATAAATTGCTCCACTTGACTGTTTTATTTTTTGTTTTGAAAAGAATACAAAACTTAACTTGTTCCACTGTAAGCACACAAAGCTGATATGACATTTAGACAGTGATAGCTAATATTGATAAGATAGCACTGTTTGGACAAATTATAAGCTTAAAAAACAGACAAAAACTACAATAAATTGGAATCGCTTATCTATAGTTCCATGAATCCAGGATGGACATAATGTTTGTTCATTACTTGAAAATTAATATTAAAATATGTAAAAATATTATAATCAACTAAACCATCTGTCTAAAGACCCTCTTAAAAACTACAAGGTGCTTTTTTTTAATTTTGTCGAATGCACAGTAAAGTCAGTTGGGCACAATCTATGAGAAAAAGAGCACCATGACACAATTCTTTCTGCCAGAAAGTTTGAAATGGCATGTTATACTTCTTGAAATTTATGCCAGAAGCACCAATACAATCATTTCAATGTGTTTGGGTGTCAATTTGAGGATAGTGCAGAGGATTTGGAAAGAGATGGATGACTCTAATGGTGATTAGGAAGGTACTGAAGCTTGGAAAGCTCACTCCGATTGTTCTGAAAAGAAAAGTACTCCCAAATTTGTTGGTGAGGGCCTCAGATTCAACATAGTGTCCTACATCAAGTGCCCTGAGGAGGTAATGCTGCCCTGGGTGAAGAGGGTGACTGCTGGAACATCTGGCAACAGGACTCTACATGATACCATCAAAGCAGGAGAATCCAGTCATGGCTGTTAAACAATGTCTGTGTTCACGTCACACTTTACATTTAGTCACCTAACTCTTCCCAGTGCAACCCCCTTGATTATTATGTGTGGGGCATAGTTGAGTGTGAATCCAACAAAATCCCTTGTAACACCAATGGTGAACAAAAAGGAAGGATTACAGCAGCATTTACCAACGTTAAACAAGGAAACCGTCCAGAAGATTTGCAGGAGATTTCAAAGTCACCTGGAGTCAGTGGTTAAAGCCAATGGTAATTTTATTGAATAATTTCACTGATTAGTATTTCAAGATATTTTTGTGTAATTTTGCTAAATATATCTCTGAAAATTAGACGACAATATAGCCATTGCATCGTGTATGTGCTATCTAACTTCTTGTTTGTCACTCTGTCTCTCAATAATTCCTTCTGCAATAAAATGACAATACTTGCAATAAACTATCATTTAAATAAATATATAATTGGTCGGTGGCTTAAATTAATGACATGTCAATTTAATGTGAAGTTTTTTTTATAATTAAATATGAATAAAGACAAAAGAAAAACTTATCTTAGCCAACATGTTTCTTCCTCTGAGAGACTTTATCACTGCAAATGCATTTCATTTTGTAACAAAACAAGAACAAAAATGTTGCCAGTTTTTCAATATTTAAGTCTATATGCAAACATTGATCAGGTTTATGATTGAATCTACAGGGTGCCCCAGTAAAATCCAGGAAATTTTAAATTTAGCATACGATGAAAAAAAAAATGAGGTATATTTTTTGCTATATAAATGAACTAAAAAAATTAACGTATAAATTTTTTAACCACATTTTTCCAGGATGCTGCAGTTATCAAATTTTCAATGGAAGGTGATTGTTCTCTTTAAGAAAGAACATCGAACCTGGGGACTGAAAAAATAGCAAGATATTTTACCAAAGTTCTTTAGTTTGAACACTACCTCCAAAATTTGTTTTTGTTCTGGTTTAAGCTACTAAATTTCTATCCCTTGCTTCTGTTTCAAATAAGTGTAAGAAAAATTCCATCAATTAAATAAAGTGCACCAAATTTCCTGGTTCACAGGGACACCCTTTATATGCAAAATTTGGTTAGGGTTATGCCCAATGTCTGTTTACGAACATTTGTACAGTTTAGGTCTGCTATACAAATACTAGTGTGATCCATACTTGAGTCAATACACTCACATTGGGCCACTTTATATCTGAGTCTATATCCAAACATCAGTCTCGTTTATACTTAAGTCTATGGACAAATGTAGGCCAGGTGTAGTCCCAAGTCTGTAAGCATTCACTCAGAATGTGGCCATTTTGTAGGTGGTAGAGGTTATCCATCTGCAGGAGGTGTGGTTGGTATATTCTGTATGACCCACTGACATTGCAAAAATACTGAATGCCTTTCTTATTAAATATTGATAGCATTTGCCCTTTATTAGAAAGGTGTTAAACTTTCTGCAAATCACATTTGCTATTAACTAAAAGATTTGTATATTTTTTAGGATCACAACTTAATACTTCATATATAATTACTTACCATGATGGTTTCATGGTAAGGAATTATTTATGTTATTTGGACTGTTATCCTCATCTTCATTGCCATATTCACAATGTTTTGGCCATTGTACATTATTCCCTTCTTTGGAACGGAACCCTTTATTTCAGCCACCAGGGTAGATTGTTTTAGTTCCATGTGCCATACCTCTTCTGGGTGTCCCTTTGTTTCCCTTTAACTCAACTCTACAAGTTCTTGTGGTATTAAACTTAGAACTCATTGGATCTAGTCACTGGATCAAACCAACATCTTTATCCAATGGGCCATGTGTCTTTGAGGACATCTGTGTATTATTTTTTGGGACTTATAAACATAATGTCTCAGCATCTTTTTTAACAGTGTTCATAAATTTTTCCTGTTATTATTATGGCATTATTTACCAGATCTTATATTGCAATTTTTGTTTTTATTCTTTGCTTTTTTCTAGCACTCCTTATTACTGGTTTCCATATTTTATTCATATTTATACTTAAAGGCTCAGGAGATTTTTGTGGCCTAGCATACATGTTGATTCCTTAAGTTTTGTATTTTCCAGTGGTGCACTCTGTCTATTATTTCAACCTCATCCCACTGTGAGCTCCATTTTTCCTCTATGTGGTCAGCTATGCCTGATTTTCTATTTCTCCTTGTGTTACTACTTTACAATGTTCTTGTAGGCTTACCTTAAGGGGGTGGCCTGTTTTTCCATTGTATTTCTTACCACAGCTGCAAGGGATGGTGTACACACATACCTTAATCACATTCTCCTCCAAGGGGTGTGAGTCTTACTCAGAAGAGGTGGCAGCCAAGTGTTGAACCACTTTTGAAGATTGTCCTGATGTTATATGCACCACAAATCTTTTGTATTTTCTCTGATGACTCCTTCACATAGGGTGGGAGACTGAAGCTATTTTCTGAATACTGTTATCCTCTTGTACCCTTCTATCCCAGTTTGTTCAAGCTGCTACCATGTACCCAGTGTAGTTGTTATATTGTAGAGTACTGCTTATACTGACCATTTCTTATTTAAATATTTCTGGGTCACCATTTATGACTTTTGCTTGATGCTTTAAGCAGTGTACAATGCCTTTCTTTACACTGTATGGATGGTGGGAGTCAAGGTTGAGGTATTGTCTGGTAAATGTTGGTTAGTGATATATGGATGTCTTGAACCCCTGCTCTGTTTGGAATATTAGTACATCCAGAAAGTTTGTTGCCGTTTTCTCACTCCATTGTGAACTGTATCAAAGATCTTATTGAGTTCACCTGGTTCCACAGTAGCTGGACATCTTTCTTGTGTTGTCAGAGTATGAAGGTTTCATCTACATATCTCAGCCATAGGATGGCTTTAGTCGTGTTGATTCTAATGCCATTTCCTCAGTCTATAGGTTTGTCATTGCTGGTGATAACAGCAAGCCTTTTGCTAATCCCTCATCTTGTTGATATATGTCTGATCCCATTCTGAAATATGTTGTTTGCATACAAAGTCAGCAGTTCCATTAGATTATCTATTGGTATACTGGTCCATTCTCCTAGAGAGGAGTTCAAGGTTAATCTGTCCCTGACTACTGAGAGTGTCTCCTCCATAGGTACCTTGGTGAATAAACTCTCCATGTCCAGGCTCACCATCTGGTTAGATTGGATGAGAGCATCATTGATTATTTTCACAATGTGGGTGGAGTTCCAGACATATAATGATGATGTTCCAATTAAAGGGTCAGTCATACCTACTAGGCAGCGACTCAGAGGGTGGCAAACAGCCTTGGCAGCTAACAATCGGCCTGAGCAGAATACCATTTTTGTGAATCTTTGGAAGACTCCATATGTGCAGTAGCTTGGTGTAACACTGTAACAACTGCCTATATGTCTTAGGTGTGATGTGGTCTTTTTTCTTGATTACAATCTGTGACAGTTTGCGTTTGGTTTTCATTGTAGGATCTTTTTTTTACTGTGGCTACCATTCACAATGAGGTCTTCCAGTTTTTCTGTATATTCCGATTTGTCCATCACTACAGTTGCATTGCCTTTGTCACCTGGTCTATGATGCTGCTCTCATTCCACTGTGGGGTACTGATTGCCAGCCTCTCCAGTTTCATAATGTTTGATTTGGGTGGCTTAGCTTTCTCCAATGTCTGTCTCACTTTCCATCTTAGTTCATCCACCTGAGCCTGAGAGAAGTTCAAAACTATTTCCTTGTTTTGAGCAATGATGTCCAAGTATGGTATTTGCCTGATGGTTGTGGCAAAGTTAAGACCCTTGTTTGGCACTGACTTGTCAGATGTACTCAGCTGGTGTTGATTGATGTTGATTACTAACTTTACTGGTTGGTGATGGGCCTTGTGTGTCACCTACTGATCTTTCAATCTACTTAATTTTTGTACTTGATGGGCCTTGACAGCATCAAATTCATATCTGAATGATTTATCCATGTTGTGATGGATCTTTTGGTCTTCAACATTGGTAATTCTGTTGAAGAAGGCCTCACTAAATGTAAATAATGCAAGTAATCATAATACCTCATCTCAGAGATATAGACAGATATTGAAGAATCAGTATGGACCCATAATCTAAACTTCCAATTTGTATAAACACATCATGATGATTTTAATTAAATCAATGCATAATTTCATTCGCTGTTGATAATATGCAGATTGAGTTGAATATAAGTAATCTTTCCAGTAAATAATTCATTTTTTTTATACTAATGTTCATCTAAGGCCCAAGAGCCATTCAGGGTAAAGTTACTGAACGAGCTGTGTGATATGAACATAAGGGGAGAATTGATTGATTAATTGGTTTTTCATGTCCAATTATTATGCAGGTTATTTAAAACCAGGAAATATTTTTAGATGTTAAGAATTTTTTAGGGGTGGGGATATAATAATACTTTACTTATACAAGTTATACTAATTAATCCATAGCTGGGGTGAGAAAAGATGTATATTTTTTATACACTATATATTACATGAACTTGAATTATCAAATGAATTGCAACTCTATTTTTGAATCAACTTCACATGACTGCAGAAAAATACCTTCAAAATGTTGAACGGCTGTATGGTTCCATCATGCTTAAAAGCCTGTTAGAAGCTCTTGCTGCTTCCATGGCAAATGTTTAGATGAACTCCATTTCAGCTCAGTTTTTTAAAACTGCATTTATTAACAACACTTAAAATATAAAAGAAAAACACTAACATAAGTAGTTATTTGATCAGTTGGCTTTTGAAAATATATCATTTAAATGTTCTAAGAATTCACTCAAGACTTAAGACCTGAACACATGACAGCAAGAATTGAACAGGATTAATCATTCAATGCCTTACCATTTCTATGCCAATTCTTGAAAAATTAGGCAACAAAAAGCCAACAGATGTTTGTCAAAGTAGACCTCATTTCTTTAGTGATGACTAAATACACTTATTTTTAGAGACCAACATGCTAGTCCCTGTGCTATGAGCAATATCCTAGTATTTACTAGTACTGAGTCAATTTATTTGACATCAGTGACTGCAAAAGAGAATTTTAAAAAATGAAATACATAGAAAAAAAACAAAAAATTACTGAAAAATAGTTTTTATTTCCCAAAATTGTTTAAAATGCTTTAGTAACAAAAAATAAAATGTTATTTTTTTCTGTAAAGAAGTGGTTTTAGAAATCCCAGGCAAAGAGAGAAAAAGCAAGTTTTTTTTTTGTGTTTTTTTACACAAATATATCCCACAATAAAGTTAAGAGATCAATAGGAAGGTATTATTAATAAAGACACAAAATTATTCTAGGGCAAAAACCATTTCGTGTTCACCTTCTGTAGGCATGAAATTCAACTTTTTCTTTTCTTTTGACTTTTAAATCAGTTTCTCTTTAAGTGATAATAACCAAGCAATATTTGGTATCAATATCAGCTATCAAAGAAAAAGAGATGAAATGCTATGTAATATCACTTATATGGAAAGGAAAAAAAAAATGAGTCCATCAACAGTGGCTGCTCTTTTATAGAACCCAGTGCCAAAAGTCCACCAATTGCACTGCAAGCTGCCAATTTAGATAATTTTACATCATATTCATTATAAAGATATTTATGTTAATAGATTTTCTTTGTATAATTTTTTTTTTGAAAATCAATCTGTATCTATAATTTTATATTAATTACATTAATCTGCAAAAAGCAACAATGTTAGTCTTTTTGATTTATTAGTGATTTGCAAATATAGGTTCAATAGGAGATTTAAGAATATGTAAATATTAAAAAAAATGGGAGAAAGGATAACAGTATTATAGACTGAATTAAAAAAGAATTATACTGATTTATAGCTGGTATACTTATTACTGAATATGTTATTACCTACTGTCTAATCTTTGATCTAATGCATATTTTAATAAGCATTTTGTTTGGGAACAGGAGTGAAGAATGGAAAATGCAGCACCAAAATCTGAAGGGACATTGGGATGGTGAAAGATGACTTCTTAAAGTTAAGTGATGTATTAAAAAACAGGAAATATTGATTAGGAACAAAAAAAGTATGACATTGAATGCTGGTCAATCTCCTCACAGATCAAAAAGACACTTGAATCAACAGAAATGTGGTTATACAGAGTATACAGTGGCCTGAACATGTGATCAATGACAAAATTTTAGGGAAAAAGGAAACAAAAGGGTCACTTATACTTAGAATCAATAAGAGGCAATAGAAATTTCTAGCTCACTTAATGAGAAAAATTTGATACTGGCAAGGGATACTGAAGGCAAGCAAACAAAAGCAGCAAGTAACCTACCTAACAAGCTTGTGTAAATGTTTGACAGAACATGGATTCAGAGAGATAGCTAAAAGACAAAACTTACTAAGAGCTACAAAGGACAGGACATTGTGGAGAGCCATGATTCACCCAGGTTCTGAAGGAATATGGAACAAAGAAGAATAAAACTTTTTAAAAATATATAGAAAAGTACACTCATTATAGAGTTACTATTCTAAATCAATATGAGAAGTGAGAGAAACATGTTGACAGGTTGATTTTGCAATATGTCAACATTTATTGACTTAATGTTGAATTTTGTATGGTACATACTCTAAGAATTGAACTCATGACACAATAGTAATGTTCAACTAGGCTAGCCTTGTTAACCATTACTCTATGTGGAGGTGCTATGATAGTATTTTTTTTTTATATAGGAGATATTTACCTATTAAATCTGAAAGGAAAACTGGTGCTGATGTAGTATGTGGTCTAACTTAGTATGGGAGGTTGACCATACTTTTGTATATAGTCTACCTAAACATTTGAGTAATGAGTTTTGCCACAACTCATTGTTCCTGAGTAAAGAATAGAAATATTCATTTGGATGAGTGGTCAGCCTACTTCTCTTTAAATACTATTGACTATAGTCATGAAACAATAAACCATCAAGCTAATTTTTGTTGATCTAAATATGGGTGCACACACTGAAGAAATAGAATGCTCATAGCTGAATGCTAAAACTGCTATTTTTTCAAAAACAGGAAGGCCAACTGAAATGCCACAACTTCACCTTGACTATTTTTGATGAGAAATGAAGTCAATCTAATTATTGTTCAGTACATATTGTTTATAAGCCTCAATATTTTAAATGCTTCTTAATGATTTTAGTTTTTTTTAATAAATACATAAAGTTTTACTAAGAACTAAATATTAATTCCATAACTGAGTTTTCAAAGACATTGCACCCTGCATTAGAAATGATAAGGTGGAAACACTGTCGTAGGCTGCATACTGTAGCAGCACTGTCAAATTTCTTTTTAATTTGTCCTTTTACCACAAAAGTGTCAAAATATGAAATGAAAATTCAATCAATTGATTTTTTCTTGTTCCTACAGCATCAGCCAGAGAAGCAAAATTGTGAAAAAAAGAAATACTTATTTATCTACTATAAAATTATGGCTTGTTTAAGTTATTGTTCTAGTATTCTTAGCTATTTTATAACAAAATTTTGGATGGATAATTCTCTTGAGCACTTTTTTCGGTGAAAAAAAAAAAAAATTAATTTTTTTTTCCCATCTTTGTTGCAAAAGCACAATCAGAAAAATATATTCATAATAAATCCTGAATTTTATTGATAAAATGTATTCTGTATACTGAAATTTTCAATTGGATAACTTTAATCAAAATTGGCTTGTGGAGAACAGTGTATATTTAATACATATTTCATCTTGAACCCATCTTTTATATATATATATATATATATATATATATATATACTGGTTATCTACTGAGGTCTCTCTTATTTAATTGAAAATTCATGGTTGCAATGTTGTTATGGATGAAAGTACTTGAATATTACACATGATTCCACCAAGTTTATTTACAATTTCCACAACATGAAATGACATATTCGGAACCAAGAGAAACTCATCAAAAGGCTTAATGGTCCTCCTTTATCCATTCTATAGAACATATTTAAACAAAGGATTATATATATATATATATATATATATATATATATATATATATATATGCACACAAACAAATGCATACATACATATATAAAAGGAATTTCTTTTTGGCGTATATAGTGTGGAAAGACAGTACTTATATGCTCTTTTCCAAAAAAGAAATCTCTTGTATACATGCAAGAAAAAGTTTGCTCATAGTGCTTTATCTTCATTGAAACTTGTATAAAAGAGGAATGTTGGCCAAATACACAACTATATATATATATATATGTCTTTGTATTGAATCTATCTCTGAAAGAAAGAACTTGTTGAATTGATTATTATGTAAGCTGCAAATATCACATAATTCAAATATCCAGTCATGCTAGGGTAATAGTGCATGTTAATTTAAAGAATTAAATTTTGATGATTTGGTCAATTAATGTTGATGTGTTTTTTTGCCTATTTGGTAGTCATTAATTCAAACACTTACAATATGATCAAAAAAGTGAATGACCTTGTCTAGATTTTCACTTGACATACAAGTATCATTTTCTGTACCAATAACCACTACATCCCAAGCACATCCAGCTGTATTATACATATATAATATCAAAAAAGCTTTGTTTCTTTACATTTTCTTATCTGTAATACCTCTTTGGTTATTTTTTTATGCCTTATCAACCTTTTGCAGGTTATTTAAAATCATAAAATATCTTTTTTATATGGCAAGAAATTTTTTAGAGATGCTAATGATTTACTGATAGAAGTCTATAGTTGGAGGGAAAAGAGGTGGATTCATACCTTCCCCAAAGGTAATTGTGCCAAAGTAAATATGATGAACACAAGTGAAATTGGAGCTTAGCTCTCTGCTCTCCAATTCTGAGCCATTCATTATCTATTGCACCCACTGCACATCCAAGCTTACAGCACCGGGTATTCCCAAGCAGTCATCCATCTAGGTACTGGGCAGGTTCAACATTGCTTAATATCAGTGATCGTACAAGAAACAAGTGTTTCAATATCATATGGCCATATCAATACTTCTGAACTAAAAACAAAATTAAAATAACTTATTCAGACTGGATGCCAACCAAGACAAGAGAGCTTAGTCTGCTCTGCTACTTAACACATAGCTAAAAGAGATGGATTCAGTTTGTTCCCTGCAGGTATTCGTGTGAAAATAAATGCAACAAACTTGTCCACAATTTGAACCTGCCATGCAGATACTATTTTCTATGCCATCAACAACTATTCCATGCAGATTCAACCCAAGTACTAATAGTGGGTACATTAGTACCCAAGCTTGACTAGGCTTATACAAAGCAAATGATAATATGAAATGAAGTTTGCAAAGTGTATAATTCCTTTTTTGTATGATGATATATGGAAATATTTGTGGACACTTAGATTTAATGGAATGTAAAATCAGATTAGCAGACAGCAATGTGATGTTTACATTGATGTTGGTCTGTAGACAAACACAATTTGGTAGGTGAGACTATTTTTTAACTATCACAGAAAAAAGAGGCATATCATAGAAACAGGGTGAATATATGAGCAGGAGATACTGCCAGCAGTAGCTCATGACTTATAAATTCTTGTCAAATCAAAGACACAAGAATATTTGAAGGACCAAACCTCTTCAATGGAAACACATTAACAATTAATTAACCAAATTAATATAATGTAATTATAGAACCTCTCAAATATTTGGCCACTGAAACTTTTCGGGTATTATTGTCTCAGGCAGTAGTTAATTCCAGATTTATATACATTCAAATATTTTCTGAAGGATTTAAAGACAATTCTAAACATTGTTCTATATATGACTATAAATAAATAGTTCCCAGTGGTTGATGGAGTAATAATAAAACAATGTGTAGTGTAAAATAATAGATTTAAGAATTAAAAAGAATAGATTTATGATTTAAAAAGAATGATATAGCTTTTCCTTACTGATCAATGCTAATTAAGTTTTCAATAAACATAAATCTTTAAGTAGCATCAAGTGATAAGGCAGTACATAATTCTCATATATATATATATATATATATATATATATATATGGTAAGAAATACAATTAAATGTTCAACCTATCTTTTCAAGACAAAGTTTCACAGACATGAAATCTGTTTCTCATGGGATTTATCAGGAAAATTATAAAATTAAACACTCTGATGAGTTGATACCACATCTGTGAAACTTTGAATCAGGAAGACTAGTTGGTTATTTAATTTTATTTGTTGCTATCAATGATCTATTTTTTGATATTGATTACTTTATTTACAAAGACAGCTTACAATGAAAGGATTATCCTCCAAAAATACACAGATTTTCTGTTTTTTTATTTGTTTATTTTTTTTTCTGGGGTGCAAAATGGAATCTTTGTTATTATATGACTAATTTTTCAAAGGCATGATATTTCATATCTATATAAAAATTGATATATGACAGATGTGACATTTTTTATCAATGTAAAAACTGGTATATGATTCATGTGGCATTTTTCTTTCTATATAAAAACTGATATATGACAGATGTGACATTATTTTCTATATAGAAACTGATATATGACAGATGTGACATTTTTCTATCTATATAAAAACTGATATATGACAGATATGACATTTTATATCCATTTAATGACAGATGTGACATTTTATATCCATATAAAACTGATACGACAGATATGATATTTTATATCTATATAAAAACTGATATGACAGATGTGACATTTTATATCTATATAAAACTGATATGACAGATGTGACATTTTATATCTATATAAAAACTGATATGACAGATGTGACATTTTAAATCTATATAAAAACTGATATGACAGATGTGACATTTTAAATCTATATAAAAACTGATATGACAGATGTGACATTTTATATCTATATAAAAACTGATATGACAGGTGTGACATATATCTATAAAAAATTGATATATGACAAATGTGTTATTTTTCTACCTACATAAACTGATATATGATAAATGTGATATTTTATATCTAAATAAAATCTGATATATGACAGATATCAATTTAAGCAGATCGAATATTCTTCCAGTAATTAAAATGTTGATATTTGTATGACAATGAGGAACTTGAATATTTGCAATTAAAAATACTGATCATGAAAGCTAAGATCATTTAAAGAAAACAATTCAAAAGTTAGATAAAGAAATTAGAAATAATATTGTCAATCTTTGGAAAAGGACCTTTATCATAAAAAGAATAGAAAAAAGCAAGGAATAAATGCATATAGACCAAGTGATGAGGTCTAAAGACAGGGAAATAAAAACAATTATTAAGATCAATATAAATAATCATAAATGCATTGTATATAAAAAGTGAAAAAAAAAAACGTTTAAAAGTTACTGTATAGAAAAATGGGCTCTTCTATTGCCAGTGTTTTTTAAGTTTTGATGCTAGTGTGGTTTGTTAGGCTCATGTTACTGCTTAATGATAAGTATGGTATAGTATTTAAGCAAGCCTCTCTGCTAGGATGTCTAGCTAATCCTTGTAGATGCTTACACAGGCACATTTGTGTTTTTTCTACAGAACATATTGATAGCTTATCCTGTGACTCCATTTTGAACAGATCTTAGTTACAGTTTCTCAGAGAGAGCACATAATTTGGCATGATCAAAAGGTTGAACAAGGATAATATGACTTGTGGCCTTGTTCTAGCACAAACATGGCTAGTATCGAAACAGTTCTGTTTATCAAATTTCACTCACAAGGATTGGTTCCCCCATGGTATGATTTTCAACCAATTCTCAAGCCTTCTCAATTCTGGAATTGTTTTGATATATACATATTTAGATAAAGGATTGATAGGATAAGAAACAAATAGGAAACATTTATAAATCTAACATGGTTAGCTTCATCAGAGAATGAAATGTTGAGTATAAAATGTTATTTCATTCTCTGATGAAACTTTGATAAAAGTGAAACATGTTAGATTTATAAATGTTTCCTATTTGTTCCTTATCTAAACATTCTGTTGGATTCCATTCTGCATTTGATCCAAATTCAAGTAAAGGCTTGTAACAGTGTGTCTTCTTTTTTGACTAAAATTGTTCCATTGCAGAATAATGGAATTACAACAAAGGTTATATTGTGAAACTGACAAAAATTTTCATGCCATCAAATTGTATATTAAACTGCCTATATAATTTTTTTAGTATAACTTTGTTCTTAATGTATTTAACATAACTTCTCAAAGTGACAAAAAAAGGAAAATTATCATTTTATTCTGTTAAGCCAGTGACCCCAGCAGAATATGATTTATTTATAGTGATTAAATTGCATACAAAAATGTATATTTGAAATAACATAACTTTAGGCAAATTAAGTCAGAAGAGAAGATTTTGTGGCCTTAGAATGAAAAATGGTGTCCTTTAAAGAAATTTTCTAAAGAATAAAACAGGCTTGAGTTTTGAATTATCAAACGACATGAAAGATATTAAGCAGCCTTTGAAATATCAGGAACATTATAATCACTTCTGCTGTACACAAGGAATTTTGCAAATTTGCCAAACAACAAAATGACAAGAGAATATGGATGGAATGTTGAGTGTACTCACTAAAACTGAAGTGTCCATCAGAAGGCTATTTTTTGGTGCCTAACACAAGAGAGGAATCTTAATATCTGGTGGCAGAATGTTTAGAATTCTTCTCAGTGTGTGATAGAGTGATTTTCAGGAAAGGGGGATTGGAAGACCATTTAAAGGGTCAAAAAGTAAGAAATTTACAGATGGGCTGGCCTTAATAAGCTTGCGGTGGAACAGAAAATTTTCTCAAAAATAATAAAAAATGTCCCTCTCCACTAGGAATACATGGAAAGCATTACAAAAAAAGAAATAAGTTTATAATTATTCACTTAAACACCGTAAAACTAACAACTGGAATTTCTCTTCTTGGAAACCAAAAATAGTGCGGTATATTACTCCAAACAAAATAAAATCTTGATTTTGCCAATTTCTTTTATATTAAGCTGATGAATCATTATTTTTTAAATACAAAATTTCACCCAATACAAGGTTTGAGAGACACTTAAGGTAGAGAGTTAATGTGTGAAGTGTGTGATATGAATGCCAGAGGAGGTAGTAGGAAGTAAAGATTATGAGGATAAGGAAGATATGTAAATACTAACCCTTGGCTTGAAGAGCTTAAGATTTTAATGTTCATCCACATGATAGTCTGTTTCACAAAGTATCAGTTCTTGGAAAGAAAGTTGCAGGAGTGGAACTTTCTCCTTTTATTTAGAGTACAGGAGAAATAAGGATGATGCAACTCCGTGGATGTAGCATACCATCTCTTAGTTGCAAAAGTCTGAACTGGTGAAACTAAAGAATACAGTTGATCTGATCATTTACTATGTAAATTGTGATAGATTTGATGGATTTGTTTTTTTTTTTTAAGGCTTATCAACCGTTTGTGGGTTATTTAAAGTCAAAACATATTTGGAATTTTAAGAATAATATTTTTTTAGTGAGTGAATATTTCATAACAAATTTTGATAATGATCTTCCCAAATACAAATCTATTATTTAATGCATAGATGGGAGGAGCAGATAGAATTATGCATTTTTGAACGGTATTTATGTATAAATGATTGTAACACTTCTGGAATTTAAACTTGGATTGCTAATCCATTAACTATCTGAACATTCTTATGATAGAGTAATGATAGACTTGCATATTGTGTCTGTAAAAAAGAGGTTATAGAATGGCAAATAAGATACCTCTCCACAAGGCCACATAAAAGATTTGGAACTCAAGGCTGCAAAGTAAGGCTTGAGCAGCTTCAGTTCAGATATGCCAGTAAGATGTTTTTGGTCTAATCAATCACTTGTATAAATAAGGTAGGGCAGATACAGATAAAGTCAAATCTATTAAATGTCAAAGTGTATCCTTGTTTCCTGAACATACACCTTATTAGGAATACAGGAAAAAATAAAATTTAAGATTTTATTAGAAAATATTTTCTTTTACCAAAGAAAAGGGTGGGGAGCAAAAAGAATATTGAAAATATACTTAGAGATACTGTAAAATTTCAAGGTAAAAAAATTAAATATTGTTCGTAAAATCCTCACACTCAATAAATATATATATATATATATATATATATATATATTTAAAAAAGAATTGCCATGGAGATTTTCTGTTTTTACTTTCTTTCCTCAAAACAATATATAAAAGAATTTGAAAATCAAACACTTGAAAAAATGTAAGAATTCCTTGACAACATGCCAACGTGATTGGTTGACATGATGAGTTTCTGGTATCCTTGGAATTGACACTAGCTTCAGGGATTTGCAAGCTGGAACATCCACTTTGGGGATCACAATGAACACAAGAGCACGGGGTGATAATTTGACAATGTTGGAATTTTGAACATGTGGTCTAAGAGAAGGTAATTCTTGGTTTCCATCTAACAGCTTAAGGAGTCTTCCATTCAAATTCACACTCCTAAAAAAAGAGGAAAAAAAGAAAAGTGTAAGGAAAAAGTTTTTAGGTTTAATCAAAATAAAAAAAAATACTAAATGGATCAATGCATCTATGTTATAAGAAACTAAAAAATGGATACTTTCAAAATCCAAAAAAGGCACCAAATATTACTTATTCTTTGTCCATCACATGCTGTCTGCTTGCAATTTTGCATATGGGTATGTAATCTATATGTTTATGTTGTATGTAAATGACTTAGATGTGCTTAGCCCATTTAATGTAAACACAAGGACACACAAACAAATTGCCAAAGTTTGAAGCCATTAGAATAATGTATACTTAGGCTGGACAATCCATACCCTGAGTGGGGCAATAAAATTAAAGTCAGAGACAAAAAAAAAATTATCAGAGTATTATATTATTTTATTAAGCATTTTGGATATTTACACTATTTATACTATTTGGACTGTTGTCCTCATCTTTATTCTCATCGTCACCAGGTTTCAGCTGTTGTATGCTTCAGCCTTTCAGTTGATATATGTTGGAATTTCAAACCAAACCCTTTATTTAGTCCACAGGTGTTGTTATTCTAGTTCCACATGCCATGGTTTTTCTGGATATCACAGTTTTCAGTTATTTCCCTTTAGTAACTCAACTCTCCAAGTTTTTTGTACACCTCTGATGAGGCCAAGTATTGAACTCATAACTCTTTCGGTCTAGTCACTTTTGGATTAATTCAACTAACACTTTTATCCACTTGGCCAATGTATATCACCTAAAGCAGTTTGGAGTGTACAATGGCAGAAACATAATGAATATGATAATAAAGGTGAGGACAACTGTCCGAACAATGTAAATAGTTTAAATACTTACAATAACTCATCTCAGAAATAGAGACAGATGTTGAAGGTGAATATGGCAATAACGATGAGGACAACAGTCCGAACATTGTAAATAGTGTAAATACTTACAATAACTCATCACAGAAATAGAGACAGGTATTTTGGAAATTATTCAGTAATAAATAAAATTATTTTTAAGCTAATTTTTTTAAATTTTTTGAAATATTTTTGAGGAGGCATGGTGGAGTAATGGATAGCGGCTTGGATTGAGAGAGCCAAGTTCAAATTCCAGTCGAATCCATTGCCTTCCCTTATGTACTAATGCCCTTGGGAAAGGTATGAATTGTATTCTTCCCCCTCCTCCGCAGCTATGCGTAAATAACTGGACAGACCAGGTTCTATAGACTTGGATGGCAAGTGTTCTACCAAAGAAAGAAATAGCAACCTAATGTGGGAAAAAAATTGCCTCGTCAGTCATGTATTGAAAGATACATGATCACTTAAGCATGTATCATGCATAGCACATAACTGACTGTACACACATGTAAAGTTACATTATAACACAATTTGAAAAAAAAAAAACAGAAGTGAAATGTATATCTGTGTTGTGAGGTGAAATTTCTTTCTCTTTGGCAATAAGCTTTCTAAAGTCATTTTTGTCAATACTTTTGTATTTAAACTGAACATACTTTCTAATAAATATAATATAACAGGTACTGAACAAGTTATTTTTAAAAGCAAACCACAACTCAGTAATTGTTGTATTGTTTCAAAGATCCATATCATTATTCCCTTTGTTTTATAAAAGCTAAAAACTTGTCAGACTGCAGCATATACGAGTATTATCAAAATTCCCTTTCTCTTTTTTTTTATTGTTTTACAAAAACTCAAGCATGGTATTTCATTAAATTACTTACAGTAATCTATACATTTTTAAATTTTTTTTAAAATAATTTTACCTCAAGCAAGGTAATAAATCTCTAATACCCAGCAGGGTTACTGAGTGTTAAAGAAACTGTGAAACACAAATTAAAGGGAGAGAACAATGAAATAACAGGAATTGAGAAGACAGGAGATAATAACTGATATTGCATTTAAATTCTTGAAGATCAATGTTGACTGGAAAGCAAGAAGAGATTTCCCCAACCAGAAAGTTGGAGAGGAGAAACTGTTAACATAGAATTTACAGTGACATCTAGCAATTTCATCTTTAAAATGATGAGACCTGGCTGCTGATTTAGTATTTCACTTAAAGTTGAGATACCAAAGAGAAATTAAGAATGAGTAAGATTCAATAAGATTATTGGTTACCAAAGATAGTTATCCACCATTAATCTGGCAGTCATTTATCTGGTACTAATTTACACAAGAATAATTTCAGATTTCCAAGGTCACCACATGAACCTGCTTCAACTATTTGGTGGATCCAACATCAGCTGCTTTTGAACACTTTCAAAACAATGGTACTTCTCTTTTGTGCCTTTTTATTTTAACCTTGAATCAATAGATGCATCTTCTGCAAGGAAGGTTTTCCTTGTTAGAGTCCATCTTACACATCTACAAATCTACCATTCATCCATGCATTGAATATTGTTGCCATATCTGGTTGCCATATCTGGCCCCTGCAGTTCATCACAAGGTTTACAACAAAATCCAAAGAAGGATCTGCAATGTAATCGGTCCTGACTTGATATCATGATGTGGCTTCCTTCTGTCTTTTTTACAAATATTTTCATGGTAATGAAAGCTGATGAGCTATGTTCCCTGATGCCCCAACTACATGAATTTAAGTGTGCTACTAGATTGTCATCGACATCCCACCCTTTTATTGTTGAACTAGCTAAATGCAATCACCACTTCTGTTTCATCAGCTTCTTTCCTCGCACTTCCCAACAGTGGAACTTTCTTTCTCTTACTTGCTTTCCTGATTACAATCTTTAAAAATTTAAATATAACGTCAACTGCCATCTTCTGCTGTTGCCATGATCTCTGTTGTTCTTTCTTCCTTTCCTCAATCTCCCCTATACACAATCTTTTCCCTCACTTTCACTCTCCATAAACCCTGTGTGCTAGTGGCTCTCCGGCCTTGCTTGGGATGAAATGCTTAAAAAAATACTTACTGATGTCATGACTCAAGTAAATACAGGAAATGCTTCTCATGTTATGAAGTGCCAGTGGCATATGTTGTCCATGACTGATAAGGTAGAAACTCTGAATTTTTTCTTTTTCCTTTATTAACCAACATGTGATGATTTACAGGGTATTTTATAGGTAGAATGAAGTAGTTAGATCTTATGCTAAGTGTATTATAATGTAACCAACATTAAACCAGCAACAATTATCATTTATCTGGCATCCTAAATGCCCCAATGATGTGAGATTAGTGATGGTCAACCTGTTTGATTTGGTTTATGATAAGGCAAATCAACCTCAGTGGGTTAATATAATGCTGACAAGATTTTTACTACAGGTTTGTATGAATAGAATATGTATTCTTTGTAAGAAATCAGTTTGTAGATCAGATTTCATTGACATCTTTTTGCAAAGAGGTTTTTGTCAAGAGTCAAATTAATTTTTTCCTGCAAAAATGTATTGCTGGTAATAGTTCTTTTTAAATATAGTTTTAGTAATATTTTTTAAAAAAATGTATTGCTGGTAATATTTTTTATTTCAAAAATGTATTGGTAGTAATATTATTTTTTTAACAATGTATGGATAGTAATATTTTTTCTTCAAAAATGTATGGTTAATAATATCTTTCTCTTCAAATATATATTGCTGGTACTTTTACTATAAAAATCTATTTTTATACTTTCAAGGTGTTTTGGCCCCAGTTTGGGGGTTATCTATTTGCTCATAGCTAGGAACCTAACATTTGCTACCAACATGGGTCATGGTGGACCTGAGAACAACAACAATTAAGAGATAGATCCACACTCCTCAAAACCTCCCAAATAGAGGCCTTGCTGCTGGATAAAGTTTATCGTCATACCCAGGATGTGATCAACTTGTATAGACATCTGCCAGGTATCTTGATAGTAAATCCAATCAGTCAAATTGGTGGCTGATGTCAAAAATGACCTTCAGTCTCTTGTTAACTGGGGCAAAGGATGGCTTGTTAATTTTAATGTCACAAAACCTAAGCTAATCTCTATTAATCATCTGAGAGACCCCTTTCTGCTTGCCATCAGCATGGTTGATACTAATCTCTAAAAGTGTGATGTTGGATCTTCTCGGGCTAATGTTCTCAATCGACATGAAGCGGAAAGACTAAATTGAATCCATTGCTAGGTTTGTTTCTAAGAAAGTTGGTTCACTGTTTCATTCTAGACAATTTTTCTCTCCAGAATGTATCTTATATATCAATAAGTCTACCATTTGTCCATGCTTCGAATATTGCTGCCACATGGTCCGGTGCTCTTGCTATATATCTAGAGCTTCTCGATAAAATCCAAAGAAGAATCAGCAAAATAATTGGTCATGTTCTGGTGT
>OZ010577.1:109882250-109914750 GCA_963932145.1 Acanthosepion lycidas | reverse complement strand
CCATTTCTATATTTTCAATATTATTCATTTGTTGGATTACCGCTCTCTGACAATAACAACACACAGCAAGATATTGAATTAACATCCCCTGATAATTACAGGTGGTTTGAGATTTGAAAGGCACCGTTTTTTTTTTTTTTTTTTTTTAGGTGACTTTGATAGCAACAAGACGTCCTCTTCAACAATCCAAATTTAAAGTCTAGCAAATGCCAGTGTTATATGAAAATTTGTCATATAATCATATTGTGTCTAATGTCACCACAAATGTATCCACACATTTCCGGTGTTTGGGTTTTTAAGTCAACAAATGGTAGTCGATTTATGCAACTGATAATAACTCATATTTATCTGTATCTCACTCATTTAAACCATTATTTAACTTCCCCCTTTAAAACTTCTCTCTTTTAAATTTTATTCCTCACCCTAAGGCCTTTCCTGTTCTTCTTTCTTCTGTTACACCTCTCTCTAAAGCTTTCATACATTTCTTTCTCATCCTTCTTCCTCACTCCCACACATACACTTTCACTGAAATTTGTGTTTTATGCCTGGAGATATATTTTCTGTTTTCTTTTTGAATTTGTAGCTCTGATGAAGTGATGAATTGGCTTGTGATTACGATTCCAATAAATTTTAACCATGGAATATTAGTGTTTGAGCCTATATATATATATATATATATATATATATATATATATATATATATATATTGTTATACTTTCGTAAAAAAAGAATAAAAAAGGAAACTAGCTTTCTTGTCCATGTGACTTTTCACACGTTCCCTTTCCTCTTTAAAAGCTGCGTTCTTCTTCCTTTTCATTCTGAATTCTTTCCTTTGTTGATTACTGACTGCTGTGAATTAAGTTCAGTAAAGCCATAAGAAAAGGTTATTCTACCCTTGCTTTCTTCTCTTTACTACGTAACAATTCTATTCTAGCTTTCTTCTCTGTACTACGTAACAATTTACTGAACTTAATTCCTCATGGACAAGATTATTCATCTGGACATGTTTGATATATCTTCTGCAGACCCTCAGGCTAGCAAGCTCTGGAGACTATGATACCGTAATTTTAATTATTACTTATCAACTATTGCTTCTTTAAACCCGGACAAACTCGAAGTCCTTTATTTAAACATCAGTGCTACCGTTGCTGATGTTATCAAGGGTTGTTCTGGATTTGAACATGCTGTTGAATTGCTGAAAAGTGTTTATGACAAGTCTCCAAGTGTTATTCATGCTAGACATTTGTTGTCTACACGTCTGCAGCAGGGAAATGAGTCTGTAGACCAATACCTTCAGGCCTTGAATCAACTTGCTGCTGACTGTTGCTTCCAAGATGTTACTGCTACTACTTACAGGGATGAATCTGTCCGTGATGCATTTATACGTGGTCTCCGGTCCCCTGTAATACGTGCCAGACTGCTTGAAAATGATACGCTAACTCTCAAGGAGGCTACTCAATGTGCTAGAGCCTTAGAACAGGCTCACTTTCATGCTGAATCATACACTTCTCAGATTGGATCAGCCGCTGCTACTACCACTAGGACTAAAAATGCGTTTACTGATTCTGCCAAAGAGGCCACTTCCACTACTATTACTAAAAAAATGCTTTCTGACAACTGATTCTCGTACGGAGTGTGACTCTGTACAATTGTCTGCTGCCCTTGCTCAAGGCAAGTGCTACAACTGTGGAGGGAAACGTCACTTTAAGGATAATCGTCGCTATTTTCCTGCCCATGATAAGATATGTCGAAACTGTGGCAAACTCGGTCATTCTTCTAAAGTTTGCCTTTCTACCATGCCGGCACCTTCACGTTCTACCTCAGCTATTATAGTAGCCGGTGCTAAAGACGATGATAGGTCTCCTCCAGTTACTAAAACTTTAGAATTAAAAGGAAAGAGATTAACTGCCCTCATAGACACCGGTAGTTCTGATAACTTTATCACTGCCCGTATTGTTAAAACAATGAAACTGTCTACTTCTAAACGGAATTCCGTAATTTCCATGGCATCATCTGCCATTTCCCTCAAACTATCTGAATATTGTACTGAGGACATTATCTTCAATGGTTACGAATATAAACAAATTGACTTTAGAGTACTTCCTGATTCCTTTATGGATATTATACTCGGAGTGCCCTTCTTAAAACTACACCAGAGTATCACTATTTCTTTTGGTGGATCTCAGGATATTCTAAAAATCTGCGCTTTAACCAAGATCAGTTGTGCTCCTGTTAAGTTGTTCCGAAACTTGACCCCTGACTGAAAACCTATTATAACCCTAGTGGCAATAGCCAATGTGAACGTTACAACGGCATAATTTGGAATACCATATTATTGGCCTTGGAATCGAATTAGTTACCAATTAGTGCTTGGCAGGATGTTCTACATGATGTGTTAAATGCTATCCGCTCCCTGCTATAAATCACTACGAATGCAACTTTTCAATTTTGAAAGGCAGTCCTCCACCGGTACTGCGTTGCCTGTTTGGCTCTGTGAGCCTGGGGAGGTATTATTAAAACGATTCAGTCGCAGAGGTAAATATGACCCTATCGTTGAGGTGGTGGAACTCCTTGAGGCCAACCCTACGCATGCCAAAATATGTCACAATGATGGCTGGGAAGATTCGGTGGCGCTGAGACATCTGGCACATTTTCCACGCCTGGATGGACCTCAAAATGGACCTGAAAATACTCAACCTGACGTGGACCATGCAGACTCAACCCTTTTGCCTGATGCAGGTCCCATTAATATTTCTTCACCTTATACAGAAAATGAATCTGTGAATATTAGCCAGAATCCTGAAAGCCAGCCTTCTCAGAGGTCTGGCTCTTCCAGTGGTGAACTACCTCCACACCGGTCTAGCAGGATTCGTAGACCAATCCAACGACTGGATTTATAAAACTTTTTCAATTAGAATCTTTTTTGCAAGTGGGGGAGAATGTTATATTTTCGTGAAAAAAGAATAAAAAAGGAAACTAGCTTTCGTAACTTTTCACACGTTCCCTTTCCTCTTTAAAAGCTGCGTTCTTCCTTTTCATTCTGAATTCTTTCCTTTGTTGATTACTGACTGCTGTGAATTAAGTTCAGTAAAGCCTTAAGAAAAGGTTATTCTATCCTTGCTTTCTTCTCTGTACTACGTAACATATATATATAAATATATATATATATATATATATATGTAGCAAAAAACAAAGATTACCTCAACATCGGAATAGACTATTTCAAACCGTCCCTTAACGACTTTCGACAACCAACCATATATATATATATATATATATATATATATATATATAAAGGGAAAGAACTTCGGGAAGATTACAAAGAAGTAAAAATAGTTATTTCCCCTTACATTTTTAATTATTGTTCTAATATTTTTAAATGGCTGGATAACAATTCAATTTATTGAAAGTTTTAATCGCTGAGAATCATTCAGAGTTAAATTATACTTACAAAAACTTTCCATTCCATGATATGTCAAATTTTTTGCAGCATTACAGTATATCGCTCAAAAAAGAATGTATCCTGATTTCCATAATGCTCAACAAATCTGTAGCTTTTTCACTCAAATTTCCATTTCAAAATAATAAGAGTTTAAATTATCTTCTTTAATTATGTAAAGTTTTTGAAACTTTTCAACCACCTACCTTAGTTAATAAACCTAATAAAAGACATCATATGAAATTTATAATTTATTTTATTCATGTATTTTTTGTGTAAAAAAATCGAGGAATATATTAAATATAAATTTAACAATCACAAAAGTATATAAAATAGATTGCACAATAAAAATTATGAATTTTATACAAGTAGCAATTTTCAGTTGATAAAAGTGTATTGCACTTTATTTTACTGTGGGGCAATATTTACATTGCATTTACTGCTATTATACAATGGGCGTGTCTAAAGCAAAAAGCTGCTACCTCTTCACAATAGTTTTGAATTCACAAGCAAATACCCTTTTGAAAGGTATAAATATATCTATTCTCAAGATTACACAGGATTTTATTTTAATCTTGTGAAAGGAGTCAAATAAAATAGAATCCTAATTAATCACAAGTTTTATATTGACTGGTTGCATCCAGTCTCGCATGATTTGCTTTTCTCTTCAAATCTCTTTTCTCTGTCTATTTGCATTAATGGAGGCAGCAGACCATAACATTACTTTTTACTTTCACACGACATAACCTTTTTTTTTTTATTGGAATATGGGAATTACATTTCAAAGCTAATAAAAGTGTAATAGCCACAGGAAATACAAAGCAACATAAAATTTTTGTCTATTATATAAAGGGTGACTTGGAGGTACTGACAAACTGAGATTGCAAAGGGAAATGACGCCTCTGTGACCCACTCCCAACCTTTGTTTGGTAATGATAATTAAGTAGCTAGTTGCAGACAACAATTATCAACTGATGTCTGCAGTTGAGAATGAAAAATGAGCAGGAGCAGTCATTTTATAACAGGGTAACAGCCTCCACTCTCTTCCGCACTTCTAGTAGGAGGCTATAAAAGAGGAGTTGAACATGGCACACGCACCTAATGACACAAGTCGCAGGGCCAGTCCCCACTCCACACGTTAACCAATCTCATCATTTCAACCTCATGTAAGTCACCCCACTTTTTTTCCACATGAGGGTATGCATAACAAAGCAGTTAACAGCAACAAAATTGGGATTATAAGATTGAGTTCAAATTCCAGTAGTGATTAACTTTCGCATAAATACCCTTCAAAAGGTATGAATCCATCTCTTCTCACCCCAGCTTGTGATTAATGGCAGTGTAGACTCAGCTCTCTAGCCTTAGTTGGTAAGATTTAATTGACTGATTCATTCATTTTCTCTGGCTTATCAACCCTTTGCAGGTTATTTAAAGCCAGAGATTATATTTAGATTGCAAGAATCATTTTTTTTCTTTTTTTTTTTTAGATAATAATGATTGAATGATACAAGTCTCATTAATAATTAACCCACAGTTGAGAAGAGAAGAGCTGGATTCATACCTTTTCCAAGGGTATTTGTTCATAAATGAATATAACAAACCCAAATGGAATTTGAACTTGGCTTTTTGATTAACAATTCTGAACCATTATCCATTACACCACCCACACACCCAAGCTTACAGCAGTACTGACTAAGCTAAATGACACCCCCAGCACACAATATAAAATACATTAGAAAACAGAATACATCAGATCATATTTTATGCTACTAGTTTATAACGCAAAACACTAGGTGCCAAAATTTCACGTTGACTTGAAAACTTATATGTATCTCAACAGAAGTAATATAAGTTTTGTAAAGACATAAATGCATCCACAATAGCAAAAGTGATAACTACTTTAATTTTTCTTTTAGTAATCATATGTAAAATTTAACATCTTTCATATACAAGTTAAATGTAAAACAAAGGAATAAATGCAGTGATCAATAATGGCCTTACATGAAACCTGCAATGTAAGTGTCCGACAGTCCAACACTTCCACCACCAAAAGCTGAACTAGTCTCACCAAGCCATAATGGTTTTCCAGGACTAGTCTCTTCCAGAATACTGAAGGCTACATCTAGTTCATCATGCAAACTGTCCAGTACATAAGGATCCATGAACTGATCAGCAGTGGCTTTCCGTCCATTCACATAGTAACTATATAAGAGAAAAATAGTTAAAAAGAGATTAAAATGAGCAAGAAGGTATCAAATAAGTGTGTAGCAGATAGACACATATGAGTTTATAACCAATTCAGCAGTAGCAAGCACTTTTCAGCTTTCAAATATGTGTAAAAAAGAGAACAAGGGGATTATGTGTGCTGTGAATTGAAAGAATGCCAAAATCAGTATTCTGTGCAGTAGTCACACATGCCTTAAATTACAGACATCATTTTTAAACTCACCAACAGAGTAAGTTCAACTTTTCATTCATCTTTTATACAGAGACACTCTTAAGAACATTTCTTTAAAGTTTCCATCCACAAAAAGTTCCCAAAAATAATTCTATCACATTAAATTTCACTGTTTTGTTAGTCTATTTTCTAAACCATTTCAACACTTAGTTTTTGTTCAACAGATGATACATTCTCGACTTCAAAGAGTGACCCACCAAACCCAATAAAAACTGCTAGCTTTTTGAAATACATAATTTTCATTGTTAAATTTTTTAATCTACATGATTTTCATAATTCAAGAGAAGAAAAATATTTGCCTTCATATAAACATATAATAAAATATTTATTGGAGTATTTTGAGTTTATTCAAATTTTAAAGTATATTGGGTTCACTGAAAAGAAATAACTTACATCAGTATTTCCCACCAAGTGTGCCTGAGTGCACTAATGCACTCTGAAGCAGTAGCCCTCTACTTTGAGTTGCTCTTGGGTCTTATACTGGGTGAACATTGTATCCAGGTCTGCCCTAAACTAACAGAAGAGTAACTCATGAATTACTTTATATTTAAAAAACATCTTTATTATTACTAAACTAGAGACACCAAGCACAAGGCTTCCATGTCTAAGTCAAATCTTTATCATTTGATATTTTAAACAGTTGCTAAATTCCTTAATCTTTAAGGAGTGGATAATCTTTTCCCATTTGCTATCCTCAAGGAATTTAAATCAGTCATTAGCAGCCTCTCTAAAAAAACAAATTGTGGATTCTTCATAAATTCCTTTCAATGAAAACTGTTTCAGTAATCTTCTTTGGGAATGCTAAACCAAAAATTCATATTTTCAAATTTCATGATTAATTTTTCCTTATTAAAATTTAAAGTGTGCCACAAAGTTTTTGCATGTGCACCTTGAAATAAAAATAATTGGGAAACACCGACTTAGATAGATTTCAAAATGTATGTCCATCATTGGAAGAGTTATTTATTCAAATATAATCAGCTTTATAACTGTTAGCAAAATTAAATTTTCTTTTCAGCCTTTATTCAAATTACTTTATTTAATATCATAAAGATTTTTTTTCAAACAGAACATTTTATCCACTGAGAAATATTATAACCTTTCTTTTGAGTCCCTGTAGTTTTTTTCACCAATGTTCACCCAGTATAAGGCCCAAGAGCAACTTAAAGTAGAGGGCTACTTCTTGATAGTGCCTTTTCTTATGCACATGTCAAGATTCTCCCTAGATTTGAAGAGGGCATTGTGATTATCAGGAAAACTGAGCATCTGTTCCACAAAGCAGAAATTTTTGTAAAGAAGCTTTCCATGTGGAACATAGCTTTTATTAATGGAAGATGAAGAGATGACAGATGATGCATCTTTTTTGTATGCACCATGGTGGATCTCAGCTGCAAAGGTCAGAACTGGAGTAACTAAGGAATGCCACAAATCAGAACACTTGCCATTGAAATAAACACAGAATAGAGAGAGGTTTGCAATTTCATCTTTGAGATAGAGGTTGTGGGGTGAAAAATAATTCATCACCCATAAGGCGAAGTAGAAAATTTAGGAATTCTATCAAGATAGGCAAGTGATGGGTGGGCAGCTCTAGCCCAGATATAGCAGTAGTTCTCCATTTTATACTCTAATTTGGCTTTTGTAGTTATACCCTAACTTCAATGCTTGGGATAATGCAAAACCTGATATTGGTTTGGTCTGTTTTGTTTTACAGTATATCAACCTCAATAGGTTATTTAAGGCCAACAAAGTTTTTAAGTTGGTAATGTTTTTCTTCAAAAATCTATTTCTGGGGATATTTTTTCTTGAAGAAATCTATAGCTGGTCATATCTTTTCCAAAAAATGTTTAGCTGTTTTTATTCTGGTATTTTTTAAAGTATTTCTGATAATAATTTTTCCTTTAAAAATTATTGCTTGGAATAATTTTTTTTCTTACAAAGTATTTCCAGTAATTAAAACCGATTTTTACACAATTTTGCGTATTAACTATTTGCCCATAGCTGGTACCCTAACAGGTGCTACCACCCTGGGTCAGGGCGGACCTGGGAACACCAGCAATTAAGAGGTGGTTCCAAGCTCCTCAAAACCTCCTGATCAGAGGTTTGCTGTTGGACGTAGTTTAGCGTCTTACCCAGAACACAGATGTAGTTTATCATCATACCCAGGATGGAAAACCTGATATTGATTCTTGTATGCTGTTTCATGTGGGATGACAACAAATGAAAAATAACTCACTGATGAATAGTCACTGCATCAAGAGAAGCATGTGCCTCCTGAAGAAATCTAAAGAAAGAAAGAAATTGAATTGTTAGATCACATAAAAACAGACAAATTATGATTCAATTATTTCTCATGTTTTTCCACTTACTTTTCTTCTAAGATTTCTCTTATTGACTTTTACAGATTTTATATGTGTCAGTTTAATTATATTCTATACACATTTAAAAATGTCCTCCTTAAAATGAATAAGATTAACCTTATTCATTTTAAGGAGGATAGATCTTATATACTTCTGTGTGATTATATTGTATGCATATTTCAAAATGTTAACTCGGGAAGCCTGTTATAGCGTGAATGCTGATGTAACAATTGGATTACAAAATTCAACAGTCACAGAATCTCAAATCTAATCATATCATTTTATCAGTTATTCTCCTCAGATGTTTGATGCTGCCATCTTTATTTCTGATTCACACTTTTTACAAACAGCAATTGAATGATGAACTGAGTAATTGCATTAAAAGACAACCAAAATTAAGATGCAAAAAGAAGTCAAAAATTAATAATTGACAAAGGTTATGGTTAATTTATTAACTGTTTTTAGGTTATTTAAAACACAAACATTTTCTGGATTGTAATTCTTTTACAAGTGAATTTTGCATTAGCAATTTATTTATATAGGATAATGATGATTTTTTTCAGATGTATGTCCTATTTAATCCATTACAAACTGGAGGAGATGGATTCATACAATTCCCAAGGGTATTTGCATGTAAGTAAATATAATGAACTTGTAACGACCAGCAGCGATCAACTTCCCTTACATTCAACTTAAATAACCTTTCCCGTATATTATCGGTTACTACAGGAGGTTTCAACATCAGCCTCAACCAACATGTACACAATGCCTGCACATCAACATTCCAATCATTGACACAACTGCAATGACCACACCTCAGCTTCCAACTATTGACACAACCAGAACAACTGCATCTCAACTTCCAATGACCAGAATGACCACACGTCAACATTCCATTGTTAAACTTTGCATTAATCTTACATATCCTCGTTCTGTTGTTCATTTTGTTTCACTTGTCAGATTTCACATCTTTAATTCAAAAATGTTAGTTGGCCCCTTGTGACCTCTTACCGATTTGGGGTGCTTCGACTGTTTCACATTACGTACATTCCTGGGAGTCCACTACAAACTCAACTTCCTGACAATGGTTAATCAAATAATAAACATCAAGATGTCATTGCTACTACAACTAGATGATATGAATTTACATAAAAAGTATCTTTCTTGTTTTTCCTGAGCTCTCATTGCCACTGTAATGTCTTAATAATCATAATCACAGCCCTTAATAAACCTTTTATCAGTAGCATCTCTGGGTTATAAAAACAAGCAAAGCCTTAAGTAAGTCTTTCTTCTGGGTTTTTCCTCTTTCGAATTAAGTGACATGAACATTTAACATTGAAGCAAAAAGGGCTGTGAACATTTCACACTAAAACACATCAACACGGTAAGTCATACTGAAATATATTCACTAATATTTAGTTATGCAATTTACTTCTAGGAAAAGGAATTCTTGTTTTAAATTTTTCTTTTGTTGATTCTGTTTAATAAATGTTATCTTGCATTGCAAATCATTTGGTCTGTTATTTTGAGCATGTAGCCTTTCATCATCATTCATTCATGTACTGTAAAATCTCATAAGAAAACTTACACATTAATTATCGAAGTAGATAACAAAATAAACCACCATATTTGATATTTTGTTTTTTCCGATAAGATAAATACAAAATTTATATAGTTAGAGTTGATCTCTTAGCTTGACCAAAGGAGCAATTATTCTATACAGATAGGAATTTTGACATAGAAGGTATGCAAGTTATCAATGGTAATCATGAAATTAGCCATTTCCATAGAGGAAACAGTAAGCATTCATTGACTGAAGAGTTAATGTTACTGTCGGTTAAAATTTACGGAATCTTTTTCTTACAACAGTTATTCAGGAATTTAGACTTCTAAAGCCCAAGTAAGGAGTCAAGGTGAAGTAATGGATAGCAGTTTAATTTGAGAAATTAGAGAGACAAGTTCAAATTCCATTTGAATCCATTGCATTCACTTACGTGCTAATACCCTTGGGAAAGGTATGAATACTCTTCTCCCTATAGGTAAATAGCAGGACAGACTTGGTTCTATAGCCTTGGATGGCAACTGGTCTACTGCAGAAAGAAATGGCAACATACTGTGAGAAATAAAATCTGCCTCGTCAGTCATGTATCGAATGATACTTGATTGCCTTAGCATGTATCATGCATGGCACATTGAAAGTCCATTAAATGGTATAGTTATTTCTAGTGTTTATGTGTGTTTCTTCCAACCCTTTTGCTTTTGAGAGGGTGAAGAGTTAACATATTACTTACACTGTTTCTGTCCTAGTTACATGTGCTATCCATTTTCTTTTGTGTGCTGCGGCTGGAAGTGTTCAGATTATGTGAATTTTCTTACTTTGTAAAGTTCTGTAATTCTTTAATATTGGTATGTTGGATCAAGGATTCATTCACTTGAAGCTAGTTTTAATCATTGAACTGAGAAAATGTTTGTATATAGATGATAGTTTAGAAATTTCTGAATGAGTTTGACGCTACGCATCATATTGACTTGATAAGTCTAGAACTGACAATGCTATTTATGGACAGAACATAAGTTTTCAGATTAATATTTTGGTTACCTCTAGTACAACCTGAGTTCAATTTCCTTAACTCCAAGAAGAAAAATGAAAAAAGAACTCTCCCATCATTTCCAACATATGCATAAAATCTGCTCAGATCTTAGAATCAAACAGCCAGTACTATACACATGCAAATAAATTGATTATAATGGTGAATGTGTATATAAAAAGCAATACTAGTCATAAATTAATAATTACTGAAAATAGTTTTAACTAAAATGTTAAAAAGAACTTATCACCTAATCATTTATACCTGACAGTTAAGAAAAAACTTACTTCCTTAGAAATTGTTCATGTCTGCGTTTTCGCATGGTCTGTGCTGTGACATCAGGTCCAATGACAAGACTTTGGCCCATACAAGGTACCTGGGATCTAAATTTTGACAGACGCCTGAAGTCCTTACCTAAGACAGTTGGGTCTATGCTATACCCAAGCCAATGGTGGAAAGCATCAGGCTCTTTGAAAATTAAAAGAAAAAATAATAATATTAAAATCAAAATATTTAAAAGACTTTGTATTAAAAAATTCACTACATACAAAGCTGAAGTGATATTCATGGAAGAATGATATAGAATAAAGTGTGCAATATATGCGTTAGAGAATGAAGTTTGTGATATATGCGCTAGAGAATGAAGTGTGTGATATATGCGCTAGAGAATGAAGTGTGTGATATATGCGCTAGAGAATGAAGGGTGTGATATATTCGCTAGAGAATGAAGGGTGAGATATATGTGCTAGAGAATGAAGGGTGTGATATATGAGTTAGAGAATGAAGGGTGTGATACATGTGTTAGAGAATGAAGGGTGTGATATTATTGAAGGCTATGATAAGGAGATGTGTGACATGAAGAAAAGAGGTGGTAGGAAGTAAACATTAACCAGATTGTTTCTTCTGCTATGGACACTACTAACCACGTGTTTTATGAATTATTTTCTTTCGAGCCCACACTGAATGGTTCAAAATATGCAGAATGTTCTTTTAATTGGTTATTGTTTGTAATTTTTCCATTTAATACAAAACAAAATATTCAAGCCATGCATGAATAAGCAACTGTAATGTTAGATTTTCTACATGAAATTATCATACAGAACATTTCCATATTTTTTTTTTTCTTTTTCATGTTTTATATGTATATATTTAGTACCAATAAAGGGACAACCCAACACTGCCAATTGAACACCACCAACTTAGTACTAAGACAACTCAAGACAGGGATAACTCAGCACCAGACTAATATAAGTTTTTTTTTTTTATAACTGAATAAAAATAATTAAAAACAAAAAAACTAACTCATATTTTACATAATGCCTTTTCAGATGCCTTATTTGAAGAAAAATATTTACTAATTAAGGTTTAATACTTAATAAATTACTTTTATTTAGTTATTAAAAAAAGTTATGTTTTTCTAGTCCTGAGTTGTCCCAGTACTCAGTCAGCATTATTGAGTTGTCCTGCATCCAAATTTGGGTGCTCCTTTTTTTGTTTTCTGTTAAAACACTTCCCAGGTGCAAATGGATTGATATCTTGTTATAAGATGCAAAAATGTATGCAAGAAAGGAAAACAAATCTCAAAAGAAATATTTTAGCATCAAATAAAATTAACTAACCATTTCCAAGTTCCAAACCAGCCAAACAGTAGCCTTTTGCAGCACTTTGGTGCAAAAGGCTGGAAGCATTGATGCTTGGATCCCAAGAATTATTGGTACGCTGCAGGACATTCAGATCAAAAACAAGCAACCAATCAGGAACTGAGCGTACAAATTTATTCAAATAAACCCAGTCAAACACTAGAAAGAAATAAAACAAAAATTAAGTCAGAAAATAAGAGATTAAAATATTAAACAAATCAGCTGTTGTTATAGCAACACAATCAGAACAGAACGATAAAACTTGATGTCTTATGAGAGTAACTTCACTATATACAAACAGGAAGTACTTCACAATATATATTACTTGACATACACATTGCAGCCATTCCTTTTGTTTTATGATAAGGTGCGTGATTTCTGCATACTTGTTGAATGAGGTGGAATAAACACATTGAAATATAGCTAAATGTACTGCAAGGAAAATTGTTTATCTGTGTCATGCCAGTTTTTTTTTTTTTTGTCATTGTTCATTTTACACATCTACATAGCTACCACTCATCCATGAATTCAATACTGTTGACATATCTGGTTTGGTTTTCCCTGCTGTTCAGCTCAAGTTTCTTGAAAAAATTCAAAGAAGGATGTACAGTATAACTGATTCTGACCTGGCATCTCAACTTTAGTCACTTTCTCACAGACAGGATGTGTCTTCCCTCTGTCTTTTCTACAAATGTTTTCATGGCAACTGCTCTGACAAGCTTTTTTCCCTGGTGCCCTGACTACATGAATTTAAGCATGCTAATAGACTGGCATCTAGGTCCCACCCGTTTAATGTTGAAATAGTCAAATATAACCGCCACTTCTACTCCAACAGTTTCTTTTTTCACACTTCCAGACTGCGGAATTCCCTTCCTCTTACTTACTTCCCTGGTAACTATGATCTTCAAAAATTTAAATGCAGTCTCAACCACCATCTTCTGTTGACTTGAACCCTGTTCACCTTTTATCCTTTACTCAATCTCCCCACCCAGTCTTTTCTCTCACTTTCACTCTCTGTAATCATGCTAGTGGCTCTCCTGCCTTGCTTGGGGTGAAATATTTAAAAAAATAAAATAATCAAAATACTGATCAGTACAAGCCAAGTTTGAAATAACAAGCATTATCCACACAAACGCTTGTGCGTTAAACAAAAAAAATGTGTTATGTTTGTGAGGCATATTTCTGGATTTTTTTTTTTTTTTTTTTTGCTTTTTTTCTACTGATTCTCATTAAATACAAGACGAGAAAGCCATTCAAAGTAAAAGGTTGCTGAATGAGCTGTGTGATATAAGTGAAAATTATAGAGGATAAGGAAGATAAATAAATGCTTACTCGTAACTTGGAGAGGTTAAAAATTTAGTTTTCTGGGAAGCATTAGCATCTGAGTCAGCTCCACAATGTCACATTCTTAGGAAAAAGTAGCTCGAGTAGAATTTTCTCCTTACATTTGTAATATGGAAGTAATTCTGTCGCATTACTATGGGAAGTCCGAGTAAATCCTCTGCTACAAGACTGTGTAAACAATTTTGAACTCCTATCAAGCCAGCCTTGGATTAAGTAAGGATTGAACAGTTCTAGGCTAGATGTGGTAGCAAAGATCCATTTTTAATCTAATCAGACACTTGTAAAGATAAAGCCAGGAAACCTAGACTTTATGAATTTAAGTGCAGTACTAAGCTGGCAACAAGGTTTCACCAATATAAAATTGAGTTGGATAGATGTAACTGTAAGTTCTATGGTAAGAGTTTCCTTTCTTGCACTTGTGGAATTTTCTTCTGGTTCCATGCTTTCCACCAACTTTAATCTTTGAAAATTTAAATGCAATGCTAATTACTTACTGAAACAAGTGCAAAAAAATGTCTCCACTCCCCAATTTATAGGTAGAAGCACACAAATGCATGCTGGGATTTCTTCCTCGCAAATAAAATAGGCCAATTCTTGGTTTCATATAACTCAGTCTGTTTTGTCTTAAAGTCAGAATTCTGTTTGCTAATGTGAATACTGTCCTCCTGATTTCTTTTCTTTTTGTTCTCACTCTTTACTAAAGCTTCCGTTTTCTAATTCCTTCCCATTCAGTAATCCCCTTGTGTCTTAGTGGATTTACTGCCTTGCTTGGGGTGAAATTGGTTAAAAAAAGCACTGGAAAGATTCAGATAAATTTCAGGGTATTAGTAGGAGCTATTTTCCCAGTATCTTTAGCAACAGATTGTAGACATGTTCCACTTGAGATCTGGAGTGAACTTAAATCCCATTAGACATTCAAAGCATGGAATCTCAAGTGTACATTTTAATTATAACTGAAGAAAACTCGGTTATTAAAAAACACAAGCTTGATTTTTAGGCACTGAAAGCAATATTTTTTTTCGCCATTGGTTTTGTAGAGGTAGGTCAGAGGAGAGAAATCAGCTGCAAGGCTCTAAAACTTTTGATCCTTGGACCTGAAACCATAAACTGTAGTATCATTTGCATAGATGTTTACTGACAATTAGCATGAGAATATGAAGAAAAAAAAATCACCTCACAAGTGTAATTATTTTTCATTAAGAATTTATTTTCCATTTTAAACATGAGGATGAATATCTGTCTAAAATTCTGACATGAGGTAATGTAATTATTTACACTATTTACATTGTTCCGAGAGCTGTCCCCATCTTCATTGCCCTATTCATGATGTTTCAGCCATTGTACACACTGGCCTTCTTCAGATGATTGGAATCTTGAATTGAAACCTGTATTTCATCCACTAGGGCAGATTGTTCTAGTTCCAAGTGCCATGCCTCTTCCAGATGTCTCGGTATCAGTTATCTCCCTTTTAACTCAACTCTCCAAGTTTTTGTTCACCTCTGCTGTAACCAGATACTGAACTCACAACTCTTTGGGTCAAGTCACTGGATTCACCCACTGCTTTTATCCACTAGCCCATATTCTTCCAAACACAAAGAGAAGAGAAAAATCATTGTAACTGCGGCAATGATAGCAAAATTTTCCTTGAATATTTTCATAGTTATTTTATCAACCTAATTTTTAATACCAATGTGTAAACTAAAAACAAAAGCAACCTACATCTTTTCATCAGTGGTGGAGCTTGACAGGTGCTCTGCTTCTTCTCTATGCGTCATGCTTGTCCAGCAACTTTTAAAATTCCCAAACCACTCATACACATTTCTATATATTAATGCATTGTTGCTATATTGTGTTAAAAGTCTCCAATGAATTTCAGATCCTGACAGAGATTCCAACCAGAGAAATTGTATTACTGCCTGCTTTTTGCCCCTCTTCTGTGCACACTGCTAGTGGAGCAGCCATGTTTACAAACTTAACAGAAACAATAAGACTGGCACGATTAAGCTCAAACTTTACTCATGTGACCACAATGATACCAACCATAAACAGGCATGAGTAGAAGACAGTGTGAAAAATCCAAAAATATGTTATGGTGAAGTGGCATACCCTTGGATGTAAGCAAATAATGGATTTTTAATTGATTAATTACTTCTTCTCTCTGACATTATTTAATATTCTCACTATTTACATTATTCACACTATTGTCCTCATCTTTGTTGCCATATTTATCACAATGTTTCAGCCGTTGTACACTCCAGCTTTCTTCAGGTGGTTGGAATGTCGAACTGAACACTTTATTTTTTCTCAACTGGGGTAGACTGTTCTAGTTCCACGTGACATGTCTAATCGATGTCAGTTATCTCCTGTTAATTCCCCTCTCCAAGCTCTCCACTGCCTTAACAAAGTACTGAACTCACACTCTTTGGGTCCTGTCACTGGATCAAACTAATGCCTTTATCCACTGTGCCATGTGTCCTTGATGACATCTGTGGGAATTTCTGGGTATTATAAACCTAATGTCTTCAGCAACCATTTTTTACCAGTGCTCATACTGCAATTGTTGCTGTTATCATTGCATGATTTTACTAGAGCTCATATTGCATTTTTTGTTGCTATTATTGCTTTTCTCTGGCACTCCTTATTACTGGTTCCCATATTGTATTCATTTCTATGCTTGGTCGGTTCAGGAGATTTTTGTAGCCTAGCATATGTGCTGGTTCTTTAAAATTTACGAATTTTCCAATGATGTTCTTTGTCTATGATTTCAACCAGAGTGTGGTGATCTTCCTTTTCTCTCCATATGTGGTCAGCCACTCCTGATTTTTCCACTTCCCCTCGTGTTACAGCTTTCTGGTGTTCTTGAATCCTTACCTTAAGGGGGCGGCCTGTCTCCCCTTTATATTTCTTTCCACAGCTACACAGGATGGCATACACACAGTCTTTAGCCATGTTCTCCTCTATAGGGGCTCTTACTTGGGAGAGATATCTGCAAAGTGTCATTCAGCTTTTAAAGGTTGTCCTGATGTTATATGGACTGCAGATCCTTTGTATTTTCTCTGATAATCCCTTCACATTAGGCAGGCAGACTGTTTTCTGAGTGTTGTTGTTCTCATCTTGTACCTGCCTATCCCAGTTTATTGGAGCTGCTGCTATGTACCTAGGGTAGTTGTTATGTTGTAGGGTACTACTTAAACTGACCAATTCTTTACCAAATGTTTCTGTGTCACCAGTTATGACTTTTGCTTGGTGTTGTAAGCAGCAGACAATCTCTTTCTTTACGCTGTATGGATAGTGGGAGTTGAAATTGAGGTACTATCCGGTGAATGTCTTTATACGGATGTCTTGAAACCCATGCACTGTTCGAGATATTAGAACATCCAGGTATGGGAGTGTGTTGTTACTCTCTTTCTCTATCGTGAATTGTATCGAAGGTCTTATTGAGTTCACATGGTCCAGTAGAAACTGAACATCTTCCTGGTGTGGCCAGAGTATGAAGGTGTCATCTACATACCTTAACCATAGAGTTGGCTTTAGAGATATAGATTGTAATGCCATTTCTTCAAAGCATTCCATGTATATATTCTCTACTGCTCATGATAATGGCAAGTCCATTGCTAAGCTCTCATCCTGTTGATATACGTGTGATCGCATTACGAAGTGTGTTGTTTGTGTAGAGAAAGTCAACATCTCCATCAGACTATCTATTGGAATACTGGTCTGTTCTTCTAGGGATGAGTCAGAAGCCAATCTGTCTCTGACTACTGAGAGTGCCTCCTCCGTGGGTACCTTGGTGAACAAGCCCACCATCTGGTTGGATAGCATGGGGTCATCTTTTATTCTTTCCACAAAGTGGGCGAAGTTTCAGGCATATGAAGGTGACTTTCTGATCACTGGGTCAATTATATCTACAAGGAAGCAACTCAGAGGGTGGTATACAGAGCCTTGGCAGCTAACAATCAGCCTGAGCAGAATACCGTCTTTGTGAATCTTAGGGAGACCTTATATGTGAGGTAGCTTGGTGTAATGCTGTGACAACTGCCTATATGTCTTAGGTGCGAAGTGATCCTTGTTCTTGATTAGTATCTGTGACAGTTTGTGCAGTTTTCATTGTAGGATCCTTTTTCACTTTGCTGTAGCTACTAATAGTACTAATGAGGTCTTCCAGCTTTCTTGTATAATCTGATTTGTCTATTACTACAGTTGCATTGCTTTTGTCAGCAAGTAGTATGATGATGTTTTGTTCCTCTGTAGGGATCCGATTGCCAGCCTCTCCAGTTTCTAAATGTTTGACTTGGTCGGCTTGGCCTTCTCCAAGGTCTGTCTCACCTTAGTTCATCCACCTGAGCCTGAGGGAAGTTCAAGGCCACTTCTTCGATTCTGGCAACACTGTCCAAGTATGGCACTCGCCTGATGATTGTGGCAAAGTTGAGACCCTTACTTAATACTGACTCCTCAGAGGCACTCAGCTGATATTGGCTGATGTTGATTATTGCTTTCACTGGTGGGTGATGGACTTTGTGCACCACCTTCTGATCTTTCAATCTGTTTAATTTTTGCAATTGTCGAGCCTTGACTACATCGAATTCATGTCCAGATCATTTTGGATCTTTCTTTGGTTTTCTTCATTGGTAATTGTTGAAGAAATCCTCAAGCCTCTGGGAGATATGAGCATGTAGTCTGTTTTATCCAATGATTGTACTGGATTCTCTCTTAGTCAAGGGCGTGTCCTGCTTTTTCTGTGACCAGACAGGCTCTACTTGAATTGACGGGAAGTCTTGGTGCCAAGCCTGAAGGGATGAGTTGTAGGTTTCTGCATCAGTGTAATGTTAGATGGTTCGATATTCGTCCCCGTTTCTGGCAGGACTTTTCAATTTGTCTCCATATTTTTGGTGTATTTATATTTCTGAGATGAGGTATTATGTACACTATTTACATTATTTGGACTATTGTCCTTATCTTTCTTGCCATATTTGTCACAATGTTTCGGCTGTTGTACACTCCAGCCTTCTTGAAGTGGTTGGAATGTTGAACTGAACCCTTTATTTCGATCGCTGGGGTAGACTGTTCTGTTCTAGTTATATTTTATTACTATAAACACTATTTTAGTGTTTATGAAAACATGTGCATGCTCCAAAACAGAGGTGCTCAACCAGGGTAGGGGGAATTCATTTACATTTTTGCTTTTTTTTTTCCATTATTTACAGTATTTGGTGACCATCATGAGTGAAAAAAAAAACCCTTCAATGAAAATAATCCATATAAATGTATATGTACTAATATAGAAAGAAATAAAAATCTTCAATATGCTTATTATATGGAATGCAATATTTGAGGCAGTCTTGAAAGGTGTCGAAATGACATTTTGACATATGACAAAAAGGATGAAAAGGTTCAGAACCACTGCAAAATAATGTTTATAGTAATAGATTTCATATATACATATACATATATATATGTGCGTGTGTGTGTGTGTAATACACAAAAAGTTTAATGGTCAGAGTTGAATCAGACCAGGAAACAGTAATATTATACATATATATATACATATATGTATAAATGTAAAATTCAGACTAATTTACTTACTAGTCATATTAAATTTTGTGGTGACTGGTTTTTCCAGGTCTTCCCAATCAGGGGCATCATTGTTAACAAAATCAATTTCTTTCCCAAGTTCCTCAGTATCTCTGAATATAAGGAAATCACAGGAGGTTCCACCGAGGCGGAGATAAACTGGAGACAGTCCTTTTGCCAATGTCTTCAGCTTCACTGAACTGGAAATTTAACAATCAATTTATTGTTTTATTTGATTAAGTTAATAACTGAAAATGAATTATAAGCAATTTGTATGTAAAAAAAAACAAAAAAAAACTTAAACCCCAATTGTAAAAGAAATGATCAATCCTGTAAAAATAATTTTTTTTCTTAATGTTAAGTGACTTGATGATATAGGCGATCACAGCTCTCCACAGATTCCTTTTTTACTATACTCTGAATAGTCATAACTTCATTGTTAAATTAGATAAATTAGATAAATAAATTTTTTAATTTGGGATATATTATATATATATATATATATATATATATTAGAGAGAGAGTGTGTGTGCAAAAATTCAGATATATGTAAAAATATATCTGTAAAAATTATAAATAAGACTAAAGGAAAACATCTTTATGCATTTCATCCTCTAATGAAATTTATTGTTTACTCACTTTTATTTATTAATTTACTTCACTTTGCATCCTCCATAGTTTAACTTGACTTTCAAGAATATTTTTGAATGTTCTTAATTTAAAATTTTTAAAAACTAATAATATTTTCATTTCAGTTTATAAATACATTTTGCAAAATAAAATGCTTAGATTTACCTTGATAAACTCCATTAGAGGATGTGCATATAAAAGTAAATTTGTTATAAAGGTGAAAGTGCTCAATATCAGTCATAGTGCATTTAAATATAGTTTGAATTCTGACTATCTGAAAAAAAAAAAAAAACAAAAAAAAACAAACTGAAATCTTAATTTCTTTAGAATTACAATTAATAGCAGTTGTTGAGAATTTCTCAAGAACACCAACAAGCTCTTCAAAAAAAAAAAAAAAAAAAAAAAAAATCTCTGGTTGGTCATTGTGTTAGATTTTGGGAAATGGTCTGGGCACTTCAATACCCTCTGTTTATATAAGCAGTGCATATGACTTCTGAAAGAGCATCTTTGAAAAGTTCCCTGTCAAACTGAAGCATTTTAATTATGGTGATTATATTATGGATTGCTTAAATACAAATCATATCAATAAGTATATTACTTACTTGAAATTTTTTATTAAAATAAAAAAAGAAATCAGTTTACAATATAAAATTATAATATAGACAGTGCAGGGTTTTCCCAACCTGAGCAATATTTTACCTACTGGTGAGTGATTTCAACTGTTTGGTGGGTGATGATCACCTGAACATAAAATGGTGGGCGATATGGGATTTTGAGCATTAAAAAAAAAGCTATTTCAACATATGCAACCCCTAAAAGATATTCAAATAAAATATGCAAAGAACATGTATAAAAACATACAAAAAACAAAAAAAAAAGAACAGTAGCCTAAACATGAATAACTGAATCATATTCTGAGATAAGATATAAATATCACCAGAAACAATGAATATTTTCGTATTTTCTAGTTTTCAGAAGGGTCATTAGCATTTAAATAGTTCTTCAACCAAAATAACATTTGTTTTTGAATATAAATCTGATAAGGAAGACCAAAAACAAAAAAAAAAAATATTACTTACATTATTCAGACTGTTAACCTCAACGTCGTTGCCATCTTCACAATGTTTTGGCATTTGTACACCAAATAAAACTGGAGTTTCAAAATGAACCCTTTATTTCATACACCGGGGTAGATAGCTCTAGGGGCAAGGCCTCTTCAATATGTCTCAGTTATTTCCCTTTAATACAACTGGTTTGGTTCACCACGGCTGTAGCCTGGTATTGAGCTCACTAGTCTAGTCACTGGATGTAGCCAAAACCTTTATCCAATAGGCCACGTGTCCTTGAGGACATTTGTGTATGAATTTCTGGGACTTATAAACCTAATGTTTCTTCACATCTTTTTACCAGTGCTCATATCGTAATTTTTCCATTATTATTATCACATTTTTTACCAGAGCTTATATTGCAATTTTTGTTGTTATTCATTGCTTTACTTTAGCACTCCTTATTACTGGTTCCCATATTGTATTCATATCTATACTGGGTTGGCTCAGGAGATCTTTGTGGCCTAGCATATGAGCTGATTCCTTAAGTTTTTGTATTTTCCTGTGATGCTCTGTCCTGAGAGATCAATACCAGACCAGAGCAATGGTGAACCAAAACTTAGAGAGTTGAATTAAAGGGAAATAACTGAGACCTCCAGAAGAGGAATGTGGAAGTAGAATAATCTACCCTTGTGGAAGAAATAAAGGGTTTGGTGCAAAATTCCAATTACTGAAAAAGACTGGAGCATACAACAGACGGAAAATTGTGAATATGGCAATGAAAAGAACCATCTGAATAATGTAAATGATGTAAGCAACCATAATAACTCATCTCAGAGATATAGACAAAAAATATTCACTGAATTTTTATTAGATGCTAGTAGTGTGTATTTTTTAATTTCATAATTCTGAACAAAAATCATTTCATTTTTTTGTCCATACTTGCAATGCTAAGCCTAACCATAAAATTAACCTTGACCATAAAAATGAATTATATTAGGTTGGTGTAAAAATAATGTCGTTTTCTCACATAGTAACATATGTGAGAAAACAACATTATTTTTGCACAAACCTAATATATAGTTTTCAGTGATCAAATTTGTTCGATTTGTTATTTAATATAGTGGCTGCTGCAGCAGCTGCTGCTTCCTGACGGCATTGTTACCTCCCTTTGGTATTTGACTATGTCATCTTATGAACCAGTAACAAACTTTATCAAAAAATTTTGGTATGCTTTTGAATATTTAGGTGGTCAGTGGATAATTTTTCCATGGCAAAATGGGCAATGACAAGAAAACTTCTGACTTGTGAAATAAAACATGGGTTCCTGAATTTGATAACATAGTAATTGTGAGTTCAATCCCTGAGCTTGCTTGTGCAGACTTAGATTCATCAAAAACAGGAAAGCAATAACTGGGCAGTACAAAGAACAAAATGAGATATCTCCATATATGGTCATTAGAATGAAAACAATCTACCTTTTAGATTATTAACCTTTTAGCATTCAGCATGCTCAAATTTGCTCCATAAATATTAGCTCTAATATTCACATTGTTTGTAGTCAAAGACTCACTGTTTGCATGACTTCCTGTGTTAATTCTGATGATGTCATTATATATTATGGCAGAGTATATATGGGGTGGGTTATGGCAGGTTGAACACTGAAAGCTAATATTTATGGGTAGGGTTTGGGTGTGTTGGATGCTAAAGAGTTTAGTGCAAAATTTCCTGAAGTTTACTCAGACTGACAAGCACCTGACAATGGCTGAAACATTGTGATAACAACAAAGATAAGTAAAACAGCTCAAGTGTAAAAAATGTAAAAAAAAAAAAATACTCAACATGATATATATATATATATATATATATATATATATATATATATATTGTAGTAATACTTGGTTGAAAAAAAAAAAAAAAAAACAACCTCTGATAGCACAACTTGCAAGTATATCAAAACAAATTGGTACCCAAGGAAAAACTTGGGAAAAAAAGAAAGAACTAGAAACATCCAAACAGTAAGCCAGATTACCCTGAAGATCCATTTAGGTGAAACCTAGGTAGGTTCTTCCTAGCTCTTTAGGATTTATTTTATATATATATATATTATATATATAAAAGCCAACGGAAAGGCAAATGTAAAACAATAATTCCTGATTATTGGTTGAGGCTACCTCAAGGAATATTGAGAACCAGTTGGTGTAAGAAATTTCGAAAAGGAGTCAATGAAAAATAAATAATAGATCAAAAGAAGACTTATATGGAATTTATTATTGAAATTCCTGATTATTTAAAGACATACACTTTCCTTTCTCACAGACGGCGAGTCACAAGTCTATCACTGCTCTATTTCTATTTCAGTAGAAAGTGCTCAGATGAACTACATTCCTTAGTTCCACAAGTTCTGACCTTTATGAATAAACCCACCATGCTACACACATTGTAGCAAACCATGCTCATTCTATTTGTATTCCTTTAGTGAGATGCAAGTTCTCCTCAATTAGCTTCTTCCCGTTCACAGCTGCTTTGTGGAGCTGACTCCCAAGAGGATGCTTCCCGAATCACTGCACTCTTAACTTGTTCAAGTCTAAGTCAACTTCCCCACATATCTGCATAAATTGTGCCTCTTACACTGTAACACTACCTCAAGTGATTCCAGAGGCTTGTACAAGGCAAATGATATTGTAAAAAAAATAAAACAAAAATAAATTTAGATTGGCTTTAATGAGTTTAATAGACCTTATTCTATTAATAAAGAAACTTGTTTTCCCTCCCAAGGTAAGTCTACTGATGATGAGAGGTTTTATGACAATGATATAGGTAATCATAATTCAGTTAAGAATGTTCTTGAACAAACAAACAAAAAAAAAAAAAAAAAAAAAATCAACATTTTCACTCAAGTGTTCCATGAAGTAGGACATAAACCTTTCCAAAACAGAAACTATGATTTGGAATTGGAATGAAAGCAGATAACAGTAATGATAAATAATAATAATAATTTTCTAATAATTGTCTAAAGAAATCATAGCATAATTTATCAATAATAGTAAAAATTTACACATATATTCTATATAGGTAGTATTTCTCTGGAGGTTTTATTATAAAATAACAACTGTTTCGGCTACTCGGTCGTACATATCTGGCAAGGACCCTAATACAGAAACATTTAAAACCTTCTCAGTGGTACGACAAGGTAAAAATGAAAGCTTTTGATAATGTTATGCTGATGGAAGAATAGGTAATCATTATTGGGATAATAACAATCTTGAACGGAAACCAACATATCTATCAGATGTTTCAATAAATCAGACTCAGGATAAACCTTTCCAAAACAGAAACTATGATTTGAAATTAGAATGAGATCAGTGACGATAAATAAAATAATAATAATAGAAATTAGAAATAAAATAAAACAGATAACATTTAAACTGTTTAAAATAAATAAAAGGCAAAAATAATAAAAATAAAGAAAAGAAAATAAATTAAATAAAAAGCAAAAATAATAAAAATAAAGAAAATTAAATAAAAAGCAAAATTAGTAAAAACAAAGAAAATCAAATAAATTAAATAAAAAGCAAAAATAGTAAAAATAAAGAATATAAAATAAATTAAATAAAAAGCAAAAATAGTAAAAATAAAGAAAAGAAAATAAATTAAATAAAAAGCAAAAATAATAAAAATAAAATTCACCCAGCATGCAACAAAAACCGTTCCTACTAGAAATATGGACATCCCACCAAAAGACGCTAAAATTTGAAGCTCTTCGTCAACAACCTTGGGACAGTCAACATGTGTCCAACATCTCTTTCTGTGACATGGCATGGAATGTCATGCAGTAACTTCTTCCTTTCATTACAAGCACTCATTATACATTTGTAATGAAAAATACACACACCAGTACACATAAAAATAAGTATATTGTATGACATTGATAAACAATTCACCATACTTTCACTGCTATCTCTGTATATTCTATTTTCTGTGATGTATGTATTTACATGAGGCTATTTCTGCTGCTATGATGTGAGTGACCTCCACAATAGCACATACCCTTAGCCTTTAAGGCTCAAATACTTCATGAAAATTTCTGTGGAGTTAAATACTAAATAGTAAATACTTCAATCAAATACCTTGTTTTAGTGATCAAATTTAGTATAAAAGATAAGGTAGTTGAATAAGGAATACGCCACACTAGATGGTTAGGTTTTTTTTTACTTTTTTTGTCCAACAAGACAAGATGCTAAAAAAAAAAAAAAAGACTGACCTAAGAAATTAGAGACTCGTGTTTTTAAATAAATAGCCTCATCAGATCAAGTTTTAATATGGATGTCATGCATAGTGTTGTACAATCTGTTAAGAAATGTTTTCTTAACAATCAAACTGCATACAACCACTTTCTCAGATTTAATAAATTATCAAAAATGGCTTCAAAGTGAATTAATTCTGCCAGTTTACTTCGAACAGTGTGATAGAATTACTAAGAGATTTTTAAAATACAGTGTAAACAAGAGTGTAAATAAGAGAGTTGTCGGGACCGAAGAAGAAGTCTCTTATATCCGGGTTTCTCTTATATCCGGGTTTGGTCTATTTTGTTTTGTATGGCTCTAATTTGGGACCAGAGAAAATCTCTCTTATATCCAGGTTACACTGTAATGGAAATCACATTACTTGAAAACTTTCAACGACAATAACTATTGAAATAGTTGTCACATCTGTTCTTTTGTTGTTGTTTTTTTTTTTTAATTAGCTTTCAGCAAAATTGTAAACAAAGTCAAAAGGCAATTGCAAAACTTTACATTACAGTAGAAAAATGATCTTTCGAACAACTTGTAAATGGTGGTCCACTCAAAAAAAGCTGGGGGAATATTTTTTGTGAATTAGAATTCTTTAGAGAGGAAATCTTCCTTATGCCGTGACACTTAACAGAATCGAAAAATATTCATTTGCTTATTCTGAAAGAGGAGAGGGGAAAATAACATCGATACAAACAATGTTTTATTGATACCTGATTTTGAAAAGTTATGGGTCTTGTTGAGTTAGGCTAAAAATCCCTTTGCTGTTATTTTTACAAATTTCAAGTTTGAAAATGTGCTAACACATTCATTATTTTTCATATTTTTTTAATATTTTGTGAAAGTTTTTACATTTTTTTTTTTTAATATTGTTCTTGAAACGTTATGGATATTTTCGAAAAAAGACAAACAAATTATTTATCTTAAATTAAGAACAAGCGGATATGTAATTTAGTAATTTATGTAAATTTTTGTTCTTTATGTTTGTTCGTTAACATAAATCATTTTTTTTTTTTTGGTATCTTCATTTTAAAAAATGCTTTTATTTTCGTATGCAAGCCAGCTTAGCCTGGGATCGATTTGACACTGTAGGACCGCCCCCTTTTGAAATCGATAACAAATCAATGTTTCTTATTCTGCCAAATGACGCGGCCCAAAGAAGGTCTAAAAAAAAAAAAAAAAGAAGAAGAAGAATGAACATACAATGATTATTATTTTTTCTTTTTAAATTTCTACGATTTTTTATGAAATAGACCGGTGTAAGTAGACTTAATTTAATCTCCGCCTGGCATGTTATCACAAAAAGAAAAAGAAAAAAAGAAATGAAAATATGAAATAGAAAAACAAAACAAAACCTGGTGTCAAAGTGAGCCCAGTCATGTCTGATAATACTTGTGTCTAGAGTTAAGGAAAGAAACCGATCATCTATTGTTTTAATTACGGAATCCAAATTGACTCGTGCGGTAAACAGCCGGGTATTTGCATCAAATGTGATGTTCTCACTGGCATCGGCAGACAACAACACATTTCCATCACAAGAATACAGGAAGAAAGAAAAGAATAAGAGAAGAAAGTAAAAAGATGATATTTGTTGCAACATAACACTTGGACAAGTTTTTTAAAGGACAATGGCGAGTTTTAGTTGCAAGTTTGTTTTTTTAACAGTAACACAGATACGTTTTTCTTTTTTATCTCCCGTATGTATTAAAAGTTATTTGGTGTTCTCTCCAGGCAAACACGGAGATGTTTAAAAAGATACTAGAGATAAAGGAGGAAATAATTAACTTGTTTTTCTTTTCAAATATAAACGCACAAAGCAATTAATGAACCAGGATGTCCTGTGACGAGAAACAAACTAGTCACGTGTTGGTTTCATCAAGCGGTCACCATAAAAGATAAACAACGCCCCTTCGAATTTAGTTTATTTTCCTCGTGAAGAAAAACAAATGAAATATAACAGATTCTTATTTCTAAATGTTAAAAACGAGCCTGCAATACGAAATGTATTTCTTTTAGGTTCGTGCACACTTTTAAATTAGTAGGGATAACCAGGACAGGTACCCCGCAGTAAATTCTGATAGATGGGCGACAGTTCAAGGGAAATAACTCTAAAAATAAAGGAGGAAATGTATTTGAATAATATTTCAATATTTGTCTTTACATGTACAAATATTTTCACATGTACAAAAATAACAAATACTTTTTTTTGCATAAAATAATATAATGCAAATATTATATATAAAAATACTATAACATATTATATAATATAAAGATAATATAATAAATGCAATATTATATATATATATATATATAAATGTAAATAAAAAATAAATACTTAATATGTGTAAACAGACACACACACATATATATATATATATATATATATATATATATATATATTATAAATTAATAGACTTAAAATATGGTTTTTCGCTACACAGTTCCAACCATGTTTCAAAAATGGAAGCTAAAAGCCCCGAATTTAATTTTGTAATTAAATTAAAGACATTAGTTCCATTTCATCCTCAAGCGAATTTTGGAGTAACTTTAAAAATTACTGGGTTTTAAATACACAGCTAAAACAGAATTCATGTTTCCAAGGTTACAGATAAATCTTTTGCTAGACTAGGGGTGTCTGGGTGTTCAATATGTCTATATTTTAATGTATCAGTTATTGTTACATTTTGGTAGTGGGTAGGGATGTATTTTTCAATGAAATCTAACATCCGTTAAAAGCTGGATTTTTTTTTTTTTTTTTTTTTTTTGTTAACGGCTAAAATTCTTACTGCATTTTTTTCCTTCGTATATTTAAAGATTTTGGGGAGGTGTCTACGTCAGAAGACTTTTTATTTAACTACGATTTGAAATATTTTTACTTTTAATTTTTAATATACTATATTTATTTCAAGAACAATTAAATGTAATTTGAATCCCTTAGAATTATTATCACATCAAGTATATTACGATTTTTTAAAGATTTTATATTTGAATATTATTTAAGTAAAATTTCCATTTCTGTGATTTAGTAAACTTTATTTATTTATTTATTTAATTACAATTGAAAAGAAGTTTAGGTTAGAATTCATTTTAATGAACTACAATTTTAATTACAACTATAAAATATTTTCATTATTAATTTTTCTTTTTATAGACTATAATTTCATGTAGGTATGTCCCAGGTAACGCTAAAAAAGTGGTATAAAAAAAGGAGAAAAAAGGTCCCCAAATTGATAAAAAAAAATTTAACGTCCTGTGAGGACAGAGTATATAATGAAAAAACAGATCATTCCATCTTAAATAATTAGAGACATGTCATAATAGATCATTCCATCTTAAATAATTAGAGACATGTCATAATAGATCATTCCATCTTAAATAATTAGAGACATGTCATAATAGATCATTCCATCTTAAATAAATCAACAATGTTTTGTGGCAATTTTTAACATCAACTTAAAATTTTTCTCTGTTAAACATTTGAATAATTTTGACTCATTTAACATTATGGATAAAAAATAGTGAATTGTATATAGCATTTTTTTAGTATTGGCATAAGTAAAAAAATAGATTTGGGTAAAAAAACAAATAAAAAAAAACAAACTCAAAATGACATGAAAATCCACAACATTTTTTCATCCTTTAATAGTTGTATTTAGTTTAATTTGTAACATATATAAATGTAGGTAGAATAAAGCAACGTCCTGGGTATGACGGTAAACTACATCCGCGTCCTGGGTATGATGATAAACTACATCCGCGTCCTGGGTACGGCGATAAACTGCATCCAACAGCAAGGTCTCAGATAATGTTTTCAGAAAAATAATGTTGCCAGCTGAAAGTTTTTGAAACAATAATGTTGCCAGCTGAAAGTTTTTGAAACAATAATGTTGCCAGCTCAAAGTCTTTGAAACAATGTTGCCAGCTCAAAGTTTTTTTGTAAAAGAGTAATGTTGCCAGCTCAAAGTGTTTTGTAAAAAAGTAATGTTGCCAGCTATACGTTTTTTTGTAAAAAAGTAATGTTGCCAGCTATACGTTTTTTTGTAAAGAAGTAATGTTGCGAGCTATACGTTTTTTTGTAAAGAAGTAATGTTGCCAGCTATACGTTTTGTGTAGAGAAGTATTGTTGCCAGCTACACGTTTTTTTTTTGTAAAGAAGTAATGTTGCCAGCTATACGTTTTTTGTAAAGAAGTAATGTTGCCAGCTATGCGTTTTTTTGTAAAGAAGTAATGTTGCCAGCTATACGTTTTTTGTAAAGGAATAGTGTTGCCAGCTATACGTTTTTTGTAAAGGAATAGTTTTACCAGTTATACGTTTTTTTTTTTTTTAACAATAATGTTGCCAGCTATATATATTTTTATTCCATACAAAATAGGCATTTAAAATTCATATAAACTGGATTTGGCATTAAATAACCCACAGTGGTTGATATGCCATATAACTCAAACAAACAAACAAACAAAGAATAAAGCAAATGGTGATAAGATATCAAAGGTCACAAAGCACTGTCTAAGGTGGTGGTGGGGTCTCTCCAATAATGCTTGCTTCCCCTAGTCTTGTTTTATGGTGGCAATACATGCCAGCCCTTGGGAAATGTTCAGATGAGTTTTATTCATTAGTTCCACTAGTTCAGACCTTTACATTGTCAGAGTTTTCTCCTCCTTAATTGTCCAAATTGTTCACTAGGGGATGCTCTCCCTACACTATAAATACTGGGCGATTTCTTGCCTCATTCTTGTTTTAATTTCTTTATTTTCAGCGAACACATCTATAATGTAAGCTCTCACAGAAGATTGTGTCTTCCCATTTGTGGGAGATGCCATGAACATTATACATACATACATGTACATACGAACATTCACCAAAATACTAACTCTTTACGTTCACACAAACATAAATGTTAATGTCTATGTCCATTGTAAATTTTGTTGTTTAATACATATATTTGTTGATATATATATATATATTTGTTGATATATATATATATATATATATATATATATATATATATATATATATTGGACTTGTTGGTTTTCTTTACACTTCTTTATGGTGGATTCAATCTTTGAGTCCGCCAAGTTCTAGTAGTGGGTCTTTTTCTAGCAGGAATAAACATGTGCGTTCCTAATTTAACAACACGTAAACCCATGGTCTGCTACAACAGCAATAACTAATAATTCTGCATACCTATGTTTCATTCGTTCTCATTCTTGTTATATTCCATTGGTAAGGAAGAAGTTACATTCAGACAGCTTCTTCCCAAGGACTGCTACTTGTGGAACAGGCTCCTGAGAGGAGTCACTACGATCTAAATTTCTTCAAGTCTACAGTCAACTATTATCTATCCGACATCTCCTCCTAATCTGCAGTTTTGACTTTTCTGCAACAACCTCATTCAGTTAGCCTCTAATTTGAGTGTCTCTTAAACCTATTATTGTGAAAACAATGGTATATAAAAATCATAAAAGAAAAAGCGTTATGATAATTCCCAAATATGCTTTTCACAATCTTTTTTTTTTTTTTCACCTCAAGCAAGATGATAAAGTCACTAAGATAGAAAGTGAAAGAAAATGAGAAGGGGTTTGTGAAGAGAAAGGACAATAAAAGAACAGGATTCACAAAGGCAAGAAATTGTGATCGATGTTGCATCTAATTTTTTTATGATCATACTTGATATGAAAGCAACAAGCCGTATGAATATTCCATAAGTAAGAAATGCAGCAGCAGAAACCATTTGAATAAAATTAAAAAGAGAAAACAGAAAGTAACCTACTTAACGAGTATCAGTGAATGGATGACAGAATAAAGTCAAGTAAGATTGGTAAATGGTCAAATGCTACTGAGAATAAAAAGAATTCATCATTGCCCACATTAGGGGAGGACATGGCACATTAAATTCGCCATTGCCCACATTAGGAAAGGACAGAGCTCATTAAATTCATCATTGCCATGATTAGGAAAGATCAGAGCACATTAAATTCATCATTGCCCATATTAGGAAAGGACAGAGCTCATTAAATTCATCATTGCCCACATTAGGAAATATCAGAGCACATTAAATTCATCATTGCCCATATTAGGAAAGGACAGAGCTCATTAAATTCATCATTGACCTCATTACGAAAGAACAGACTTCATTGAATTTATTATTGCCCATATTAGGAAAGGAGAAACCTCATTAATATCATGATTGCCTTCATTAAGAAAGGACAGAGTTCATTAAATTCATCATTGCCCATATTAGGAAAGGACAGAGCTCATTAAATTCATCATTTCCCACATTAGGAAAGAACAGAGCACATTAAATTCATCATTACCCATATTAGGAAAGAACAAAGATCATTAAATTCATCATTGACCTCATTACGAAAGAACAGAGTTCATTGAATTTATTATTGCCCATATTAGGAAAGGACAAACCTCATTAATATCATGATTGCCTTCATTAAGAAAGGACAGAGTTCATTAAATTCATCATTGCCAACATTAGGAAAGGGCAGAGTACATTAAATTCATTATTGCCGATATTAGGAAAGGACAGAGCTCATTAAATTCATCATTGCCCACATTGGGAAAGGACAGAGCACACTAAATTCATCATTGCCAACATTAGGAAAGGGCAGAGTACATTAAATTCATCATTGCCCTCATTAGGAAAGAACAGAGCTCATTAAATTCATTATTGCCCATATTAGGAAAGGACAGAGCTCATTAAATTCATCATTGCCAACATTAGGAAAGGACATAGTACATTAAATTCATCATTGCCCTCATTTGGAAAGAACAGAGCTCATTAAATTCATTATTGCCGATATTAGGAAAGGACAGAGCTCATTAAATTCATCATTGCCCACATTGGGAAAGGACAGAGCACACTAAATTCATCATTGCCAACATTAGGAAAGGGCATAGTACATTAAATTCATCATTGCACACATAAGGAATGTCAGATTAAATTTAGAATTGTAATTTCTATCTCATGTTAAAGATATTATCCATTTGTGAGAATGGTCAAGTAGAATCCAACCTCGATTTTCAGGTAATTATTTGAATCAAATGCCCTTACAGTGGAACCTTGTCTCAGGAATTTAATTTGTTCCTGAAAGCCATGCATTACACGAAATATTCGTAAACTGA
>OZ010577.1:109827250-109877250 GCA_963932145.1 Acanthosepion lycidas | reverse complement strand
GAGGTTACATGGAAAAGATAATTTAACCGTAGATTTGAAGAGGTTAAAATTGTTGTGACCAAGAAAACATCCTTACTGAAGTATGTTCCACAGAGCAGTAGTTCACTGGAAGAAGCTCTCCGAGCGAAATTTTCTTATTCATGGAATCCAAACTGAATGGGGATGATTCATCCTTGTTTATGTGGCAATACAGTCACAGCAACCTCACTGATTTTCTCTTTAGATTTTAACATACAATGTGAAGAGATACGGCATGTTGAAGAAGATATCTCGATTGATATATATGTTTTTTGTTTTAAGAGATACAGTCACGAATCTAAACATATATTGTAATGATTGTTGGAAACCATATTTGTTTCTTTTCTCAATGTCCAAGATAATGGCAGTCATTTCGGGCGAAATGCCCCCCGGTTTCAAACACGAAACCTTATACAAGAGGGCTATGATCATTTTTTATCCACCCTTGATTACAGCAATTTTAGCTTGTGTAATAACATCTCTTCTTTTTTCAGATAATACCGTGTTAGCTAATCTCATCTATGAGTGATAGTTGACTTAGATTATGCAATGAAAGTTCGCGGAAGTAAGGAAATTGGTGAATTTCAACGAGGGCAAATAATAGAATGGCATCAGTATGGCAAGTCAGATAGAGAAATTGCTTGTTTTTTCTAGGTTAGTCATCAATGAGTTAATAATATTGTAAAGACATTTAATAAATAAGGCCATTGTTGTGTGGAACAATGTTCAAGAAGACCAAGCATCGTGTCTGAGCGAACGAAAAGGGCGCTGAAGAGGGAAGTCATGAGAAACCGCCGTCTAATCGTCAAAGATGTCGCCAACAGCATAGAAATATCGCCATATGCGATGAGAAAGATTCTGAACGAGCTAGGCTATCAAAGAAGAGTTGCAAGAAAGAAGCCCTTGATTTCAGAAGTTAACAGGCACATACATATACACTGGGCGAGAGAATTCGAGAGCAAAGATTATGAATTTTGACAGTCTGTAATTTAATCAAAAGTAAGTAAATACTACCAATATTTGAATTCGAGACAGGTTTCTGTTTGGAGAAATCAGAATGAAACTTGGAACACTGAATGTCTGCAGGCGACCATGAAACATGGAGGGATTGGAGTAATGGTGTGAGGCGCTGTCTGGTTTAGAGGAAAACCTGAGCTCATTCTTGTTGACGAGCAGTTGAATGGTCTAAAATACTCTCAAATGCTAGAGAAAGGACTACTTCCAATATTTGAAACCAATCAGATTGACAAGAATGTATACCTTTTTCAAGAAGATTGAGTGCCATGTCATACAAGCAAAGTAGCAAAGGCCTGGAAGGAATCAAGTCATTTCTGATATGAATCCAATAGAGCACGTTTGGGAGCACCTTCACCGAAAGCTTCAAGAGCGTACAATAAAAATCACGTCAGTGGCAACTCTTAATGAAACATTGCTAAAGGAGTGATAAAATATCGATCAGACGATTGGTGATAACTTGAAAAATCAAATACAAGCACTGAAACTATCAAATGGAGGACCTATTCCATACTTGTTTCAAATACTGTTGGGATTACGTAATTAAAATTTGAAATTGGATGTAGTTTATTTCTCCTGGCTAACTTTTTTCTTAGGCTACTGTAGAAATACACTTTTACTCATGAACTCACATATCTTCGTTGACTGGTTAGGATAGTGTGGAGAGTCTGAAATCAGAAAAGTAACGCAAAGAAAATTTCTTTCGAGGTCTTAAAGTTCCAGAAGTCAATATAAAAAATACAGGTTGTCCATAAATTATCGATACAACTTGCACAGTTTATTGCATCTATTATAATTACGTTGATATATCAAAAGATTGTTGCAATAAACTCTAATATTCTATCAGGATGGTGCACCATATCATTGGTGGGGCGGGATGATATTGAGTTTCTAATGAAATATTTGCAAACCAGTTGATTGTAAGAAGCGGTTCAGTTCCATGACTATCCCGGTCACAAGATATAATCCCTATAGCCTTCAACGCATCTGGTTAAAAAGGGAACATCACTCAGATGTGTTGCGTATAACCAATGGAGCCCATGTGAAAACATTCTGATGTGTTTGAATGAATCTTTAATTGTTTATCGATGTTTTATAATCAACCATGTCGAATTACCTTCTTTTTTATGAAATTTTACAGAAAATTATTGAACATCCGGTAAATTTAACAAAATCTTTATTAGTATTATTTCTATTATTTACATTTACTCCGTCGGACTAATATCCTCATATTTTTTGTTATTATAACAAACATTTCGGACGTTATGATATTTGGTCTATTTTCAGTTGTCTTTCGATCCGGGTAATTTAATTTTATTCATCTGCTCTTTTCTCAGTTCTGTTCTCTGTAGCTGTAAATCTGCAATCTGTAATGTTAATGGTCCTGAGTTGTCATCTCGTTTTCAGTCAATTTCGTACCACCTTGTAGCGTTGCTGTGCCGTTTCTACAAATACTTCCATAGTAATTGTTCTTGTAAATTTTCCTCTAAGTGAACTATTTATAGAGACATTGGGGTATTTCGGTGAATGCAGTAAGAATGGTGAGTAACAATGCATTGTGTTGGTGTAAGGAATTCTGTGGTATTTCGGTTCCGTAATTGTGGCTAGCTAAATTCAAGAAAAAAGCAGATTGAAGACCAGACCTCCTCTATCCCCACTTCTGGACTTGTACGACATTTTTGTTTTTCAAAAATAAATATTACTTTCTTCTATGGCACCTAGACTTTATGAATTTAAGCACAGTACTAGTTTAGCGGCAGTTGAAGTGATTAGAGGTAACCGTATGTTCTATGCTAATATTTTCTTCCTTCACATTTTTCACTTATGGAACACTCTAACGGCTTTTTACTTTCCAGTCAACATTGATCTTAAGAAATTTAGATGCAATATAAATAGCTATCTTCTGTCTTCTTAATTCTTGTTCATTTCTTGTTCTCTCTCCTTATAGAACTTTTTCGCATATTTTCTAACAATCAGTAACCCCTTGCGTCTTAGTGGTTTTATTACCTTGCTTGTGTTGAAATGTTCTTTTCTAGTATGGCGTATTTATTGCTTGTAATGTTTCAGTTGAATTTTAGTCTGCACTGCCCGGCCTTGGGATAGAACTCATCATGATTATGATATCGGATTCTTATCGGATGCTTTAATAATCTAGACAACAGGCCCGTAAGCTTAGCCCGAATCTAGAAATTGAAACTTTAAAACTCATGTTCTTGTTACCTCCATGGCTGTTTGGAACACTGCCGTCAAGCTTGATCTTGTTCTCATCGCAGCTTGCTCTCTATGACGAAGTTTCTATTTTCTTCTTACAATAAACTACGAGAAATTACATGCTGTTGTTCCAAGGTTTACCCTTGCCCGAAGTGGTAGCAACTGTTCGGGTCCCAACTATGGGCAAATAGCAATAGAGAGCCACTAAACAAAAACAAAACATTTTGAATATATAAAAATACATTTTTTATTCAAATTACAAGCATTATATTTTTATAGTAGAAGGAATGGCAATATATTTTATTTGTAGTTGAAGGCGTACAATTGCGTTTAAAATATTTAGATTTCGGCATTAAATAACCAAAGAGGTTGATATGTCGCTAAACAAAATTTATTAAATAATCTAAGACGAAAGAAATATTTCCTGACGTTAATCCATATAATATCCTACAATTTCTTAAAGAAATCAAATTGTATTCCGAAAGATAACTTCAAAAAACTACAACATAAAACACATATATCGCCGCCCCTAGTCATTATGTCCACACAAACATGTATAGGTAGAAAAGCTAAGTATCATCTACCATGTAATCAATTGTGAAAGTAGAATAACATATATCTTTATTGCTTCAAATCTCTCAAGTAAATATAATTTTGGCATTAAATGACCCATAAAGTGTAGATATGCCGTTAAAAAATAATGGCATCTATATGGTATTTATAACTATGCTAAGCCTACTGACACGACTGTCACCACCTGTTGTATGTGCTGATACCTTCAGATGGTTGATTCTCTAGTTTTCGTCTCTATTTAGCATTTTATCTAAGTCTGTACCGGTGGGTGAATGTTCTATTACCTCGTTACTCGATCTGCCATATCTACACTTTCTTACTCTTAATTAAGACTGTTCGGTAGACTTACTTTTCACTTGAGGACGACTAACAGTAGCAACAACTAAATGGATAAGCACATGTTACCTGAGGAGAAAATAATGGCATAATCAAGATGTTAACATTTCACACTACTTCAAATAAAGGTTTAGGAAGGAAACCCCGACTAGTACTGGAAAGAGTAATAACAGCTAACATGATTAGCACTTGTAAATCAAAGTGAAAATAATGCTTAATCAACATGTTGACATTACACACTACTACAAATAAAAGTTTAGGAAGGAACCCCCAACCAGTACTGGAAAGAGTAATAACAGCTAACATGAATAGCACTTGTAAATCAAAGTGAAAATAATGATTAATCAACATGTTGACATTCCACACTACTACAAACAAAAGTTTAGGAAGGAAACCCAAGTCAATAATAGAAAAAGCGATAATCGCTACTAGACTTGAGAAACCTATTTTCCTGAAAAATATATTTGAGAAAAGTTTTATAAATTTCAACCGAAAACAGCACTGGCTGCTCGCTTCATGAATGTGAAATGTTTCCTCATTGAGAAACGTTGATTGACGAGTTGCCATTTCTTTCTGCGGTAGAGCAGTTGCCATCCAAGGTTATAGAATCTGGTCTGTCCTGATACTTACCCATAGAAGAGAAGGAAAAAGTAGAGGATTCATACCTTCCCCAAGGGTATTTGTACGTAAGTGAATGTAATGGATTCGACTGGAATTCGAACTCGGCTCTCCGATACACTATCCATTACTCTACCGTGAGAAACGCTTAATATTACAATTACTGTAAATAATGTAAATAAGAATAACTCATAAATTCAGACAGAAATTATTTTTATTGCATGCTAAAAAAATAGAATGATTTACAATGCACAAAATTTCTGATATGATTTTATTTTCTTGTTATTTATCTGAGTTAATATGAAATTTAGATTAATGTTAGTGGAGTTAAAACTGATTATACATTAATATAATTAACAAAGGCAACGATATATTATAATGTAAATCTAAAAAAAAAAATAAAAATTTTACTCTTTACTTTAAATTAACTCGTGCGGATAATATTTTACTATTTATAGCCATGCGAGTTTTGTAATTTGAATTGTCTAATTTTTCATTAATAATTTCACACCAAGCCACGAAGATACAACGGGTTACTGAGCGTGAAAGAATGTCAAAAAGAAAAAATATTAAGGAGCAAGAAGAAAAGAAAAAGAAGAGAAATCAATAATATAGTAGATAAAGATTGACATTACATTAAAATTTTTGAAGAGAGCTCCAACGAAGAGAAGTGCGATAAAATGAACTGTTAACAAAGAATCTAGCCAATTCGATTGTAAAACGATAAGACCTTACTGCCAATCTATTACTGCGCTTAAATTCATAAAGCCTTGGTAGTAGAATGATTGAATAAACTCGTCGGGAGTTCAATGAGTATAAAATACTCGTGGAAATTCCTCTGTTGGATTCAAACTTAAAAAAATAATAAAATATTGCAATGATGATCATGAGTATGAATGTATGTCATTTAAAGATCTAAAACTGTACAAAAGAAAGTTTTTTTTAATTGACAAGTTTTTCAATTTTACTGAAGGAGACGTTAAGTATAGGAGAGCATTATCTCCTCCTCTATCTTCTCTGTTTTTCTTTTTTTTCTCTCACTGAAAACAAACAGCAACTTTAATATGTTTTTTTTTGTTTTTCCCCGAGATGAAAACGGTATACAACATTATTTCCCAGCGCCTGGGCGTAACGTAGATGCTAACTAAAGAACAAACAGATTTACCATTTGATATTAATATAAGGAAATAAATCATTGTTGATTGATTGATTTTTTTTTGTTTTTTTTGTTTTATTACCCTTTGTGGATTATTTAAATTGAAACATGTTTAGGATGACATGACGTTGTTTACAAAACAATCAGCCCCTCATCTAAGTACTGACAGGGCTCGACGCCGTTTAACTTTCGTGATGGAATAAAAATCGATGTTTTAATGTTGTAATAAATGGCAAATGACAAATTTTTTTCTCTGTCACACCAAGGAAAATTAGTACTTCCAAATATCATTGGATTTTCTATTTTTCATGTTTATAAGACCATAATTCAGTTATGCATTGAACATTGCTGTTACAGTTCGTCTGGTAACTCTGCTATGAGTTTAGAGATTTAGATGCACTGTTATCGGTCCTGACCTGGCATCTCAGCTTCAGTGATTTATTTTCATCCTCGTAACATAGCGTCCCTGAGCCTTTTCTATAAATCTTTCGATGGTAATTGCTCTTGCGAGCCTTCCTCTTTCGTAATAAAACTTAACGAATTTAAGCAATGTAAAACATTAGCAGCAAGGTCTCGTCATTTTACAGTTAATATTGCGACATGTAACCGTAAATTCTATGCTAACCGTTTCTTCACACGCTCTTCTCATTTGTGAAACTCTCTTCTGGCTTCTTGCTTTCTAGTCAACTTTGACCTTCAAAAAATTTGGAGTCCGAACAGTGTATGGTAGTGGGTAGCAGATTGATTGGACTTGCCATTTTCAAAACTGTGTGAATGTTTCAATTTCCACAGTCCAAGATATCACGTGTGTACCGGTAATATCTGATGAAAGATATTAACTTTTAGAGTGGACAGCCCAGTAGCTGACCGTCATCTTTTTTATATACTGTGTCTCTTCAGGGCGTAACCGATAATGGTAAATAATTCTTTATAATTTAAATATATAATTCAAGATTTTTGTTATTTTAACTAAACCTTGTTCCGCCATTCATTTACTGAAGCTCACTAAGTAGGTTATGCGATGTCCCTCTTGGCTTCAAACTATCCCGTGAGTATCAGATTTTCTAAATTTTCTTTCCTCATTGTGTTCTCTAGAAATTTCTGTTGTTTTGTATGGATGTTAATATGTTTCCTTTTTGTTTCCATTTTCTCTAAATCTTCGTCCTTACTCACATGTTAAGTCTATGGTATCCTCAATAACCTTCTATAGAACTACATTGCTATTCCTTCAAATATCTTCTTCATCTGTTTGGAGGTTGCCCGGCATTCACTGTCATAAAGGAGGACAGATATCACGTAACAACTCAATTTTTTCTTTGTTTTTAAATATTTTTCTGTTTCTTAATACGTTATTTAGATTTCTGGATGCTTCTTTGGCTATCCAATTGCTATAAAAGCAAAATGCTTAGCATCGGGTACAGACAGTAGACATTTCTAGGATACATGAGGAAAAGAGCGTTTGGAAAACCCACATGACAGATTGAAGGCAAGAAAGACAAAAGAAAACAACGCATGACTTCCCTAGCGAGCTTGAGTAAATGTATGGAAGAACAGAAAAAAAAACAAAAAAACAAAAAAAAAAAACAGAAAATTTATTAAGAGCTACAAAAGACAGGAAATTATGGAGACCTATGATCCCCAACGTCCTGAAGGGACATAGGCCATCGAAGAATCGGGAATTTATAGGACATACTGGATAGTTCAATTCGATCTATTAGGATATTTTGAGTAGCTATTGAGATAGAAATGTGGAAATGATGAAACGTTGCAGCTTTTCACCGGGTTACTGAGGGTTCTTCAAAATATTAAACACTTATGGTGTTACCTTTGGAACGTTAGTTTATAATATATGGCTTACCGGTTGCCTTTGTTTCCCCTCCCTCTTTAAATATGTACTCAAGCAAACATAGGAACATAATCATTTCTTTCAATAGAGAAATGAATATCGAGAAATCACAAGTAAAATTCCAAGAATAGACTAAAATAACGCCAAAGCAATATTTATTGATTAAATTTAACTGAGTGCGTTATCAAATATATGAACACGGGTTAGTTACTCAAACTTGGTAAAATGGTAAAAAGTAAGTTTGTCTCAATTGATCAATATCGAATAAGATTTGAGTTCGATCCTCACTGGGTGCTATATATTTTCAGCCTTGTGTCTTATCTAAACTAGGCTGAGGAAATCGCTGTATAAACTCGAGTCAGTCTTGTTTCGTTCAAAGTCAACTAATTTATCATCTATTTAACGTCATCTTACATATTATTTTAAAGAAAAATCAAGCTAGTAACAGATAGGTTTATACTTTGCATATAAAGAGAAATCATTTTAGTTAATTTAATAGGTATAATCATCTAGATATTTACGCTTATAATACGTTTTAAATACATAAATGTTGAGCACCACTGGAATGGTGATTGACAATATAATAAGCAACACACCAACTGCGACACTTATTTGGATGAATTTTCTGGCCTCCATGTTATATGCATGTGCTCTGTCGATATTACCCATTCGGTATTGATTTTGTGCCTGAAAAAATAAACGGGAAACATACTATATATATATATATATATATATATATATATATATATATATATAAATCAGCTGCTAAAAATAACAAAATAATACGCATACACACACATTCGCACTCTTGCAAACTTTCTCACACACACAAGCACGCGCGCAAACACACATACAAGCACAAACACACACACACACACACACATATAAAAATACATACATACATACATACATACATTGGTCCTGACGTGATATCTCGGCTTCAGACACTTTCCCATCGCACATAACGTAACTTTCCTGTGTACCAGAGAGAGATTGGGAACCACACACACACACATATTTTATTGAAATTGGAGTGGATTTGAACTGCGAAATTATATCCGAACAATTTTATTTATTGATGGGAATCTGATCTAGCCCATTTGGAATTGGGTCATTAGGAAGACAATGGAAGATGATCGAGATAATTTTTATCGATTAAAATTTGAAATAGAGCTTACTAAGGCTATGAGGAACTTTGAAATTCACATGATTTGGGGTTGAAGGCAGCACTCGTGATAATCGCGTGCGGGCCAAGGGTCGATATATGATCAGCCCGGTTTATCTATATAAACGCGCACAGAAGTCTGTTGAGAGAGTTGTTGGCTCGTCTGCTGTCGAGTGCAGTCGAGCTGGGTAGAGAGAGATCAGAGACTGGAAGTGACGTCAGAGATTGGAACCAAATGCCCGTAACATTTTGTTGATATAAGTACGAAGAAGCGAATTACTCCTCCAACAATCTAAGACTGCTACTGCTACTATTATTACTACTACTGGAAATGGAAACGTCGAACAAGCTACAATAATCAAAAGGTTGTTTTTGGTCTCGTCTGTCGTCGAGTGCAATCGAGCTGGGTGGAGAGATATCGGAGACTGGAAGTGACGTCAAGGATTGGAAAAAACCCGCTAATATGTACTGTTAATATAAGTATCGATGATTCTTCTACCACAAATATTACTACTACTGTTACTACCGCCGAGGAGGCAAGCAGCTATAAACTTTAAGCCGCGCACAGAAATCTTTATCTCTCCATCGCCAGAGTCGTATATCATTCTGAGACGATTTCACATCAAGCTAATCACAACCCACCCTCATCTGTCTAGATTCCCGTGTATGAGTTTTACGTCAATTACTTTTCTTTTCTGTAACCTGTTTCTTTTCTATACTATTCTATTCTGCTATATAAAAACATTATCAATTCAACCAATGAATAGTTGTTTGTCCGGCTTTCTGCATATATATATATATATATATATATATATATATATATTTCAGTGCATTATAAATTTCTTAGCACAGACTCTCCAGCCGTGTCTACATCTTCAGTCTACGGTGAATGGATGAACATCACTTCTGCTTTCTGGATCAAACCAAACAAAACGTAGGCAGGAAGCAGGATAAAACCAGTGGACCGGTCGAATGATCTACTGATGCTCAGGGACTGACGGTCACTCCCTTAAGTTCAGTTAAGTTCTAGTAGACACCTCAACCCAGAGAGTAAGACGTCAGAGGTTGAGGGGCTGGGGCGAAAGTGTTAGAACTGTGCCTTTTCTATAAATATTTTCTGGTCATTCTTCTGATAGGATTTCATCTTTCGTACTTAGACTTAACGAATTTAAGCGCATTACTTGACTGCTAGATTTGTTCATTTTAAAATTGAAATTATAGATGTAACATCCATCACAACAATTTTAACAGTCACCGTCTACATTTTCTATTCGGTGAAATTAAATATAAGCAAATAAGTGCCACCTGAACTCTTTATTTCCCAAAATGTTTTAATACAACCAAAACACGTGCAACCTTGTTAGTTCAATGTAATTCTTTCATTCTGGTTTGTTAATGATACTGAATCAATTTTGCTTTATAACTCAACTGATTACAGGAAACGATAAATATGACAAATAGTACACTTATAAATTAGGATATAATAATTTATTTAACAGTTTAAATGTTTTCATGTATATTGGGGGCAGTTTTACTAACTCACCCATTGCTGGAGGGAGAAGAGGTGCATTCAGATATTTCCCAAAGTTATTTGCGTGGAAGAGAATATAACGAAAATCAACTGGAATTGGATCTCGGCTATCCAATTAATACTTTCGTGCCATTAACAATTACACCATCCGTACACCCAAGCTTATTGAACCTGATATTTCCAAGGCGTCACCCATTTAGGTACTCACCGTGCTCGAAGTTTTTTAACTTCACTATTCGTACGGGAACCGATATTTCAATTTTATGTAGCTGTAAACCTCACAGTGATTAGGAGAACGGAATAAATAATGATAATTCCTCATCCCAGAAATTCAGACAGAAATTTGTAATCTTATAGAGGCCGAAACCTACATCAATAAATGAAGTGCACCCCTGAAAATGCAATTCCAGGGATACACTTCACCTATTGATACAATCTGGTTGAGTTCCTGGTTAACCGTCACGAAATGTGACGCGTTTGGTTCGCTAACTTGAACGACGGCTTATGTGACACTTGACCGCTAGTTACTTAAGCCCAATCTGAACAGGGTACAGATTTTATTTTGCTAGGTAGACGCCGTGAAGCGAAGATACTTTCTTGATGCGTGGGTAAAACACCTCAACTTGCAACATGGCGTGCGTGACGTTCTTCTGACTTGTTCGGGATCTTTATTGCCTATGTCTCAGACATAGGCAGGTTTTACCGTGACCTTCCACATATATTTAATAAACCCATCAACCAGAAGAAGATTGGGAAATAAAGAAAAATATATCACAATTTTAAAATATCCGTCCGTCCATCTACGGATCTAATATACAAAATATATTAATAAATAATTTTTTTCATGCTAATCTCATTACTTACTTCGTTTGCTTTGAGGACGGCCACAATTCCAGTCGGTAAGAACAGGAACATCGCTAAAATAGATAAGGCCATGTAATTTCTTATTGGTTGTACCACCGCATTTTCAGTATTCTGCGTAACCTGCAGTAAGAAAAAAATATATACATGGCTGTTATAAAAGAATTCATGTTGTGTAATCGAAATCATGTGGTGAACAAAAGTTTTATACAATAATCGAATAGCCGTCCTATGAACCGGGTAATGGTAAGTCTAATAGAAGTCCTTACCTGTGTAAAATTTACTGCTTTCTATTAATGATTTGAGATACAATTGTATGTCTTTCATCAGCATAGATTATGCTAACCTTAAAGTGAATGAGAGTTTGCGCCTTCTTGGATTAACTTTCTCGGCATTCATGGGGTGAAAAGATTATTTCTAGGTCTGCTTTAGTTCAGTGTCATGCTAAATAATTTTTCTTTCCACAATCGAACTTGCATATTTATAAGTCTACAATTCGACTATACTTCAAATATTGCTACTTCGGTTCTCCGGCAAGATATATTCAGAGGTTCTTGATAAAATCCCAAGAAGAATCAGTAATGTAATTTATCCTGATCTGGCGTCTTGAATTCAGTCAATTTCCCTCTGACATGAACTTGCTTCCTTTGCCTTTTCTATAAATACTACTGTTATGGTAATTTATTCGATGAGTTCTTCGCTATGGTACCGAGAATTCAAGTGCAATACTAGATTGGCAACAAGGTTTCATCAATTTACAGCTGAATTTGCTATATGTAACCGGAAATTTTATGCTAACAGTTGCTCTTCTGGCTTGTGGTACACTCTTCCGGATCCATGTTTTTTTCTCAACTTTGTTCTTCAAAAATGTACATGTAATGTTAATCGTTATCTACTGATTCCTGATTACACTTCTATTGCTCTCGCTTCTTAATAATGTTTCTCTTGTCTATTTGTTTGACACCCCGTAAACTCTTGTGTCTTAGTGGCTTTACTGCCTTGAATGGGGTGTATTTGATTTTGGATAATATCATTTTCTACATGAAGTCAGTTTTCTAAAATTCCTTTTGTCGTTATGTTAAGATCAGCTAAATTCTCTTTGTGGACGTAGCTACATAGAGATGACCACGAGCGAATCGTTTTCCTTAAAGTAGATACCAACAATCAACCTTGAGATTTGTGGTTTATTAGACCAAAGTATCGTTTGACAGTAAATTGATGCCTTTGCATCTGGAATGGAAAGAGCATTGCCACTTGTTGATAAGTGTAATCCTTGGGATAAATATTTTTTTCTTTATAGTTTTCAGAGGCATAGCAGCATAACTAACTGTACTGAGGTATTTAATAACGCAACATTGCAGTAACCACTAGGTGTATGAAAATCTTCAGTGGTCGATTGATTTGTGTTTTTACGGCTTATCAATCTTTTGCAGGTTATTTTAAAGCCTGAAAGTATTTCTAGATTGAAAGATGTTTTGAAAATAACAAGGATTTGCTGGTATAAGTCGTACGAATTCAACCATAGTTTTTTGGGGGGAATGGCTTAGCTAAGGTTCTTTACACATAAGTGAACCCAAATGGAATAGGAACTTGTCTCTCCAGTTTCCAATTCCGAGTCGTTACCCATTACACCATCCGCACATCCAAACTTGTAGTACCTGATATTCTCAAGTGTACATCTATGTACCGACCAGGCACGACGTTGCTTAACTTTGGTGATCGTACAAGGGCCAGTGTTTCAGCGTGATATGGCCGGAAGTGGAAATTTTGAAAGCGAACAATGGAGGCACTTCTTTGACGCACAGTGCGGGTGGAGCCATTTTTTTTTTAAATATTAATTTTTATTTTCATTTAAAGATGGAATGGTTATTTATTTTATTTAAATCTTTTCCAATTAAAATGAAATGAATATATTGTGTATTTAAATACTTATATAATATTTATAAAAGTTAAATCAATCACAGAATATATTTTATATTTATTTAGATAATTCTGCAGTATTTTTATTACTACGAAAATTAATTAGGCAGCAGTCAATATTTCCGTATATAAATAATTGTAATCATAAAAATAATTTCAAATAATAAAAAGTACACTTATACTTAGCATCAGAATGAGACAGTTGAAATTTTTTCGGGGTCATAATGGGAAAAGAGGGTTTAGAAAATTGACACTCACAGGGCAGAATACAAGAAAAATTTGGTAAAGCAGCGCATAAACTGCCTCACCAACTTCTGTAAATGGTTGACAGAACAGGTATTAGGAGAGATAGCAGAACGACAAGTCTTACTTAGCGCAACAAAGAACAGAAAATTGCGGAGAGTCATGATCAACAACGTCCTAGAGACACGAAATAACGAAGAAGAACAAGAAGAAGCAGTAACTTACAGTGACTGTTTGGTTGTTGTTTGAAGCTGCAGGTGGAGGTGGAGGATAATACGGTTGGTGACCGTAGTTGGTGTAACCGCCGCCAGGATAGTAACCGCCGCCAGGATAGTAACCTTGTGTTGGATATGCCGCTTTTGATGGGTCATAGCCCGCTGAGGCTGCATATCCTTGCTGTGTTGGGTAGGCAGATGGAGTTTGAGGAAAACTTTGTGGGTAATTGCCATATCCAGCTTGAGATGAATCTTTGGCAAACTCTGAATAACTTGGTGGTTGCTCATCTGTTAAAATAAATATGTACACACATATATATATATATATATATATATATATATATATATATATATATATATATATATATATATATATATATATATATATATATATATATATATATATATATATATATATATATATATATATATATATATATATATATATATATTAAAATATTTTCTGTTTGTACATTATTTTTATAGATACAAATATTTAATTAAATGTCCGGTTTATAATAAACTGCACGTCAGGCTATATGACGCTTCCGTGTAGGATACAGGTTCGGTTCCTGTCGGAGGACGCATATCTTCCATGAAATTTTCTCGGACATTCATGCCGGTAAATATTGTTAATACTGTTTATTATAAACTGAGCATTTACTTAAATAATTGTATCGATAAAAATAACGTATAAACAGAAAATATCTTAAAATAATTGTCGGACTTTTTTAATTTCTTAGTGTGTGTGAGATATATATATATATATATATATATATATATATATATATATATATATATATATATATATATATATATATATATATATATATATATATATATATATATATATATATATATATTCGACTGTCCCAGCGATTCGACGTATGACGGTCAAGCAGATCAGTTCCGAGGAACCGACAGCCTGATGCCATCAACATGAGATTTGCTTATAGTGTTGAAGGTTTTGTGTAGAACCATCGACACTTTTTGAAGTGCCGAATACAGAGACCTGGTGCACTACCTGTCACAAGACCCCCAAATGACCCTCCCCATGTTTTGAATTCAGAGTTGTTCTTCTCCTAGACCAGTTGCCATCTAACGCTATAAAACCCAGTCTGCCCTGCTATTTAGCTATAGCTAGAGGGAGAAGAAGAGCATTAAAACCTTTCCCAAGTGTTTTAGAACGTAAGTGAATGCAATAGATAAGACTAGAATTCGAACTTGTCTCTCCGATTCCTCAATCCCAAAAAACAATGCTCAATATATAAATAGAGCCAAAATTATAATTATTAATTATGTATTGAGCACTGTTTGTTAAAAATAAAATCAAAAATACTAAAGACATTTGGATTATTAACCTAACGGTTCTTTCCTATTTTTCTATATATTTGCACACATATATCGGCTCCCAAGTTAAGGTTGAGCACCCTGAACCTTTATTTTTAAAATAAGTATCTTTTATATATATATATATATATATATATATATATATATATATATATATATATATATATATATATATATATATATATATATATATATACACAGTGGGTAGCAAAAGTATTTAACAAATTGGTTTTTCTTACATATCTCAAAAAATAACAGATCAATTTCAACGAAACTTATAGGAAATGTTTAAACGAACATTGTCGATCAAAGCATAGAAGGAAAATTTAAAACCACTGTTTTGAGAAACATTTATTAACAATAAATAAAATAACCCATATGCAAAAGTATTTAACACCAATGCAAATATTATGTTAGAAGAGATGTGTCGTCATGATTCCTACCCATATTGATATGATGTCATATGTCGACCAATGACAGCACTGCACGGCACTCAACTGGCTATTAGATAACAGCTCTGAGACACTGCAGCTATTCTGTTACCACTACTGCAAGAAAATGGTGAAAACAAAAGAATTGGCGAACGACATGCACAAGAAGATCATAAAGAATCACAAAGATGGTAAGAGATATAGAAAAATCGCTCAAGATTTGAATTTGCTTGCGAGTACAGTTGGTGCTGTTCTTCGAAAATGGAAAAAATTCGATACTATTGAAAACATTCAAAGGAGTGGTCGTCCCTGTATCTTAAATGAGGCTAATGAGCGATACATTTCCCGTACTGTGAAGAAAAATCCATTTTCAACTCGTCGAGACATTCAGAATGATTTGAAAAATGCCGGAATTGAAGGTAGTAAAGATACAATTAAAAGATCACTGAATCGTGCGGGTCTCACTTCAAGATCACCGAGAAAGACTCCATTACTGAAACGCCAACATGTACAAGCCCGTTTGAATTTTGTAAAGAAATATGAAATTGAATCTAATGATTTCTGGGAGAAAGTAGTTTGGTCAGACGAAACGAAAATTGAGCTTTACGGACGAAATATGCGCACTCATGTATGGAGGAAAAAAGGAGCGGAATACGAGCCAGCGAATACCATCCCTACAGTCAAACATGGGGGTAGAAATATTATGATGTGGGGTTGTTTTTCTTCAAATGGAGTAGGAAAAATGAAAATCATTGAAGGAACAATGAATGCTACAAAATACACTCAAATTTTGTCAACTCAACTCTTGAACAGTATCATATCTTTGAGACATGGTCGTGATTTTGTATTTCAGCAAGACAATGGCCCGAAGCATACTGCTAAAACAACTAAGAATTAGTTTAATAATAATGACATTAATATCCTGGAATGACCAAGCTCGTCAACGGATTTAAATCCAATTGAAAATTTGGGGAAACTATTGAAGTTACGAGTTTATAAAAGAAATCCATCGCATTTATACAAATTGAAGAAAATTTGTGAAGAAAAATGGGTCAAAATACCAACAAGCACCTACAAGAAACTAGTTGAAGACTATGGGAAACGACAGGAGGCTGTGGAGCAGAACAGAGGCTACTGTACTAAATATTAGTAAAGTGTCTTAAATAATTTTGCATATCGGTTGATCAACAATGTTCGTTTAAATATTTCCTATAAGTTTCGTTGAAATTGATCTGTTATTGTTTGAGATATGTAAGAAAAACCAATGTGTTAAATATTTTTGCTACCCACTGTGTGTATGTGTGTATATTTATATATATATATATATATATATATATATATATATATATATATATATATATATATATACTAATCTATTTTCCTTGACTTCTCTTAAATCTCGTACAATCATTTATTGTAAAAAGATTCTAAAATAAGAACACGTTCATGCTTATAATTGATGCTATATATGAATAAAAGTTGTATTAAAATTAAGAGCAAACGTAAATATTAGTCAGATCTTTACTTGACTATATAAGCTCACCTATCGTCTGGTCAACCCTCCACCCCCGTTTTGAACTGGAGTAGAGATTTAGCCCGTTTTCTTTTTAAGATTGTGTTTACAGTTCCTTCCAATGTATACTTCAACTTTATACACCTAAAGTATGCACTTGTTCTGAAATTTTATCTACTAATTATTTATTTTACTTTTTTTCTTTCATCAGTTGGAGTAGATAGGTTCGCCTATAATGCGGTTCACACTCCTCCCCATTATTTGAACAGGAGTAGTTTTTGTTCCGCCTAGGCACTATAAGAGAATTGTCAATTAATTGATAGCACTTTTCTTATATGGGATGTTCCTAGTAGGGTGATCTTCTGAGAAACTTGTATCTTGATGTTACTTGGGACACTGTTAGTAAAACTGTCCATTCTTTTCTCACGAGGCCCAGAGCTCCGATAACTTTTGGTACAGTATCAGTCTTCATTCCCAACATCCTATTAATTTCAATCTCCAGGTCCTTTGTCCAGGACAATTTCTTGATAATTTTTATGGAGGTTTTTCTCTCAGATGGTACTACTATGTCATTTTTTTTTGTTTTTTATGACACTATCAGGCCTGTTGTATTTTATTTCCTTGTCAGTTTGAATTGGAATATTCCAGAGAATAGTTACATCATTATTTTGGGTAAGTGTGACTGATTGGTGCTCATACCATCTCTCAATGGTTTCGATTCTGTGCTTCTTGCATATCTTCTGGTGCAGATATGTCGTTACCTTGTTATGTTTGTGGGTATATTCATTTTTTGCTAATTCCGGACATCCTGAGATAATATGGTCGACAGTTTCATCATATTTTCAGGACATTCTGTATTTCGGGTTAGTTCCATCCTTCTTTATGTGTCAGTGATAGGATCTGGTTGCGAAGTCTGATCCTGACCTGAAAAAATTAGGCCTTCTGTCTCTGTTTTAACGCGGTGTTCCTTGGCCAGTGATGTGTTTTTTTTTTATATACACACCTGCTTCTTTCTTTCTAAGTATTTGCTATGTAACGCCTACTCCTTCTAATTATTTTTTTTTTTTTTGTAATCTCATTTAGCCAATTTGTTTTGCTTTCTGTTTTACTCGTTTGGCATAGATGTTATTCTCTTTGTTTTTTGTTGGTAGGTTTTCAGGTATATTAAGCTGTTTCTTGAAGAGTGAAGCTTCTTTGCTTATAGAGTGGATTTGGTGATTACTATTTGTAGGAGATGATCATTAGTTTTTGTGAGTTGTGCTTCCAATCCGATTGTTGTAGTTTTTAGAGTTAGTTTAAGTTGGATTAGACAACGGTCTCCTAAAGCTCATAGTACGTACAGCCTATCAACTTCTGATTTCGGGTGGTACAACCTCATTTTTGTAAAAATTTTCTGATCATGGCGTCCAATTTGTTAATGTCATTCAATTTTCATTTAATTATGTTGAAGCTGTATGTTACTACAGGCATAGCTAATGTGTTGATTGGCTTCATTTTATTGGCGCCATTACGTTCTCATTCTAGTATCAAACACACTCTTCTGTAATCTTTTTGGATTTTTTTCCATAATTGATTGCTGTATTTCATCTCCATCCTAAGTATTTGTATGTACCATCTTGGTCTAGTTCCTTAATCTTGTTGTTAATATCAAGGTCTAAATCTGGTTTTCGTTATTTTACCGCATTTGAATGTGGCTTTGGCACATTTGTTGATTCCGAACTCCATCCTAATATCTTCGCTGAAGGTTTTGACAATGGTGAGTATAGTTTTCTGATGGTTGTTATTCTTAGCAAACATCTTATGATCCTCAATATAGAATAGGTGATTCAGTTTGCCATTCTGTGATTCGAATCCTTGGCTACTTCTGTTTAGTAGGCAGCTGAGTGTCAAGGCAGAAGGACAGTAGTGACAACGAATCCTCTTGTTTGATCTCGCTTTTGATGTTGATTCGCCTCGATGTTAATCAGCTGTTTGTATTCTTTATGTTTAGTGTCGTCTTCCCGGTTTTTCCTGATCTCTGTTATGAATTTGACCATTGTTGGGGCTTACTCTGTATATCTTTAGGTTCTTCTCTATCCATGAGTGTGGTACACTGTCGAACGCCGATCCGTGTTCTCAATAAGATTCTTTTCCTTGTTTTCACTTCTTCCAATATTGTTTTATTGATAATTAGTTGGTTCTTGCACATGTAACTTCCTCTTTTACACTCCTTCTGTTCTTCTGTGATTATATTGTTTTTCTCAAGGAAGTTTTATGTCCTCACGGTTATGATAGAAATGACGATCTTGTACATTGTTGGTAGGCAGGTGATGGGACTATAGTTCTTTAGATTCAGTCCCTCTTCTTTTTTGTATGTATGATACCTGTTTGTAGGTATGATACTCCCTACATGAGGTATTTGGGGCATTTTTCTTGGTTTATGATTATTTCACTGTATGCCCGTGCGAGGTCTTGTTACATGCTAGATAGGTGTTTTTTATCCCCAAAATTGTCATTCCTTCTATTCCTGGAGTTTTCAAGTTTTTGGTTTTGCAGGTGGCAGCCATTGTTTCAGTAATATTGATATCCGTCCATTTTGTCAGTTTATATATGTGTTGTTCATATTGTTGCTTGATCCATGTAGCTCTTTCATTGTGCATTTTGCAGTTCTCCAACATCTTACACCAGAACTCCTCGATTTCCTAGACATTAGGTAAGCCATTTTACCCATTCACGATATAGATTCTTGGTATCTTAATTGAAGATCTTGTTTTCTCATAAGAATCTTTTTCTTTTCATAATACCGCCTCTGATTCTTTGAGTCTTCGCTTGAATTTGTAGTTTCAACTTCTCTTTAACTTTTCGTACGTTAGTCTTATTCTCTATGTCAAGACATCGTTTCAGTTGTCTCCACTTTCTTTATTTTGGAGCCATTGTCTACTTCACTTAGAAGTGGCACTTGTCCTCGTAATTTATTTATTTCGATTTCTATTATTTCTTTTCAGACTGGCATATTTCTTTTCCGTCTACATTTTTTTCACCTATTGTTTCTGTGATCGTCGCCGGGCTCGCGTATATAAGATGACTAATTTCTGTCAGTTTCATCGGTCTTTCCATTTCGTCCCTTATTTTTCGAATTGCTTATTTAGCGAAATTAATGGTTTCCTTCACTTGACGGTTCTTTCTTGCTTTTGGAATTGTCTGTTTTTCTCGAAAGACAATTCCTTTAAATTCTTCTATTTATATTGGATGCTTTTTGTCATCACAGTTTCTCATATTCGTCATTATCTTCATCTACTTGCTTGTGCATCTTAGAGGGATTATTATAAGTGGTTTCTATTTGTTCCTCTGCATGTATCTCTTTTGGATTGTTGGCATTTAGCCTCTTGGTGCTAACGTTTAATCTATTTTTGATGTTTTCACGGATGCTTTCAACATCTATGTCCTATTCTTTTTTTCTTGATGATGTCACACCTGTTTAGTCTTTTGAGGCGGGGTATTCTCGCCAGAAATTATAGGTGGCTTCGGTCATTTTGTAGTTGTCGCATTTATCGTAGCGGTGTAAACTGTTATCATTACTTCGATGTATTTATTGTTCTTTTATTTGGATTTTCTTGTGACAAATATAGAGTGAGGAGTTTCCTCGGCGTGGGTCACCTTTAGTTTTCGATGGGTAGAGTGAGTTCCAGTTGCAGATTTTTCGACCCAAATCTGGTTGCTTATTGTTGACTCGTGTAACAACCGATGCAGTTCAGCAATATTTTCGTTGTGTCAGCATTATAGTTAATTGGTATTTCCCCACAGGTTGGGTCTTATTCCTGGGCGCCAGAGCATATTCATAACATGGTTAGCAATCACGTTCAGGAGGCCAGGCCTCCTCCTGCTCTCTCTCTCACTCTCTCTTTTCTCCTTCTCTCTCTCTCTCTCTCTCTCTCTCTCTCTATATATATATATATATATATATATATATATATATATATATATATATATATATATATATACACACACGCGCGCGCACACACATACACATACACGTGTGTGTGTGTGTTACTGTTGCTATTATTAACAACAACAGTAAAATCTTTATTTGTAAGCGTTAGGATCCCAAGGAGATACGACGTGCTTCACCAGACTATAAAATAACTTCAATTTTCAACGGAAATTTCTCTTTTTCTCTTAGGTTCAATAATATGAAACTATATTCAAATCTCCCTAATCTTGTTATTACACGAATATATATATTTACCCAGAAATACAATTGGTATATATTTACTAATAATATTTAAAGAAAAGTGTATTCTAATTGTTTGTACTGCATGGCTTATGAAATAAAAATTTTATATAAATTACTAATAAATAAATACATAACAAAAGAACATTAAAAACTAACCGACAAATCCCTCTCACCGCGATCACCACCACCGCCATCCTCAACATTGCCAACACTACCTCACTATCACTATTACATTCCTCTTTGTTTCTTTTTTTTTTCTTATTATCTCTCTCTCTCTCTCTCTCTCTCTCTCTCTCTCTCTCTCTCTCTATCTACCTAACTAAGTCTGTGACTCGTGTGTGCGTCGGCCGTCTGTCGTGTAAGGATTTAAGTTTCTTTCCGCCTCTCTCTTTCCACATCTCACTCTTTCCACCTCTCTCATTGCACGCCTACTTATTTATATTTCAGCTTTCTTTTCGCAAACATTATTTTAAATATATAAAAAATAATTTTGTCATATTTTAAAATATATTTTCAAGTGAATATGAGTTAAAATATTTTTTGGCATATTAAAGAATATTCTAAGTTAATTTAATTCATAATTCATTGTTATTATTATTAGGTTGTTGCAAAAATAATTTCGTTTTCTCACATAGTAACATATGTTAGAAAACGAAATTATTTTTGCACCAACCTAATATTATTATTATTATTATTGTCGTTGTTGTTGTTGTTATTATTATTCCTTTGATTTATGGTGTACACTCATTTCTTTTCTGGTTGCAATTAGAGACTGAGTTCAAAAATAGCATCATGATATGATCCAATGAGCATTTCTTTAAAAAAATAAACCCGAGGATCAGATACAATTTATTTATATTTAATATTTACTCATAAGTACAGGCTGTTCTTATTAGTAAATATTTTGTATCTCAAGTAAGGTTTGGACTAACAGGAAACACTTTCAATTAGTCTACCGGAATCTACAACAGGAAATTGTTGATGTCCTCATATGTCACATGTTTGAGATTTCCATTTTAAGATCATTGTATGCTGATAGTTTTATTATTATTATCATTATTATTGTTGTTATTATTATTATTATTATTTCTCGAAATTTAATGAAATTAAATAAGACTTGGAAAACGTATATTCACAAACATCTTATTTTCAAATAAGATTTCGTATAGACACCGATAGCAATACAATACTGGGAAATGACTATGAAATATTTTCCTATTATTATTATTATTATTATTATTATTATTATTATTATTATCATTATTATTATTATTATTATTTCCTATCATTTCTGGTGTGTAAATTTATTTCCGGTCAGAAATGGCTTTTAATATATATATATACATACATACATAAATACATACATACATATATATATATATATATATATATATATATATATATATATATGTATGTATGTATATATATATATATATATATATATATATATATATATATATATATATATATATACAGTGGGTTGAATAAGTGATCGTACAGCAAACAAATGCTTGTTATTCTCACTTATAGCAAATGAAAACCTCGAGTAACAATGTTATTTATGTATTTTGGGGCATAGAATCAGAATCTGCAATTTGAAATTAGAAATTCATCGATAAGTGATAGTTATGCAAATTTTTATATTTCGAATAGTGGAAAAGGTGTTCGTACAGTATCAATTTTTGCATTATAATACGGTAGATTTTGGTTATAATTCAATGTAGAAGATTCTAATCTGTTCTAGAATATTCTCTATAAGTCTGTTGCAACATTCAGTTCAAAATTGGATCATTCTGCAGTCACTGTTCACTGATAACGGTTCTAATAATGGCTAGACGTAAGGAAAGGACTTGTGCTCAAAAAGAGCTAATTATTAAGCTATGGAACAATGGAAAAAGTATAGAAACATCTCCACTGACACGAACATACCTTTCGCAACAATTGGTTCATTTATTGCAAGATTTAAAAGACGTAATACTGTTAAGAACAAAGGCAAACCCGGTGCTCGCAGGAAGAACTTTCCCAGATTACGAAGAAAGTCGATGTGACAGGTCCACAATAACCTAATGGCCATTAGACAAGACCTTCAGAGTTTGTCAGGAGTTAACGTAACTAAGCAATCGATTAGGAATGAACTAGGCAGAGATGGTATAAATTCGCGCTCCCCAAGAAAGACACTACTCCTGAAACGGCATATAGATGCCAGGTTGAAATTTGCGACAGAGCATAAAGATAAAGAATATTCTTATTGGGAAAGAGTTCTTTGGACAGATGAGAGTAAAATTGAGTTGTTCCGTCGCAATTCCCTGAATCATGTATCGAAGAAAGACGGCTAAGCATACGCACCCAAGAACACCATAGCAACTGTCAAATTTAGTGGGTGTAGTATCATGATTTGGGGCTGCTTTTCGATGCCAGGTGTTGTCAAACTAGCTATTATAGACGGTAGAATGAATGCAGAAGAATATCAACAAATCCTAAGCGAAAATTTATCGCTTTCTGTAGAGAATCTTGGGCTTCATCCTGATTGGATATTCCAGCAGGGTAATGATCTCAAACATACTGCTAAGTGTACGAAGAATTGGGTTACTAATAACAACATTAACATCTTTCAATGACCCAGCCGCCAGATTTTAATCCAATAGAGAATTTATGGTGGTTATTGAAAAATAAGATCCGTGATAGAGGTCCAAACAACATAAAAAAATCTAAAGTCGATTACTCAGGAAGAATAGGACAAAATACCTACTAAAGTATGCGAATCGTTAATTAAAGACTACAGGAAGAGATTGGTTGTTGTTGAACTTAATAAAGGCTTTGCTGCAAAATATTAAATGGAGAAAACATGTTTTTGTTCTGCTGTACGATCATTTTTTAAACCCCTAAAAATTTAAATATTGCTACATTTTCTTAACCATGGAATATTCTTTAGTTTTATATGCATACATTTTTAGTATGAAATCTGATACAGTAGATATATTCCTGTTTTGTTAATTATATATGTTACAAAAAAAATATGAAATATCATCATGTCTAAGATCACTTATTCAACCCCACTGTGTGTATATATATATATATATATATATATATATATATATATATATATATATATATATATATATATATATATGTCGCTGTAGGAAGAGGTTACGCAACCAAAACGTTGAAGCGTTGAATGTTAAAAAGTAGTGAAACACTGAGGTGTACTGGGCCGCGTAGTAAAGGTAGAAGAGAAATAACTTGCGACAGCAGTTAACTGTCTAATAGCAAAACTGAACTACGAAAAGGTAGAAATAGGTAAGGGATGCTATGATGGACTGAGCTGCGCAGTAGAGGCAGCACGCAGAGATAGAATGGGTAATGCAAACGTTTAAGCAAATAGGTAACTTGCAACACTACTTTATTTTGCCTTCTCTTGGACTGACTACCAATCAAGGCTAGAGAGAGAAGTCTACCCCTCTGTTTAACCTAGTGAGATGAAGAAGAGGGATTTATGCTTATTTTAATATATTTATGTGAAAGTAAAGGCAGAAGACCAAGCGCGAATTTGAACTCGCTCAGTCCACGAATAGCTAATAGAATAGATTCCACTTGCCACTTCAATAACCATTATGCTGCTTGCAAATCCCTAAGATGAGGATAATAGTCTGGAAAAAGATTTGTCTAGATTACATTTTCGTATATATCTAAATTAGCTCATTTCACTTGATCAATGAATTTGAAACAGGCTTTGGATTATCGAAATATGTATTTCAAAAGGAAAGTGTTGAAGAAACAAAAGTAAATTCGTTATAAATAAAGAAAATAGTTGCTGGACTGCTATATGTTATCCATTTTATTATATGGCAGTGAATACAGCACACTCGCCTCATAGATGAGGACAAGACTGAAGCAACAGAGAAGGCTACTGAGAAATTCGTAGGCTGAGTGAGTAAGCAACGAATAAGTCTTTAAAAAAGGGTTAATATAAAGAACGTTAATGCTTGACATTCCTTGAAGGCATAATGCAGAAAGACGGCTTACAATACTTGCAACGTTATATTAAGGAGAGAGAGAGAGAAAGAGAGAGAGAGAGAGAGAGAGAAAGAGAGAAAGAGAGAGATCAAGCTACCTACCTGATAATCTTGTGTGAATAGATGGCGGAACAAGGATCGAAATCCGTTGGGAAAGGAGAACTAAAGTACACAAGTGATGGAAAATCTTGCAAAATAAGGATAGTCCATGAAAATCAAGGACGCCGTACATAGAAGAAGATCTATCTATCTATCTATCTATCTATCTATCTATCTATCTATCTATCTATCTATCCTTTTGCAATGAATTTTCGAGTTGGTCATGCATCAGCGAGATTAAGTTTTAGTTTTCATTCGTCTGAAATTTAAAGTTAGCATATAATCGCACTGTCAATGGGAAAACACAGAAGAAAAATTTTCGCATATTTATTTTCTTTTGCAAACTCAATATGTGATATATATATATATATATATATATATATATATATATATATATATATATATATATATATATATATATGTGTGTGTGTGTGTGTGTGTGTGTGTGTGTGTGTGTGTGTATATATATGTATGTATGTATGTGTGTGTGTTTTTATCGGAATGCATCAAATTTGGAAAATGCCTGAAAGCTATACTAAGATTTGTGAGGGAAATTGAGTAGACGGAACACTTGAGTGCTGTCGATATCTGTGCCAGCACAAAGCCACAAGTCATCGAGTCACGCTTGAGTGTGCTGGTGTTGTTCAAATTGTTGATCACGCGAGATAACCTCTTTCTCAGAAAATGTAACTAAGGTTTGCTCAGCAGAGTTGCAGTAGACAGGTGGGTTCTTTAGGCGTTGAGAAAACATATATGTGCTTGTGAGAGCGTCTGCAAGAGGGACTGGCTAGCCGCCCTAGTAATCCTCCAATACACGTGACCAGCTATAATATATGTATAGATATTTAAAGATATACGTATATGTGTATACATATGCGTATATATGTTTACATATGTATACATATATACGTATATATATGTATATGCTGTATATATGTATACGTGTATATATATGCTTATATGTGCGTATATATATCTATAGGCATTTTGTGTTTGTGTTTGTGTATGTGTGCATATATGCGTGTATATATGTGTGTATATACAAGTATATTTGTGTATATATACGTATATATTTATATATATACATATATATATATATATATATATATATATATATATATATATATATATATATATATATACACATAAATATGTGTATATATGCATTTATGTATATATCTATACATACATATCCGTATATATATATATATATATATATATATATGCATTTATGTGTGTGTATACGTACATATACGCATATATATATATATATATATATATATATATATATATATATATATATATATATATATATATATATATATGCGTATATATATATATATATATATATATATATATATATATATATATATGCGTATATATATATATATATATATATATATATATATATATATATATATCCAAGAATATGATTGGTGTATATGGAATGAATTCCAATAACCAACAATTATTATTCTTAAAAGAGTGCTCAATACAATACAAAGTAGAGCAGATATAATTATTTATTTAATAAAAATGTATAACATAAATATGTTATAAAATCACTATAAGAATAGCCATTTTGTTTCAACACCCTCGGTGTCTTATCAAGTGATGATGTTGAATGTAAAATAAATGTTTTTAAAAGTTTCAAATTAATTAACAATCCTTCGCAATGGGAAAACTTTGTTATAAAAGTTAGATTGACCAATCAAAATACAAGTATAGGAAAATTCAAAAACTTGACAACGAAGTCATGTTATAATATCTATTCAGATGTTTAAAATATGGGTAATATTAAAAAAGAATTTATTCTAACCAATAATTACTAAATTATATGATAAAATTTAATATTAAAATCAAAAACTGCGAATTTCAAAATCAAAATTTAATCGATATTTAGTTTACAACTATAAAATTACTGAGGAGAAAAGAAGAAATATATATGTTATTCAATTTATTTCTTCATTGTAGTTACTTTAGCTAATTTTATATCCGGTCCTTTGACAATGTATACATTTTAATCCTAAGAGTGCGTGAATAGGGTCCTAAACTCACGCGTAAAACAAACACAATCAGCCCGACCCACTACCGACGTCATAAATATCATCATTCACATAATTAGTGATGCTCTTGACAACAAAAACACCTCGGGGACCATAACATTAGACATCTCGAAGGCTTTTGATAAGCTGTGACACAAAGGTTTATTACAGAATCTCGCCAGCTATGGAATCACTGGAAGGTTATTATTCTTGATCATAAAATGCTTCCTAATAAGTAGGTCGCTGGCTATCCTTTCGGTGTCCGCGCATTCAACGCAGGCGCCGCCCAGAGGACACTCCTCGGACCAACCTTATTTTTTATTTACATAAATGATATGCCTAAGAATATACTCAGTTCATTTGTAAACATCTATGCTGAACTTACGCCTATATACGGGCGCACCTCCAAAACAATTAAGGGATTGGGGAAAAGTCTCTCTTACCATCTAGCACAATCTACTCAGTGCCTGGTTACAATGACTCAAAAACCAAATTATTAGGTTGGTGCAAAAAATAATGACGTAATAATGTCGTTTTTGACGTATTTTTTAACGTCAAAAAACGACATTATTACCTCATTATTTTTGCACCAACCTAATAGTTATGTTCCATCGTCGACGATCGGACCCTGAATTAGCGTCTCGGGAACTCGTACATATGATCCATTGTTAAGTACGCAATTAAAATGATCGGCCCCCTGTATAGCTTCAGCAAGTATCTGACTCCTCATGCCATCATCTACATTTACAAGCGCCAGATCAGGTCAAAATAGAAATACTGATGTCATATTTGGACGGGAGCTGCCCAGACATGACTCTTCAGACTTGATAGATTCTATAAGCGTCTCCGAGTCCTTGTGAGTAATGAATTATTCTCCAACCGCCAAAATCTCTCCCAAAGATAGGATGTGACTAGCCTCTTGCTGCTCTATTTCCGCTGAAAATACTATGAGGAACTATATTCTCTGGTTCCGTCTGTTCAAACCTACATGGCAAGGAGACGCCAGGTCACTTACATTGTAGCAAACGACCCACTTCCCCTACGTATTTTATTGGTGAGAATTAAGTTCTCTTCTTTCTGCGAGCCACTGCTCTGTGAAACCGACGCGCAAAAACATATTTACCCGATCATTAAAATCTTAAGCTGTTCAAGGCTAGCGTTAACGGCTTTCTCAGCCTCTTATACGCATAAATTGCCATTTTATGTAACTCTCCACCTCGAGTGTCCTAATACGGAAAAGATACCCCCACACATCTATCTATCTATCTATCTATCTATCTATCTATCTATCTATCTATCTGTATATGTATGAATATGTGTGTGTGGGGAGGTGGGTGCTTGGCTGGTTGTATGTGTGTTTATATGTGTTCGTATGTGTCTCTGTGTGTGTATGTAAAGTCTCTCTAAAAGTATTGAAACGGTACAGCCAATTCTTTTGTTTTTGTTGTTCCGTGAAGATATTTGAATTTAAATCAAAAGATCCATATAAGAAAAGAATTCAGAATTTCAGTTTTCATGTTCTGCTATTTAACTTTAGATGTGATAAGCAGCTCAGAACATGTCCCCTTTGTATCAGATTATTCTATTTTTAGGTGAGCAAAAGTACAGATAGTCTTAAAGTAAATAGCATTTAATATTTGGTTGCATACCCCTTCCTTGAAATAACTGCATCAATCCTGCGACCTATTGACATCACCAAACTGTTGCATTCTTGATTTGTGATGCATTTCCAGACTTTTAACAGAGCCTCTTTCAGTTCTTGTTTGATTTGGTGGGTTTCTTCTTCCAGTCTCCTCTTCAAGAGATGAAACTTATACTTTGTTGGGTTACAATCTGGTGAATGATTTGGACAGCCTAATTTTTTTCACTTTTCCCCTGATGAAATCCTTTGTTTTGGCAAAATGTCTTGTGTTATTTTTCTACTGCACGATAATTTTCTTCTTGATTTGTTTGGACGCTTTTCCTCGTAAATTGACAGACAGAATATTTCTGTTGACTTCTGAATTCATTCAGCTGCGACCATCATGCGTTGCATCATCAATAAATATGAATGAGCATGTTCCAGAAGAAGCCATGCATATTCTAACCAAGATACTGTCTCAAGCATGCTTTACAGATGAGCTTGTATGCTTTGGATTATAAGCAGATTCTTTCTTTCCCCACGCTTTGAGCTTTCCATCACTTTGCTAGAGATTAATCTTGGGCTAATCCGTCCATAAAATTTTATTCGAGAATTCTGTCGCTCATATTTGCATTCCTTACAAATTTCAATCTGGCCTTACAATTCCTACTGCTGATTACTGATTTGCATCTTGTGGTATGGCCTTTATATTTTTGCTCACGAAGTCATCTTTGAATGGTAGATTGTGAAATCTTCACCCCTGTACTATGAAGGTTGTTAGCGATGTCACTAACTGTTGTTCTGGGGGTGGGGGGTTCCTCACAGATCTCACAATATTTCTGTCATAAACTGCTGTTGTTTTCCTTGACTGGCCGATTCTATGTATGTTGTTCAGTACACCAGTAATTTCTTTCCTTTTCAGCATATTCCAGATTGTTATGTACAATGATGTTCCAATAGCTCTGACCTTTTCTTAGCTTCAAAATGGATTGTTTTCCTCATAGACAGCTCTCTCGTTTTCGTATGCGTTTATCGTTTTTAGCCACAAATACATTCTTTACACGTGAAACCCAAGACTAAAACCACGAGTAGTCACTCAGAGCTAGTTAATGTTTAAATAATCAATGTAAATGGCAACACCTCGGCATTAAGAAACACCTGTCAGTCACGTGTTTCAATAGATTTGTTCACTTGAAAAAAGACTGGGTTCAAATAAAAGGTGGTATATCCTAAGTTGCTTAACACGACTAAATGTAAATATCATGAAACTGGCAGCATGGCCCGGCGTTGCCCGTGCTTGATTCAAAAATTGTACGACTCATACAGCAATCGCCATCATTTGACTTAAAATATTTTTGCCTTTCCTTACCTTTAAAGGAGTGCCCTTTGCCGTGCTGATGTTGCTACATGCCTTACTTCTTGCCTATCTCACACTGCGAATTTTTCTAAGCTCTATACTAAACATTAAATCTGTTACGAAAAAAGAACTAAACAAAATCAACACAAAACGATCAGCTTTAAAAAAAGGACTCGTAACTGGAAAAACCGAATAAAAAACAATGTTAACAACAAATACTTTTTCACACCCAAACCAGTTTCCTGAAATATTGACACTGGTCATACGACTGGGGCGGGGTTGTTGTTGCCTTTGTTTTGTTAACCCGGTACTTTGGAAACCATACATTGATCCGATTTTAACTTCAAATAAAAAGAGCTCAAAAGTGTTTAACAGCGCGAAGTCAACCGCACAGAGTCCAAAATGAGGTGAAAAGCTTAGATGTAATGGGCCGCGTAGTGCAGGCGAGACATTCAACTTCAAACTCCCAAAATCCGTATTTTGTGAGTTAATCGGTTTTCTTACAAAGTTTGAGTCCCAAATAAAAAATCGGGCTCCGGCATGACACAATGACGTAAATCAATGGAATCCTGCTCCCGTTTCCCCTTAGCTGGTGAGGATTTTTTTAGAACGCCTGCTAGGGTTGCCTCGCCTTGGTGTTTTTGCAACCTTTGCAGAGCTGCCGGGTTGGTCATCGCCACGGCACGCAGAAGAGTGTAAAGCAGAGGTTGAGGTAGACGCTATATGATCATCTGTAACCGGAGTTATTATGTGCTCATCCGCAGTCGCCTGTTCTGCATGTGTAACGTTAACGGTATTAGGAGTCTTCAGTTGCTGACGTGCGGATGTTCGTCGTGTAGGAGCCATTTGAAGAATTGTAGAAATACTGTGTAAGAATGCGAATAGAATTTGATGCCGAAGCTGAAGCGGTGCAACCTCGTTGTATGCGAAAACTAAATATGCAGTGGAGCGGTATGGAAAAAGCTTATCCTAGCTATGGGCCGTGCTTTCTGGCAGCAAGGGAACGTCACTGTAGGAAGAGGTAACGCAACCAAAACGTTGAATATTAAAAAGTAGTGAAACACTGAGGTGTACTGGGCCGCGTAGTAAAGGCAGAAGAGAAGTAACTTGCGACAGCAGTTGACTGTCTAATAGCAAAACTAAACTACGAAAAGGTAGAAATAGGTATGGAACGCTAAGATGGACTGGGCTGCGGAGTAAAGGCAGCACGCGGAGATAAATTGGGTAATGCAAATGTTTAAGCAAATAGGCAGTGAAGTACTGAGGTGTACTGGGCCGCGTAGTAAAGGCAGTACACTTCAACTTACTGTGAAAACTGTAACGTGGAGGTAAAATATGTTTGGCAAACGATTGAGTAAATAAGTATCTTGAACAGCAAAACTGAACTACGAAAAGCTAGAAATAGGTATGGAACGCTTAGATGGACTGGGCTGCGCAGTAGAGGCAGCACGCGGAGAGAGAATGGGTAATGCAAACGTTTAAGCAAATAGGTAACTTGCAGTAGCAGGAAGCTGTCAATTAATCTAAGGACAGATGCGTTAATAGCGATCAAATCAAGACGTGAGTGCGGATGCAGCCGCGCTGAAGGTATTTAAAGGGAGCGTGACTTGTCATTGATTGGTGTAGCCTGGACAATGGCCATGACTTAGACCAAAGAATGAGCTCACGCAAAATGGAAGATGCTAGCGCGCATTCACGCACGCGCGCAGAATTTGGCAAGCGCATGCTTGGCCGTAAACGGAGCCAAGCTGCCTGCCGCATATGCAGCTTGACTCTAACGCACGTGATCCCGGCGATGAGAATGCAAGGAGCTGCAATGAAGCGTTTGCTCGTTTGATTTGTGCGACAACGAAAAGCCGCTAACCGTTTGCCGGCATTAGCTTTGGAATGGATTGGGAGGAAGCCCTACTGTTTTAGCCCCAAAACATATGACCCCTTTTACAGCGTTTTTCATGGCTTAGCAGGCTCGAAAAACGAAGCGAGTATAATTAGGAGGGAAGCATTTTTTTTATTTTTCGACCGGAACTCGAGTGTCGGGAACATTTGTAAACGAAGATAATGTTCATTTTGTGATGGGGCTTTGTCCCGTTCACATCCGGTTCTCGATCTTGAGTATTTGCCTGTAAATCAGCCGAGATATGACTTATTTTATTTTATAACAAGGCTCCCCCAGATCTCGGTCTGATTTACAGTGAGTGTTATTCGTGTATATTTGGGTGATTAATTCATGATAAAGTCTCTGAAACGTGTGGGAAGTTGTCCTCGTGTTCTTATTGGCATTTGTTTTGGTATGGAATTATTTGCAGAATTATGTGTCCCCAAAGGATGTGGAGGAGAATGATCCTGGTGACTGTTACACGGTGGAGGCAGAGGGATTGTATTAGAAAGATGTGATGGGCGTGGAGCCAGTTGTCGGATATGTGCACGGTAAATCCAGATTGTATCACCATCATCGTTTTGCACCTGACACATCATATTGTTCGTTTTTATAATGGTGTAATTTCCTATCCAGGGCAGATGAGAGGATTGGGCAACAGTTGAGTGTGGCCGGTGAAGTAAAACCTTGTCGCCTACTTGTATTGGGTCCTTGTATGTGAGGCGATTTAAGTTAGTCTCAATTTTGTGGTCAGCTTCGTCGTTGGCCATGGTGACGTGGTGGTGAACCTGCTTTAACAGGGCATTAATTTGCATTCCATATGCTCCAGGATCGTCGCTTGTAATTTCTTTTCTGTGTAGTGTAGGTAGGCCGATGTTGGGGTGACGGCCGGTAATGGCATAGTGCGGGGAGACACCGGTGGCGCTGTTGGTTGTGGCATTCATGGACGAGACGACAGATTCTAGAACGTCTGTCCATTCACAGTTCCTGTCTTCGCATAACATATAAAGTGCGTTCTTCCTCGTGCGATGTTGTCTCTCGATATTTCCTGAGCTTTACGGGCGCCAAGGACAGTGAAGTTCTTGCGTGATTGACATCTGGTTACAGAATTGTCGATAGACTTCTCCAGTGAAGTGTGTGCCTCGATCAGAGGATACTATCCGTGGAATCTCTCTGTGTCGAAGGAAGAACTGGTACAATCCGTGGGCGGCGTCGATAGCACGGTCTCTCGCGCATGGTATGGCGGTAAAGTGTCAGCTGAAGCTATCCAAGATGGTTAGGATGTAGCGTTTTCCCTTTGAGTTGGGCATTGTGACAAAGTCTATAAAGACGAGATCGAATGGTCTCTTTCCTCGTTTGCAGTGGCCGATGGGCCAGTTGGTACGTCTACCGTAGTTGCCCTTGCACTTAGCACACGTGTCGCAAGAATCGACATAGGCCTTGATGTCGCGGTTTTTGAATTCCTACCAGTAGCTGGAAAGGAGTTCTCGCATGCCGGTAACACCTGACTGGTTGTTGCACTCGTGTGCCTGGTAGAGGTATCTGGTTCGTAGTTTGTATGGTACAACCAGTCTCGGAGAGTGTTTACTGTCTCTTATCATCAAAACAGAGGTGCCTGGTTCTAGAAGAAAATTGGTGCAAATGTTTTTTGAAAAGCGTAGCTCGGTGGTCGTCAGGATCGATATGAGGTTCGCTTGGAGTGGGTGACTGGAGGGCGCTGATGATCTTTGCCAGGGCGTCGTCCTTCTGCTGTTCATCTGCGATGCCGAGGTGGTTGCAGATTCTCTCAGTAGGAATGGTGGTGGTGGAGTGATAGGCGAAGAATGCGTTGGTGACGCGCTTGTGGGTGCGGGCGTTTTGTGGTGTGTGAGTTTTGGGAATGAGCTGTAAACCGTTAAACTCGCCGAGGCACCAAGATGCGATGTATACGCGGAGGTCTGAGTCGCTTACCTCGAAAATACTCCCTGCCGGTGTAGGGTCGTTCGGAGCTTTCGTTTTCTTATGTCCGCAACCTCTGTTGAGCATGTCAGCACATACATTTGATTCGCCTTCAACATATTCCAAGACGAATTTATAACATGAAATTTCTTCTTGCCATCGTCGTATTTTGGCATTATTGAACTCTCGTTGGTCCAGATATGTCAGCGATCTGTGGTCGGTGAAGATGACGAAGGGGCGGTTGCGATGGAAATAATCAAATTTCAATATTGCCCACTTTATTGCATATGTCTCTCGTTCCGTCGTGGACCAGTTCTGTTCCGTGGAGTTGAATGTTTGGGAAGCGACTCCTATGATATCTTTTTTTCCATTGTCGGCTTCTTGCATTAGGATTGCTCCGCATGCGACGTCACTGGCGTCGGTGGTGAGTGTAAAAAGTTTGGAGAAATCTGGAAACGAGATGACGGCTGGCGAAGAGAGACGGTCCTTGATTTTTTTGAAGGCTCTGTCGGCATTTTGCGTCCAGACAAACGGTTTATTAACCTTGTTGAGTTCGTGTATGGGACCCATAAGTTTTGAAAACGTATCTGATCTGATTTGTTCGTGAAGACGTGTCTCTAGGAATTGTCTGATCCACACTAAACGGCCGATAAGGCTTTGTAATTCCTTTTTTGATGTTGGAGGTTTCATTTCCCTGATGGCACGAACGTATTCTGGATCAGCCTTGATTCCTTCGCTGTTTACTATGCGTCCGAGGAATTTTGCCTCTGATGCGAGGAAGGAAGATTTATCGGGATTCAGCTTGAGTCCGAATTTTCGGAGGGCAATAAAAAATTGTTCGAGGGAGAAAATGTACTCCCTAAATGTCCTAGGGTTGACCAGGTTGTCGTCGATATAGGAGAAAATGTTGTCACGGGATGAGACCGTGGCTAGGGCTTCTGCTATGCAACGGGAGAAGATTTGTCCGGCAGATGTAAGGCCGAAGGCCAGGCGCGTGTATTGATAGCATTGGTCCTTACATGTAAATGCTGTTTTGTATCGGTCTCGCTTGTCGACTTCAATTTGCCAGTAGCCGCTGCGTAGATCGAGGGTAGTAAAATATCTGTTACCTTTGCCGATTTTGTTGAACAAGTGGTCAATCCTTGGCATTGGGTAAGGGTCAAGATCGACTAAGACCTTGTTGAGAGTTCTTTTAAAGTTAGCAACGACACGAATTGATCCGTTTTTCTTGCGTACGGCAAATACGGGGCTATTGAAGCCTTTGGGGTCGCTGCAGTTTTCAATGATACCTTCATCAGCCATACGCTTAATTTCTGTATCTACGTCTGCTTCCAAAGCCTGGGATATCGGGTGTTGTTTCTGGCTGCGAGACTGGCCGTTGGTTGGTATGCGGATGGGTCGGATGAATGTGCTTTTGCTGCTGCTTTCTGTGCCGATAATGTCAGCGTAGCGAATGAGTAAGTTTGCAGTGGCTTCTAGTTCGTCTGGGTTCGGGTGGTTTGGTAGCGATAACCCCGTGTTATGCTTTAGCCAGGTTAGCTTTTGATCCAGTTTCTGGATCTTGGACTGTAGTTCCATAGTAGGCTGTTTTTGGATGATGTCCGCTTGGGCGCCATATGCTGGATCGTTGGTTGACGATGACGGTGATATGATTGCGGCTGTGTGTGTTGTGTATCCTGAGGAAAGTGTGCGTCTGAATTCTATAGTCGCATTTTGGTTGTCAATTAGATAGGAATCGAGCGTGTTGTGACGTAAGATATTTTGACCGATCAGGAATGGTGTGGTTTGGGTAGTTACAAGCACGTTAACCTTTTTGAATGTGGGTGAGTCTCGACTGCCGATGGTGATGTCGCAAGTTAGTTCGCCGAGGGCGGTGGTGCTGCCGTTGATTCCTTTTACTACGACGTCGGGGTGCGTCATGAGTTTCTTGGCTTCTCTGGGTAACTGAGATATTGGCACGATGCAGGTGGAGTATCCAGAGTCTAGCATTGCGACGCCAGAGAAGGTGATGTCCCTGAAGTTGAAGGTGGACTGGACGAGCGGTGAATGGTGAGCGAGTCCTTGAAAGTTGAAGGTGTGATGGCTGACGTAGGGGCATGGCAAACGAGGCATCACATCTCGTCCTGCCCGAAGCGAAAATCCTGTTCCACATCATTTATGGCTTGTGTATTATCATTCGTTGCGGCGATATGGGCCTGTGCCCGAATGCGAGGTGGGTTGCGATATAGGCAGTTGCGTCCTTGGTGGCAGGGGATACCTCTGAGGTAGTTCTTGCACACGCTGATTCGTGGTGTGTGCTGATGGTTTCTGCGTGTCGGATGGTGGCCATGTTCGGGAGGGTTGGTGAGGCCCGTCTGCTGTAGGTTTGGTTGTCTGCTGGGTCGGGGTGGCGCGTTTGTTTGGTTTGACTGCTGTGGTGTCTGTGTGAAATACACAGTGTCGTGCGAAGTCGTGTCGTTGGATTTTACGCCGCGATCAAGGTATATTTGAGCTTCGGAGGCTATGCCAATGGTTAAATAGTGGTTGTCCATTGTCTTGACGAGATGTGGGTAAAGATTTGAGTTCCAAATTTTCACCTTTTCGCTCATTAGCATAGCGCCGATGATGGAAATAAGTCCGTCGACTGTTAAGTCTGTATTTTTGTCTTTTTTGCATTTGTTTTTTATGTGGACGGCTGCCTCTCCAAGGGTGTTTTCGAGTCGACCCGCGAAGTCTGTTAATTTTTCGCCGTTCCAGATCCCAGGCTCGACTGAGGTGTTGGAAGTTAGTCATCTGGCTTCTGTGGGCTGCTAATAAGTATGCCTTCAGTTGTTCGAAGGTGGAGATGTCCTTTTTTGAGTCAACCATCTGCTGAAAGATACTTTGGTCCAGTAAATCTTTAGCAGATTTGACGAATTCGCATTCCAGGCTGGGATAGATACTGAGTTCTGGCGTGACGTGGATTGTGTATGCTTTGTTTAGGGCCGTGATGAATCGGTTGACGTCGTGTCCAGGGTGAAAAGTTCTCTCTAGCTTCAATATGTCGCGTATGGTTTGTTGGTGCATCATTAAGCTGTAATCGCCGTTTGTTTGAGCGGTGGGAGGTGTTGAAGTAGTTAATTTTAGGGCAGTCAGCATGTCGTTTATGTCGGCTTGAATTTCGTGCATCGTAGTTTCGGAAGGCTGTGTTGGTCCCGTTTTCAAGTTGAATAGTAGTGTTTTCTGTTTCTTGATGAGAGTAAATAGTTCGGCTCGAGTGAAGCTCGTGTAGTCGGCCATATTTCTCTTGCTGTACGCTTCTGACACCAGTGTTATAGATAAGCGTATGGTTGCAAGAAAGAAATACGACAACAGCAGAAATAGATTTACGTGGTTTATTTCAACAGGAACGTGAGGGTTAGGGACAGCTCCCTTGTGGTAAAGTTCATAAGCCGGCTTCGGATCTAGGTCGATCTCTCATAGTAGTTCACACATGTTGACGCTGGCACTCCCCGCTGATAGCTGATGCCGCTCGGTCTGACCGTGACAGGTCTCTACACTGGCTACCAGTTGACTGACCGTTGAACTTCCGTGTGACCCCTTTTATAGCGTTTTTCATGGCTTAACAGCCTGGAAAAACGAAGCGAGTATTATTAGGAGGGAAGCATTTTTATTGGACGAAAAATAGAGCACTTTAAATATTATTTTATTTTTCGACCGGAACTCGAGTGTCGGGAACATTTGTAAACGAAGATTATGTTCATTTTGTAACGGGGCTTTGTCCCGTTCACATCCGGTTCTCGCTCTTGAGTATTTGCCTGTAAATCAGCCGAGATGTGACTTATTTTATTTTATAACACTACTAATACTGAAAATTCCTCTTTCTTTCAATATATGCTACTGGTCATAGCATTTTGCATCTTGTTTCATCCTGAAACTCAAAAAGCGCGCGCATACATTTTTCCTACACCACGTGGCAACATTTTCAAGCTATTACATGCTTCCCATGCTTCAAACTTTTTTTTTCGGACGACTCGCTGTTTCCAAAAACATTTTCAACGATTACATCCTGACGATAACACAAGCACATTTCGTCGAATCACGCATCTCAACCACATTTCTGACACATTTTCTTTTCAGCTCACAAGGACAATATTAAAAACTTTCATGGACCTTTTTCTAAAAAATTAAAGGCTTTCATTTCCTTACAACTTTTAATCTGGTGGGAGGTATTGTCGGAGTTAACTCCTCCCTTAGTTCGTTAACCCTTTCACCAGGGGTCTCTTTTCCCTGGCTATAAATAGTCGCTGACCCTTCGCCTCCCTCTCTTTTTCCTCAGGCTTTTCAGCCTTACCATCTCGTAGATGTAAACGCTCACAGAGATAGAGTTTCCTAAATGCTGGGAACACGCTAAGCACAATACACGTGCGTACGAACACTCACCACACACACACACACACACACACACACACACACACATATAATATTCACACACACACACTGTCCATTGTAACTGTCCATGTATCTTCTTATTAATATATATATATATATATATATATATATATATATATATATATATATATATATATATATACACACACATATATATATATATATATATATATATCGGTCTTGTGTTTGTTTTTCTTTGCCTTCTTTGTAGTTTGACCAGCTAGCAGGAAAATCTTAACCCCACATGTGTTCTACTTCTATCAACAACATCACAGCCACGGTCTACTACACAGTATTCTCTCTGTTGGTGTCAAAATATCCGGCGCAGTAGTTATTTATTGAAGGTGGTCAGCGTTTCTCAATACAAGTAGTCAGTTTGCTTGCGTAGTTATTATTCAGAAAGATCATTTCTTATTAAAACTATAACGACATAAACTTAAAAACGAATTCCCAAACTAAAATCATACGAATTTAAAAAGCTTATCTATTTAGATAAATCAGTTATTTCCCTTATATTAATTTAGCTTAGTGATCAAAGCAGTGTTATTTTACTTGTATATTCTTTTTAAATCGTTGCGTTTATCTGTTTTTTTCTTATTCAGATTTGTCTTTTAAATTTAACATTTCAATGTTTATTTGTAAAAATTATTAATTTCGTTAGAAAGTCGTATGTCATTATTCATTTCGATGTTTCAGAAATCAATTTGTCTATGCGAATATATTTCCGTGTGTTTTTGTACACAAATGGATGATTTATTTAACGAACACATTTTCGATATACCTGTATTAGAATTCCACTCTTTCTTTATGCATTTCTTATGAAATCTGGTAAATTGATTATTTTTAATAAATATTTGTAAAGTATGCTATATTTCTCTTATATTTATATTTTTGGAAACAGTAATAAATTGTTAACACCAACAAAAAAACAAAAAACAAAAAAGAAAAACTGATAAAACTAAGATCAGAAAAAAAAAATAAGAATAGAATTGATCGATTATGTACGTTTTGTAAATAAAATCAGTAAGTTATATAAGGAAAAATGGAATGAAGTTTATAGAAAAAAATTTAGGAATTTCGAGACGTGAATCCGAAATATATATATTTTTTTTTTGTTTGTTTTATTGTTCTTATTTGAGCAAATAACAAATAAATCCATGGACATCACATAAATCTAACATTGATAGAAAAAAAAGGAAACTCGGGTTAAGAGAAAGTTAAAAACAATTTCTAGCAAATATATATAGCCTATTTAACCACACTAGCTTCATTTCATACTTTATTCATGTCACACAACCATTTCAGCATTTTCTTGACTGTAATACGCTAACTTGAATGGCTCTCGTGTCTTGCAGTTGGTGAAAACTAGTTGTTTTTTTTTTATAATATTTACTGTTTTCGTTTTACATAGATGAAGCCGTTTCATATTAATATAAACGTTATTTTTAGTACGTACACAAGTTTGTTTTGAAATCACTGATTTTCTTTTTCTGTAACACGGAAATCAATTACAATCGACCTAGATTGAGAAGAAAGATCTATGCCTCCGCCATAAATCAAACCTCTACCCAGATATTCATCAGAGAAAACGTTTATATAGCCAAAACATGCCTTTAATAATTTTTTATTGATAAGGCAAGTTTTGGATTACCAATATAAGGAATGCCCATTTTCTCGATGAGACTTTTACAAATCTATATCTGCTAGATTCAGTTTGGTACCCGAAACGTATTCAAGCGAAAATTTTGAAAAAAAAAAGAAAATTATACGACATTATTTCTTATTGCGCTACCAATAACGTCGGATGAAAAATCCATTAGAAAATAAATGAAGATGTATTTACATTGTAGAAAATGTATTCTTTTTTTTATAGCGGAGACCTCTTCAAAGATAATCGATAAAAAGGATATCTGTAAAATGTCGACGTAACTCAAGTTAAAGGCAAAAAATGCAAATAAATAATAATAATAAATAATATGCAAAAAAAGAAGAGAAAAGGGAAAAAAAGAAGCGGAGAAATGTTTTTAAAATTAAAAACGAAAAAGAAAAATAAACAAAATCATATCTTACTGCTGTTATCCATAATTAAACTTGATTTTTTTCCACTTTTTACGTCAAACAATCCTATGCGTGCAGGTATATACAGACCGCTGCTAAACAATAAAAATCTTTATTGAAATGTGTCATGTGATTGTATTATGCAGATATGACTGGCTTTTTAAGAAGTTAAAGCTTTAAAGGATTATCGATTGCGTGAAACAAGTGTAACAATATTTGCACTGATACTGCATATACTTCCTAATTTATTTATAAAAGATATAAATAGTTTTTTTTTTATATGTAATCATTCGATTAAAAAAAAATATACATTATAAATGGAGACGCATAATTTTTTTTGTGAAAAGGGAATAGTATTCGAATTGAAAAAAAATATAAATTAGGGACTTATTTTACGTTCTGGTTGTAGCACTGAATAAACTGTTAGGTAGTTTAGTGTGTGCCAGGTTGGTTTTCGACAGAAGGTAGGGCAAAATATTTTCAGTGATGTGTTTCTAAGTAGGCCAAGCCTTTCAAACTGAAAATCAGTTTTTTTTTATTTCCTTCGCACCAGACAAACATAACTATTTTATCCTTAAAAAAAAAAAAAAAAAAAAAAAAAGCAGTGTTATTTGGTTTTACAAGTGGCACTCTCACAAATCTATACAGTGTAACCCGGATATAAGAGAGTTGTCGGGACCGAAGAAGAAGTATCTTATATCCGAATTTCTCTTATATCCGGGTTTCTCTTATATCCGGGTTTGGCCTATTTTGTTTAGGTAATTATGGCTCTAATTTGGGACCAGAGAAAATCTCTCTTATATCCGGGTTACACTGTATCAGTAAATACAAAAAATGTCGCATTATTGATATATGTTGTTTTTGTTTTATTGTGTTGTTTTTAATTATTTCGAAATTACTTCTATTTTACTTCACCGATTACGCGTATAGGCAAATTACTCTAAATTGGTTTATCGCCAGATTTGAAACAAACAAAGGTGGATTGTACTAAAAATGAAATCTTTTTTAACTACTCGTTCCCAGTTCATTGCTGTTTTATTAAAATAGACATAGCCGGGAAAGCTAGTCAGCAAAGACGAAAAAACTAAAAGTGGAAATTTTTCCTCGTGAAGCAAGATTAATTTTGTATATAAATATGTTTCAAAGGAAAAATTTAGAAAAAAAAAAAAAAAAAAAAACTTTAATCAACAAAATATATTTGATAAGATCATTAAGGCAGCAGAGAACTCGGAGAGGGGAATTGACAGGAGATAACTGATACCTGACATCGATTAAAAAAAATAAAAATTGGCACGTAAAACTAGAACAGTCTATCCCAGTGAGCGAAATAAAGGGTTCAGTTCGACACTCCAACCACCTGAACAAGGCCGGAGCGTACAACGCCCGAAACGTTGTAATAAATATGGCGACAAAGATGAGGAGAATAGTCCGAATAATGTAAATAGTGTACATAATACCTCATCTCAGAAATATAGACAGATACAAAAATTGTATAAACTCTGTAATCCATTGATATAGAAAAAGACTTGCTGAAAATAATATTATGTAAATATAGGGTTCAGTGGAGAACGTTTCACTCAAGACCACAAAATAATGTCATTCAACACCAGAAATAATATATAAAATTATCGTACGCAATGTTATGAAAATAAGTTTCCTTTGTAGGATTTTTTTTTATTCTGAAAATACATCTTTTGTTTAAAGTCACACCTTTCAAGTCAATAAAAGTTTTTCGCTGTGCCATCTTCCTTCAGGTCGTGTGTTCATAACTCTCCACAACATCCTATCATTCGAATTTCCAAGCAATGTTTATCCTGTTTATACCCCTCCCAATTCATGTTCTGCCATACATATGCACAAATTTGTTAACTCGTTTATTCGCTTTTCACTATTAACCTCTTGATTTCAAAATGTCAATTTCTTTCCTCATTATGTCTCCCATAAATATCAGCTGTGATTTTTTTTCTAATTCTAAACATGTCATTTTTGTCCTTTAAAACTTCCTTTTAACTCATAAGTTCCGTCCCTATTATCAGTAATCTTCTGTAGAACCACATCTCTCTTTTCTCAAATCTCTACTACTTCCGCAAGGAAATTATCCTTTCTTTACTGACATATTGGAGTATTGATATTACATGGCAGTTAAGAAGTATTTTCTTTGTTTCTAACAAAGATTTTCTGTTTCTTAATAATTTTTTGTAGTTTTCTGGAGAGATGATTTTTATAATCAATTTGATTTGTTTCACATTATAATGTTTACTAAGGCGTCTTAATGTTTAATTTTATTTTTGTCTTATATCTTTAAATTTGAGCGGGTTTTTATCATGTGATATGTCGCTATATTTTGAGTCTGAATTTTTGGAATAGTATTTACATTGTTCAAACTGTTGTCTTCGTCTTTATTGTCATATTCACGAAGATTGGAAAATTTTACGCTCCGGCCTTTTTCAGGTGTTATTTGTTGGAATTTCATGTTTTTTTATTGTTGTTTTTCTCTTGCTGTCATTAGTACCGGTTTCCATATTGATCTATACTGATAGATAACTTGATGGATATGCTGGGTTTCTATACGCAAAAACACACTTAGGAATAGGATCAGACACACACACATATGTATGTATATATATATATATATATATATATATATATATATATATATATATATGTACACACACACGCACGCGCGCACACACACACACACACATATATATATATATATATATACATACTAGGCTGACACATTCTTCTCTTGTCCTTCTTGAAAATCTCTTCTAAGATTTTAATGCAATGTCAATTGTCAAATTCTGTCGCTTTAACCCTGTTCATTTATACTCTGTTTTCCTTAATAATGAATTTCATTAAATCCTTTCAATCTCATTAACCCTTTGCATCTTAGTGGCTTTATCAACTACTTGGGTGTAAAAAAAAAAAAAAAAAAAAAAAAAAAAAAAAAAAAAAACATGATAAAATTACTGACTATAACTTTACGAAGGTTACGAATCACATCGCGGGTATGTATATTCCGTATTGTAATATATATATATATATATATATATATATATATATATATATATATATATATGCAATATTAAAACAAATGTTTTCTTTTCAAATACTATTAAATTATTCATAAGTTACAAACACACAAGTATCTAATTCACCAAGAATGTTATTCGCTCTTATTCATTTAACTGAAAGGATTTGATAGATTCTCGCCGACAAAAATATAAATGATGTTTTACATCATCTTTCTTTATTTTAAAATATAATACGTAATAATCAGATTAGGAGAAATAAACAAAAGTGCAGTGAACTGTATATAATAATTATTCTCCATGTAATGAATGCTGTTTAATGTCTTCCCGGGTGAAGAAGTTTTCTGATGCAACAGACATGTGAATATACCGATGAAGCTTGAGAATAAAATGTACAGAATATGTAAGGTCTGATGTGTTTGTGTAACGGTATAGCAACAAATTACAGCTCATTTCTTGTGAGTGTTTATTCATAAGATATAATATATCTTACCCTGCTTTCACAATGAAACACATGGGTGATGGTACCCAGCTTTCGCGCATATACTTGTTTGTGCTGACATAATTACTAGAGGAGGTGATATGTGTGATTTATGCCGTAGTTTGAGCTGAAAATAGATTTTAGAATACAGTTTGATTTCTTTGGTAAATTGTAGGATGTTTAAATATCATGAAAGCGTTCTTTTATGTTAGTCGTTTTAGTGTTCGATTTTGTTTAGCGGTATATCAATCTCTATGGTTTATTTTATCCGGTCATTTTATGTATTCAACGAAATATATTTTGAACCCAAGTCTATGCCTTCAACTCTAGATTTATTTTATTTATTTATTTTTGTTAATTTTACTATAAATATAGATTGTTGATATATATATATATATATATATATATATATATATATATATATATATATATATATATATATATATATAAATATATATAAAACTGTATTGTTTCTATTTATTCTATCAAATTTTTTTTATACTTTCATAGTATTTTGTGTGGTGGGTTCATTATTTGCTTATAGCTGGATATCTAATAGGTGCTACCACCCGGGATCAGGGTATACCTGGGAAGAACAGCATTTAAGATGTACTTCCACATATTGTGTTGAGTATTATATCTTGGCCCACAAACTGATATCGAATGACGAGAAAGTATTGTCCTGTAAAGCACAGTTTAATCAATGTAGTTGATGCTGGTTAGAGAGATGGCCGATGGCGAGCTGGATCTGCAAATGAGGATGGCACGAATGGTTAGCAAACTTGTCTCGCTAGAACAATTACGACTGAGTAGTGAGTTCGATCCTCACTGGGTGTCCCATGCTTTCGGCCTTGTGCCACATCTGAGCTATGCTTGGAAAATCACTATATCTTGAATCAGATTCATATATGCTATATAGGAGAGTTAATTAGAAAAATTACAATGAAAATATTTATAGAAAAGGCAGAGGGAAGCTACGTTATGGCGATGGGAAAGTGACAGAAGGCATAGTGTCAGGTCAGGACCAATAACATTGAAAATTCTTCTTTGGATTTCTTCAAGAACTTATAAATATATAGCAGAAGCACCAGACAACAATGACAACAATATTCCAAGCATGTACGAATGGTAGATATATGAATATGTAAGAAAGTTTACGACGAAGAAATTGTTTTGCCCAACATAGTCAAACAAGATTCCTAGCAGAAGTCCTAGCAATTTATTTAATATAATTTTGCATATCATGTCATCGGAAAATATTTGTCAGTGAATATGCAATGATTCACTCTCCTTTTTCGTGCAAAAGCAACTCGCATGTTAACTATTAATATTACAATAATATGAAGCAATATGACTGTAAGTGTTCTTTTGCGTGATTAATATCTTCAACGACGTACGTCATATAGTTTACTTTAGGCCTTCCATCACATTTTTGCGCGATGTGCATTAATTCCTCTTCTGGTTTCCATCAGCTGTATCCTGTTTTATGCTTTACATTTTCCCATAACTTTGGTTGAAGAAATTGATGTCATATTTGAACAGCCTGCGACATGTTTCTTGCTGCCTTCTTCCCTTTACCTCAACTTTCATTTGGTTGTCATAAAAATCTTTGAATGACTGTTGGTTTATTTATATCTGGTCACAATAACTATTATTTGACATGCATATAAACTGATTTAAATCTAATACATTAAGCATAATTTCATCTGGTAATTATAAAAATACCATACTGTGTTTACCTTTAACCTTTTTGCCGGCATTTATACGAAAATTAACAATTTCATCTCACGCAAGGCAGTAAAGCCAAAATTCAGGTGGTGAAGTAAATTCACTAAATACTTAATAAAATAAATTTGTTTACATATGGCTGTCCTGGCCTGAGCATTCTCCCTCGCACACCCCCACCCAAAAAATAGAATAATCACTCCGGCCTCACATAGACAGTAAAACTTTGAAGCGATTTTGACCTTATTTCCTTATCTTAAATGTTTTCTTTATCTGATAATATACTGAGTGTAAGAGAATATGAGAAGAAAAAAATATTATTAAGGAGAGAGAGACCAATAAAAGAACAAAGATTATGAACGACGAATAAAGCGATATACAATTGAATTTACATTTATTTGAAAGTAAGTAACCGGATGAGTGCGAGGAAAGTAACTATATATTAGGATATTTTGGGTACCTATTGAGATAGAATTGTGGAACTGATGCAACATCACAGATTTTTGCCGGGTTAGTAAGGCTCCTTCACAATATTAAATACTTATGGCGTTACTTTTGGCTCGTTAGTTTATTATACATGACTTACGGGTTGCATTTGTTTTTTCTTCTTTCAAGAAATAAACAACCATAATAATATAATCATTTCTTTTATTAGAGAGACGAAAATCAAGAAATCACAAGTAAAATTCCAAGAATAGATTAAAGTAACCTCAGTTGAAGTTTAAAATTAAAAGTTTGTGTTTTCAAATACATGAATATGGCTTAGGTACTTCAACTTGGTGACATGGCTAGTAAGCTTGTCATTATTGATCAATTACGAATAAGTTTTGAGCTCGATCCTCACTGAGTGCTTCTTACTTACTTCTATTTGACCTAAGTTTAGTCAATTGCTATTAAAGTTCGAGTTAGGTTTGTTTCATTTGATGTTAACTAATTTATCGTCTATTAAATTCTATATTACATATTACTTTAAAGAAAAATCAAGCTAATATCAACTAGCTTTCGATTTTGTATGTAAAGAGAAATCATTTTATATTCATAGAATAAATTTCTTTTAACCGTATGAAGTGTAATGATGTTTAACTTGCAACACTCTAATGATGATTCCTATTATAATAAGCACCACACCAACCACCACACTAATTCTGATGAATTTTCTAGCTTCCAAGTTAAATGCCTGTGCGCTGTCGATATTACCCATTCGGTATTGATTCTGTGCCTGAAAAAAATGAAAAGGAAACATAAATATAAATCAGCTGCCAAAATAGCTAAATAACACACGGAAAGACCCATATATATATATATATATATATATATATATATATATATATATATATATATATATATATATATATATATAATTATTTATTTTTAAAAGAATTTATAGCATACATATGTTATAATATACCTACAAAAATAGCCATTTTGTTTCAACACCCTCGCTGTCTTATCAAGTGATCACTTGATAAGACAGCGAGGGTGTTGAAACAAAATGGCTATTTTTGTAGTAATTTTATAACATATGTATGCTATAAATTCTTTTAAAAATAAATAATTATATCTGCTCTACTTTGTATTGAGCACTCTTTTAAGTATAGTAATTGTTGGTTATTGGAATTCATTCCATATACACCGATCATATACTTGGGTATATATATATATATATATATATATATATATATATATATATATATATATATATATATAAAAGTGAACATAGAAGTCAACACTTAGAGGCGACAGTCTGTTTCATGCTATATGCAATCGTCAGGCCACGTGTGCTGTTATTTTTCTCGGCTATTTATATTTTATACGGGTTAGTGGTGCATTGTGGGTATTCTGTTATGACGGTTATTTCACCGGAAGTCGTTTGTTTATCTATTTAGGTCAAATTATATTGCTTATTTTTATTTTTGTTACTTATTTTATTTATTTATTTATTTATTAACGTAGTAAAAATTTGTTTATATCACTTATTTAACAGTTTTGTTTTGGTTTAGGAATTTAATTAAAGCTATTTGTTCAGTTTTTGGGCTTGATTGTTGTAGTTCATTCTAAGTATTATTTTGGCGGGAACAGTTTTTAATTGATTATCTTTGTTTGGGATTGGTTTGTTTATTTATTTACTTGGATGAATTTAGGTTAATTTACTTTACTTGTATATTTTCTCTTTTCGGTTTTCGATTTTTAAGTAACATAGTATTTTTTTATGTTTTATTTCTATTTTTTTTTTTTTTGTTATTTTGTTATTTTTGCTTATTAGTATATTTATTTGTTTTTATTTTATTTAATAAAATAAAAACAAATAAATATACTAAGGAAGTGAGGTGGGAAAGAGGATATGAATGTGCCATATGTAGCATTTCAAATTCTTATTTTTAATTTTTAACTCCAATGCGTCGGCTAGATGTTGTTCGAATTTATTGTGTCTAGTCTCAAGATATAGGAGTGGAGGGGTGGAGACCGACTTTAAAGGAAGAAGCTACACTACTTTCACGAGGACAGTTTTTCTTTCAAATTTTTTAGACGCTGTTAATTTGCGTTACTTTAACGGGCATGTTTGGGAGGTTAAAGTTTTTTCTGTATCTAAATGTTTAAACAATCTACGAAGAAATTAATTTGAAATTCGGTGTAGTTTTTTGCTATTTTCTATGTTTCATAGAAAATAACAAAAAACTACACCGAATTTCAAATTAATTTCTGTTCTCTTCAAATTAATTTCTGTGGTCTGTTTTTATTCAAACATATCTGCTCTGAATTTTACATTGAGCTCTCCGGATATCATCCTCCTCGGGTCTACCCATACGGATTACCTAAGTTTGCATAAACTATATATATATATATATATATATATATATATATATATATATAATCTGTCGCAGGTTGATATTGACCTCAGTCTCAGTGTCCAAAATTACATTTACATTATCTTCTATATATTTAGATATGCGTGACAAAATCCCAAGAATATGTAACTCTATCGGTTCTGACTTGATATCTTCTCGGTTTCAGACATTTTCCCATCGCCCATAACGTATCTTTCCTGAACCTTTTCTATAAACATTTTCATGGTCATTCTTCTGATGTGCTTTCCTCTTTCGTACTTAGACTTAACGAATTTAAACGCATTACTAGATTGCTAGATTTGTTCATTTTAAAATTGATATTATATATATAATCCATTGAAACTGCTATCCACCGAAAAAAGAAAAGAAGCCACTCCCCACCGTGGACCATTTAAAAGATAGTTCGCGCAGCGGATTGGTTGCTACAAACATCCAATCGTGTGTGCGGAAGATGTCATTTCTCTTCATTAAAAAGGCCAGAGTAGCTGTTAGCGTTTGTTTGCGAGGTGGGGATCAGGGCTTGATCTCCCCTGATTGGGTCAACTTTTTGAGGGGGTGTATGATGTTGAAAGACCCGAAACTCCCAGATGAGCCAAGTCAAATTACATCACTGACGACCCTATCCGGCGCCTACTTAGGAGCATATTTTTGTATTAACATCCATCACAACAATTTTAAGTCACCGTCTACATTTTATCTTAGGTTAAATTTAGTAAAAACACTCATGTATCACCTGAAATCCTGTTTTAACAGAAAATGATTTTCAGATTTGCATTGATTTTTATGTTGAATAATATCACAACACGTACGACGTTGGGATCTGAATTTAATTCTTTCATATTCCAATGACAGTGAATCAATTTTGATCTATACGTCAACTGATTACCGGAAACAATAAGTAATACATAGGTACTGTTATGAACTCCTTTTTATTTCCAAAAATGATTTTCAGATTTGCATTGATTTTTATGTTGAATAATATCACAACACGTACGACGTTGTGATCTGAATTTAATTCTTTCATATTCCAATGACACTGAATCAATTTTGATCTATACGTCAACTGATTACCGGAAGCAATAAGTAATACATAGGTACTGTTATGAACTCCTTTTTATTTCCAAAAATGATTTTCAGATTTGCATTCATTTTAATACAACCACAACACGTGCAACATTGTTAGTTCAATGTAATTCTTTCATACTGTTTTGTTAATGATACTGAATCAATTTTGCTTTATAACTCAACTGATTACAGGATACAATAACTATGAAAAATGATA
>OZ010577.1:109674767-109827050 GCA_963932145.1 Acanthosepion lycidas | reverse complement strand
GTACTGTAACTGAGTTATCAAAAACAATAAGGAAACGAGAATTGGTTTAACAACATTTTTTTATCTTTTGATACAGAGAAGCATAACGTAGGCTAGAAACTAGTGAAGAGAATTTTTAATCGTGAATGACTAAATGTTTTCAGCAAAAGCTGCTACTGCTTCTGCTGTTACTCCTCTGGATGTACGATTATTTTTATGTCTTTCGTCCAACGGAAGGGCCGTAGGGAAATATTGTCCTTCACAACAAGTCCCCTTTTGAGATTTCCTCTGGAGATCATACCTTTTCTTTGGAATACATGTCCAAGATTTTTGTGGAATACTTTTCCTTTTACTAGAACTAGTCCATTTAGTAAAAATTCTTTCTTGCTATAGGTACGTCAAATTTCATCGTATATTACCTGCAATGGTTCTTCCAATCTTGTATTTTTACTGTCAGAGAACCTTTTCTTCAATTGCTTTAAGTGACGTTTATGTACCCATTTTTTCGCCTTGGTCAAAATATTTAACAGTATCGGTTTTCTTTTTTGTATCCATTTTTTCTCAGGAAGCAGTCTATCAAATACAGATGTTTCTTTTTTCACAAACATCAAATCTGCTGGAAACATACCTGACACTGTGTTAGGATTAGCTGTGACACGATATATCTGTAGGAATTGTTGAATTTCTATCTCATCTTCTTCGCCAAACTTCAGTAACTGTGTTATGAAAACAGCAGTAGAAATCAGGAATTGTTTAAAAAACAAGTATATTAACTTTTTAAAAACAAATTTATTAACTTTTCGTACAGGAAACATAATGTAGGTTAGAAATTAGACGCTAACTTCATTCAGCAAAAGCTACTTTTTCTTCTGTTACTCCTCTTGATGTAGGTTTATTTCGTCCGACGGCGAAGTCCAAACTTGTAGGGAAATATTCTCCGTCACAAATGTATGTATATATATGTGTGTGTCTATTGTATAAAGCTGTTAGATTAGATATTTCTAAACGTGTTTTCGCTCTATGCCTGATATCAATCTTTAAGTTTCGAACTGATGAGGCTAAGTAATTATATGGCAGGTGCTTTTATTTTAATGTTTTAGATTTGTCGTAATTTGTAGTGTTGAACCAAACTATCCACTTCACAGGCTATTCTGTTTTATTTCCTTAATACTTAAATGGCGGACCGCTTAGAAGCACCAAATAATTTACATAATAGGTAGGTAACTTTCTGAATGTTTGCTGGAATGATTAGACGTTTGTAATGCGAAATCGATGATCCCAGTTCGAATTCCAGTTGAGCTCGTTGCATTCATTCTTGCCCGAATACTGGCCTCTGCAAACATTATAATAATTTTAAACTCTGTAGGACGCTGATGTGGAACGTCCTTGAACTGCAAGTAAATTTTACTCGGCATAGTTGCAGTATAAACCACATTTTTGCTCTGCAGTTTTTGAACAGAAAAAAATGCGACTGAGCTGGTGGATTTATTTGGAAACGAGCATCATGATAAAGATATGAAATCACATTAATTTGCAGCATGATTTCAAGCTGAAACATCCCCAATAGTTCCTGATTTCCACCTTTTTAATGTATATAACAAAAAAAAAAAAAAAAATCGAAATAGACTAAGCATCTAATTCAATGTAGTATAAAAAAATCTTTTTTTCTTTGTTTTCTGTTACAGAATAGATTAGGCAGTGCGTTAAAAACCACTAAAATATAGGTACCTAAAAATATATACATAAAAAAGAACCGATATCTAATATTTAGAATGTATTTAGAATATATCAGAAACCTTTCTTGAAGCTTTTATTTTAGTTTTAATTCTAATAGACTAAATTTAATATTCGTATCAAGCAAAGTACATTGGCGTATTTCAAATAGTATTTAAATTGATTGGAATCATTATCTTCTGATTATCAGTAAAATTTTAGTTACTTTGGATTTACAACCTTAACCCATATTAGCGAAAATATTTGTTGAGAAAATGTTAGAAAATGACCAATAAATTTAAAATTTACTATGGATGCCGCGCTTATGATTGTACAACATTGACACGTTTATGAACACATTAAAATTAAAATTATTTTTAAAATAGTGGGGGTCACTGAATTGTAGTATGTTTTTCTGTTTATGATTAGTAAATATTGATTTAATTTAATTAATGTCACTTGACTACTACAAATTAATACAAAATTTTAAAAGATTTAAAATAATGATGCCCATAATTTATTTTACTGATAAATTAAATTATTTTATAATGAAATAAGTTAGTTTTATTGCATTTTTATTTTAAGATTTAAAGTCAATTTTCTGTAACCGAGGCTCCTGTTTGTCCCCAAATTATTCGATATAGTTAAATTCTCCGAGGAGTTGTCCTTAGAACTAGTATAAATAAGCAGTAAGCGATACAAAAAAAAAATCTCCAAATTTCTTATTGTGCTAAAAATAACGCCGGATAAAAAATCTATTAAAAAATTAATGAATTCTTTGTTTTTTGGACCTCATCCATTAAGATCAATATATAGAAAGTATGTCTGTAAAGTGTTGCCGTAATTCAAGTTAAAGGCACAAGTATATAAAAAAAAAGAAGACCAAATTGAAAAAAAGAAGTGGGAAATGTTTTGAAAGTTAAAATCAAAAAAGGAAAAAGAAAGAAAAAAAAAACTAAATCATATCTTACTGCTTGTATCCATAATTCACGTTGTTGTTTTTTTTTTTTTTCCTTTTTATGTCTCACGATCCTCCTAATGCATGTACGTATAGATAGACTGCTGTTACGTAATAAAACACTTTATGAGTCATGTGATACCATTATGCAGATATGACTGGCTTTCTAAGATGTGAAATCTTTTAAACGATTGGTGGTTGAATGAATCAAGTGTTGCTGGTTTTCTGATCATGCTTCCTTATTTATATATAAAAGATACAGATAATATTTTTATATATGACGTATTGAATGGTTATTTATTTGTACTAATGTACAAAATGTGGGAAAATCCCAAAAAAGGGGCTTGGGGAAGAACGGTCTTCTTCTGTTAATTCTAAACTTAGCTAGTCACAGACACGGACCCAAACATATCAACAATAGTCCTATCACCAAAACAACCCATTCACTTCTACCTTTCTTACTACATCCACCATAATACCTCAAATTCACTATGAAAACCTAACTAGTCGCCATATGTAAATTTCAAAGTCCGTGGTAGGGGGACAACAATTAAAAAAAAAACAATATGAATTAATACTACTTACATAAAACAAAATAGGGTTAGTAATAATACACCCCGCAATCCCTAAATGTGACAGAAACATCAGTTAACAGGACGAAATAATTGCGTGATTATAACATTATAAAGAACAAAGCACATCCACAAACACGCACTCATTTAGGCACAATAGCAAATACGAAAACACACACACGAAAACGAAAGTCATCCCGCAACAACCAGAGAACTGACATCACTGACCCCCTAACGAGGGAGGGGATGGGGAATTAAACAAAAGAAAAATAGGGACAGAAATAAAAGGGGACAATGAGCATGTATACCCTAGCTAAGTTAACCAGAAACGGGAAACTAAAGAATCAAACTAAAAAAAAAAAAAAAAAAAAAACTAAACTAGCCTAATATCTGGCCGGGTTGCCTCTGTTCAACCCTGGTAGGACAAAATCCTGTACCTAACCGACATTGAAACGCCACTCCAGGTCAGCCCCTTTCACTCTACACAGTCGCGCGAGATTTACCCACCTTTTGCCGAATTCTGATGAATGATAAGGGATGAGTTTCCGTTGTGAATGAGCAAACTGTATTGAATGAATGGGTCGTAAATTAGATTATTTTTTTTATTCATTTTTTTTTTTTTTTTTTTGTTAAAAAAAAAACATAAAGCAATGGGAGCTTAATTGATAGAAATTGATTTCTCCTCAGAGTTGAAACAAATAAAGGTGGTCTGGACTAAATGAAATCTTTTAATTACTCGTTCGCAATTCATTACGGTTTTATATAATTAGCCATAATAGGGAAGGCGAGTCGAAAAACAAAACACTGAAAGCAGAAGTTTTTACTCGTGAAGCTAGATGAATTTTCTGTGTAAATAGGTTTTTAAAAGAAACAATTAAAAAAAAGAATTACATAAATTTTATCAACAAAATATATTTGATAAAATCATTTTCACTCTCAAATCCAATGATATAGGATACGACATACTGAAAATAAAACTATGTAAATATAAAGCTTAGTGGAGAACGACTCACAAAAGTTCAACACCGCAAAGATAATGTGATTCAACACCAGAATTACTATATAAAATTACAATACAGAATGTTATGAAAATAACAGTTTCCTTTGTAGGAAAGATTTCTAAGGTTGAAACCAGGGTAGCGGATTGAACTGATCTCCGGATTTTGAAAGGAATACACGCACGCACCTGCACACACGCACACACGCACACACACACACACACACACACACATACACAATATATATATATATATATATGTGCACGTGTGTATATATATATTAGGTTGGTGCAAAAATAATGACGTAATAATATCGTTTTTTGACGTATTTTTTAACGACATTATATATATATATAAGAGCGAGACTCTTCGCAAGCCGAATTGAGTCACTGTCGGTCACTGGGCGTGTTTCCTAAAATAAATATGCCAAAAATCCACTTTCATCGCAACCGTGCGCCGACGGCTTTGTGGTAGAATATCCGCCTGATGCCAATTCCGTCGGGTTTCGATCCTAGCTAGAGGCAACCGGATGCCTAGCCGCACTGATGAGCTGCGAAACAGTCTGTCTGTGGATGACATTATATATATATGTATATTAGGAGTGGGTAACCCGACATATTTACAATATATAATTTTTTAATTGAACGATTCAGTAATACAGTGTAACCCAAATATAAGAGAGTTTTCGGGACCGGAGAATAAGTCTCTTATATCCGGGTTTCTCTTATATCCCGGTTTGGTTTATTTTGCTTAGGTAAGTATGGCTCTAATTTGGGACCAGAGAAAATCTCTCTTATATCCGACTCTATCTTATATCCGGGTCTCTTATATCCGGGTTATACTGTATATAATTTTTTTATTTAAAGATTACGCATACACTCATATTATTAGATTGGTGCAAAAATAATGACGTTTTTGACGTTAAAAATACGTCAAAAACGTCATTATTTTTGCACCAACCTAATATATATATATACACGCGTGTGTGTGTTTCTGTGTGTGAAATGTAATCATTCAATTAAAAAAAATTATATTGTAAATGTGTCGGGTAACCTCCTCCTAATTTTCGAAACCGCTACTAGGGGTCGCTTTCAGGACTATAAATATTCGGTGATAATTTTTTAATGCTGTCCACTTGCTTTTGCTTCTTGCAAGACAACTTGTAAATATCTCGTAGAAGAACGTGTGCCCTTTGGGGAAACGCATGAACAATACCCCCTCCCCACAAACATACACACACCACACGTACGTATGTACGCACATTCACTCATTACACTGATTTTTCATTCAAATAGATTTCATATTCATTTGTTACACACAATTTGACTTTATCACTTGTAACCATTTATTGTTAATACATAATCATTTGTTTGCACACACACACACACACACACACACACACACATATATATATATATATATATATATATATATATATATATATGTATGTATGGTTGGATAGATGTGAGCTTGTGACCCTGGGTTTCACGCTTTAGCGATCGTCAGTTATACATATATATATATTTATTTATTTATATACACACACTTTTCACACACACACACACACATACATACATACATACATATATATATATATATATATATATATATATATATATATATATATATATATATATATATTCGTTTTTGTTGTTTCTTTACATTTCTCTTCGTGGACTTATATCCCGAGTCTCTTACGTATGTTGTGACCATTTCAGGAGACACGATTGTTTATCTCTCAACGTATAACCGGCCTGACAAAAATGTGTATGCGTGTGCGTGCGAGTGTGTGTAAATTATGGACATTTTATGTCCCGGTTGGTGCAACAAAAACATGTTTGTTAGTTCAGGCATATCTAGAGCATAACAAAATTTGGTCTTCAACGACGTCGAGTTGGCATTCGATACAAAACAGGGCAAAATATTTTCAGTCATGATTTTCTAAGTAGGCCAATCTTTTCAAACTGAAAATTAGTTTGTTTTTATTTCCGTCATTCAATGCGGTCCCAGAGAAACATAACATTTTTTTATCCTAAAAAAGAACCTTTATTTAGTTTTACACGTGGCTCTATCTCAAATTTATATCAGTAAATACAGAAAATGTCACATTATTGATATATGTTGTTTTTGTGTTTTTATCTTGTTTTTAATTATTTCGAAATTTCTTCTATTTTACTTCACCGATTACGCATATAAGCAAATTAATCTGAATTTGTTTATCATCAAAGTTGAAACGAATAAGATGGTTTGGACTAAAAGAAAATTCTTACTACTCTTTACCAGTGCACAATGGTTTTATTAGAAAACCGTAGATGGGAAGGCGAGTCGACCGAGTAGAAGACACTGAAACTAGAAAATTTACTTGCGAAACTTGAATTATTATCGCTATAAATGTTTATAAAAGAAGCAATTAAAAAAAAAAGAATTACATAAATTTTATCAACAAAATATATTTGATAAAATCATTTAAACTCTCAAATCCAATGATATAGGAAAAGACATACTGAAAAGAAAACTATGTAAATATAAAACTTAGTGGAGAACGACTCACAAAAGTTCAACACTGCAAAGATAATGTGATTCAACAACAGAAATACTATATAAAATTAACATACACAATGTTATGAAAATAACAGTTTAATTTGTTGGAAAGATTTTTCTTCTGAAAAGAAGTCTTTTGCTTACAGTCACACCTTTTAAGTCAATAAAAGTTTTTTATGTGTCATATTCCTTTAGGACGTGGGTGTTCATAGAGGGAGAAAAAGACAACAATAACAAAAAAAAAATTCTAAAAAAATAACATTGGAAGAATGCCGGAGAGTACAATGGCAGAAATCTCGTGGATGTGGCAACAAAGATGAAGACAGCAGTCCGAACAATGTAAATAATGTAAATAGGTACGGTATTTCAGATCAGAAATATAAACAGATGTTGGAATAGTTCCAATTTTAGGTATATTTGGGATAGCGTGAAAATATGTTAAAATTCTATTTTCCTGACTTCTTTCTCAGTGTATCTGTAGTGCATAACTGCATTATTATTTTATGTTGTTAATGCTCATAGAGTCTTATATACTGCATCGATCCATTCTTAGGAAAATGACTTCCATGATGTGTATGCTACAGAAGTTCTTGAGCAACAACCACTTTCGGTTCCTTCATGATGTCAAAGTATAATTTTGAAGTTGAAATTGCTAGATATCATCATAAGTACTATGCTAACAGTTTCTTCTCTCCTCCTTCTAGGTTGTGTAAATACCTTCTGATTTCTTCTATAAGATGAAGCAGAAGGTATGTCAAAGATTTTAATGTAATGTCAGTTGTCATATTATATCGCCTTGAACACTGTTCTTTTATTGTCTTTTCTCCTTAATAATGTATTTTATTAAATCCTTTCAATCACATTAAGACTTTGCGTCTTAGAATAAAATTACTGACTTTACGAATGTTACAAATCATATCGCGGATATGTGTATTAGGTGCTGTTATATATATATATATATATATATATATATATATATATATCTGTGTGTGTGTGTGTGTATGTGTGTGAGCAAATATGTGGATATAGATCCGACAGTATGAAGAAAAATAATGAAAAACAAAAATTCGAATATGCAAGTATGCTGTTTTAATGTTGTTTCAATGTCGATGTCAGACGTTTCGGTCTAGTAGACCGTCTTCAGGACATAGTTATTAAAACATAATTAAAATTTAGATGATATTCAAGTCAACATGAAAAGACGATAAACATAAGACTAATCAAAACAGAATAACTGAAATTTTTAAGATCAGCGTTCCGTTTCGCAATACGATCACGTCGGCATCACGTCTAAATTAGAATATATTTTAAATGAAAAAGAATTTTATTTAAATCTAAAATTTATAAGTGCGTTTGTCCAGCATTAATCTTGTCAGAAAAGGGGAAATATTAAAGAAGCCGAGTCTAGTATTCCCCGTGCGTGAGATAGATATTATGCCTGTCTTATAAATCCGTCTAAGATTTTCATTATGAATATATTTTTAAATCCTCACAGAATCAAAATCGAAATTATGATCAGACTTAGTTCGCCCTAGACCGAAACCCCAAAAATATTTTTAAATGCAGAAGTCTGTAACTAAATACTATTAAATTATTCAAATGTTACAGACACACAAGAGTCTAATTCACCAAGGAGGTTATTTACTCTCATTCATTTAACTAAATATATTTCAAAGAAAATTACAGGATTACCGCCGATAAAAATATACATGATTTTTTATATCATTTTTTTATTTTAAAAATATTTAGCTGTCCCTTAGTAATAATCTGATTATGAGAAACAAGGAAAATGCACTGAAGTAAATATAATAATTATTTTCTCCTGTAATGAATGGTGTTTAATCTTTTCCCAGATGAAGAAGATACTTGATGCAACAGATGTGAATCTACCGAAGAATGTTGAGAATAAGATGTACAGAATATCTAAGATTTGTTTTGTTTTGTTTTTAACGGCATAGCAATACATTACAGCTCATTTCTTGTGAGTATTTTTATCAATAAAATATGATATATATTCTGCTTTCACAATGGAAGACAGGGAGAGTAGTCAGCTTTTATGCATATACATGTTTGTGTGAACATAATTATAGAGGCGGTGATATGTGTATCTTATGCTGTAGTTTGGTTGAAGTTATATTTTAGAAAACAGTTTGATTTCTTTGGTAAATTGTAGGATATTATATGTATAAATATCATGAAAGCGTTCTTTCATGTTAGTTGCTTTGGTGGTTGAATTTGTTTAGCGTCATATCAATCTCTATGGGTTATTTAATCCGGACATTTTATGTCTTTAACTAAATATATTTTGAACGCAATTATATGCATTCATCTCTAGATAAAATGTATTGTTGTTATTTTTTTTATAAAAAATATTGTTTTCATTTATTCTATAAAATATCTTTTTATATTTACATGGTGTTTTGTTTGGTGGGTTCATTATTTGCCTATAGCTGGACATGTAACAGGAGCTATCTCCCGAGGTCAGGGTCTACTTGAGAACAACAGTAATTAAGATGAAGTTCCACGTATTGTGTTGCGTATTATATTGGCCCACAAGCATATATTGAATGACGGAAAAATGTTCTCCTGAAACGAATAGTTTAATCCATATAAGGCATGGGGAGCGGAGTCATGCTTTTTTATGGTTTGAAAAATTAAAATGGAAGTATTTATAGAAAAGGCACAGAGAATCTACGTCATGTCAGTGGGAATGTGACAGAAGGCGCAATGCCAGGTCAGGAGCAATAACAATGCAGATTCTTCTTTGGATTTCTTGAAGACCTTATAGATATATAGCAGAAGCACCAGAAAACATATGGTAACAATATTCAAAGCATATACGAATAGGTGGACATATGAATATGTAAGAAAGATTCCAGTGAAAGAAATTGTCTTGCACAACATAGTCAACCATAGCGGAACTCCTAGCAATTGATTTCCTATAATCTTTCGACTTCATGTCATTGGAAAATATTTGTTTGAGAATATGCAATGATTCACTTTTCTCTTTCGTGCAAAAACAACCTGCTTGTTAAGTATTAATATTGCAATAATATGAAACAGTATGACTCCAAATGTTCTGTGTAATCAATATTTTCAACGACGTACGTCTTATAGTTGACTTTAGGCCTCCATCACATTTTTGCACGCTATGCAGTAATTCCTCTTCTTGGTTTCCATCAACTGTATCTTGTTTCATACTTTACATCTTCCCATATCTTTCTGGTTTAAAAAATTGATGTCATGCTTGAATAATGTTGCGGCCTTCTTCCTTTACATCACATTTCATTTGGGTGTCATAGAAATCTTTGTATGACGGTTGGTTTATCTATATTTAATCACAATAGCTATTATTTCAAATGTATATAGACTGATTTAAATCGTATACCTTAAGCATATTTTCGCCTGGTAATTAGAAAAATATCATATTGAGTCTACCTTTAACCTTGTCACAGGCATTTCCTCGACAATTAACATTTTTATCTCACGCAAGGCAATAAAGCCTAAATTCAGGTGTTGAAAGAAATTTACTAAATACTTAATAAAAAAGATTCTCATAAATAAGGCTGTTTTGACCTGAATTTTCTCCTCCGCCCACCCCACAAAAGAGAATAATCACTCCGGCCTCTCTAATTTAAATCAACATAGATAGTAATATTTTCAAGGGCCTTTAACCTTATTTTCTTAACTTAAATGTATTCTTTACATGATAATATACTGAGAGTGAGAGAACATGAGAAGAAACAATTATTATTAAGGGGGGAGAGAGAGAAAAAAAAGAAAGAAAGAGAGAGAGAAAGAGAGAGAGAGAGAGAGACAGTGTCCAATAAAAGAACAGGGGTTATGAAGGACAAAGAAAGCGATTGACATTGCATTTACGTTATTGAAGATCAAAGTTGATGTAAAAGCAAGAAACCGGAAGAGATTTTCACAAATGTTAAGAGCGAGGAAAGTAACTAGATATTAGGATATTTGGGCTAGCTATTAAGATACAACGTCGCAGATTTTCGCCGGGTTAGTGAGGCTCCTTCACAATATTAAATCACAAGTAAAATTCCAAGAATAGACGAAAGTAACCTCAGAACAAAATGTATCGTTTGAAATTAAAAAGTTTATGTTATCAAATATATAAACATGGCTTAGGTACTTCAACTTGGTGAAATAGCTAGTAACCTCGTCTGAATTGATCAATTACAAATAAGTTTTGTTTTCGATCCTCATTGGGTACTCCATACTTTTGGCTTTGAGTTCCGTCTAAACTATATTTAGTAAATTGCTATAAAACCTCAACTTAGGCGTCAGACGTTCAATGTTATCTAATTTATCGTTTATTAAAAGCTATATTATATATTTTATAGAAAAATCCAACCCAGCATCAAATAGGTTTACACTATTCACATAAAGATAAATCCTTTTTTTATTTATATAAATTTCTCTTAGCCATATGGGTTGTAATAATAGTTATGGAGCAAAACACTAAAGATAACTAAATAACAAGGAGCTCACCATTTGCCACACATATTCTAACGAATTTTCTGGCCTCCATGTCATATGCCAGTGTTGTGACGTTATTACCCATCGGTACTGATTGTGTGCCTGAAAAAATAAAAGGGAGACATAATATAAAAATAATATATATCAGATGCTAAAAATAGCAAAATAAAACACACACTAATCCCCATATATATATATATATATATATGTATATATATAAAAGAAAAACAGACCATTTTAAGGTACCATTAATAATTTATTTCACCAGAGTCCTTTTAAAGGACGCTGGATCATCAGATAGCACGTCCAACAACGCAATGAAAAGAAAAATGTATATGTCTGTATTACTGTTTTCTGTCTCCTCTTTCTTTTTCATTTTTCCTTTTTCTTTTCTCCCTACTCCCCTCCCATTTCTATATATCATTTCCGTTAAGTTAACCATCTAAATAGGTCAAGGTCTGGTCACTCCTCCTCCCACAATATAAAATGTACTTGAGAGAGATATGAAGTTAATCCCTCCCTACAATCTACTATGTCTATTTAACTATCCCTCTTACACTCTCTGTTAAATTACAAAAACTTACATACCCATCAATTTTAATTTTATTTTTCGTTGCATTTGATTTTTGGACGTGCTATCTGCTGATCCGGCGTCCTTTAAAAGGACTCTGGTGAAATAAATTATTATAATGGTACCTTAAAGTGGTCTGTTTTTCTTTTAAATATTAGCTCTGGATTTACATTGAGCTCTCAGGATTTCATCCTCCTTTGGATTACCCATACAGATTACCAAGTTCTTCATAACTTATATATATATATATATATATATATATATATATATATATATATATATAATAGACTCCGTTTTTTGTTGGGTTTTTTGTTGGGCTTATATGAAGAGTGAAATATTAATTTAAAATTAAAATGGAATAAAAAACGGTTTTAAAAATAATTTCAAAATATAGAGGTAAAAGAATGCAAGGAATTAATGGAAAGAGAATTGGCGGCAGTATTAAAGTAGAGGAAAGAAAAAATAGAATTATTTATACTTTGGACATTTGAAGAGAGAGTGAATATTATGGAATTATAGTAGGTAATTATGTAAAACCTATAATATGGAAATTTGAATGTGCGTATAAATATATATATATATAATAGACTCCGTTTTTTGTTGGTCTCAGTGTACAATATTACAATTTAATTCATATTTTCTATTCTATATTTAGATATACTAGAAAAAATATCGTTGCTGACTTGATATCTCGGTTTCAGACATTTTGCCATCGTCCATAACGTATCTTTCCTGTACCTTTTCTATAAAGATTTTCATGGTCATTCTTCTGATGTGCTTTCGTCTTTCGTACTTAGACTTAACGAATTTAAACGCATTACTAGATTGCTAGATTTGTTCATTTTAAAATTGATATTATAGATGTAACATCCACCCCAACAATTTTATATAGTACACCATCCACGTTTTATATTAGGTTAAATTTAGTATAAACACCCATGTATCACCTGAACTCCTGTTTTAATAGAAAATACGCTTTGCATTAATTTTAATGTTGAATAATATCACAACCCGTGCGACATTGAGCTGAATTTAATTCTTTCCTACTGTTATGTTAAAGATACCGAATCAATTTTGATCTATACGTCAACTGCTTACTGGAAACAATAAATAATACATAGGTACTGTTATAAATTAGGACATAATAATTTATTTAGAATTTTAAAAGTTTTTCTTTCAAATGGACAGTTCTACTAACTAACCCATTGCTGTAGGGAGAAAAGGTGGATTAATATATTTCCCAAGGTTACTTGCGCGGATGACAATATAACGAACACAACTGGAAATTGAACTCGGCTATCCGATTAATAATTTTGGTCAATTATCAATTACACTATCCGTACACCCAAGCTTACTGGAGCTGGTTTTTGCAAGCCGTCAGCCATGTAGGTACTCACCGGGCTCAAAGTTTTTTTTCTTAACTTCGGTGTGGCATCCAACCGTTACGTCAAATTGTGACGTCAGCCGATCCCGGGTCTTGTCCTGCTGTCACGGCACCAATTGTGGCATCCAAAACCGATCCAGAGTCTTATCCCGGTCGCGGCGCCAATTGTGATGATCTAACCTTTAAGTGATTCGGATGGGAATCTGGTTAGATTCGTCGTTCCCAACTCCCTTCCAACGTCTGGTTACCGAAGTAACTACTTTGATCTCCAGTCTGCCTACCCACGTTGTGAATTGATCTTAGGCAGACGAAATCAATCACCGTTGGGGCCGTACTGCAAGCTCGAGTTCGAATGAGGGCGGTATCGCACAAGTACGGGCAAAAGAAAATAAAATAAGTCGAAAATGGTATCAAAAAAAGGATAACAATACTTTATATCTGGTTGCTGGATACATAGGACTGCGTCTATCTCCCGACCCGCTATATGGATTGTGACACGTGGTTTTCAGGCGAAACTCACAAAGCTTATTTTGGTGGTGTGAGTCTAAGTCGTCCTTCAAAAAATAAATTGTTCTTGGTTTGAAGATGAGTTCGGAAGTTGCGCGAATCTTGGTCAGCTCTTCGTAGCGGGGCTTCAGAGCTCTCAACTGGAACTCTCTCTCGAACTTAAAACTAAACTCAACTGAAACTCTAACTGATTTTTGCTCGCTGCGAATTTGCTTATATGGACGCCAATTCAAAACCGGGGGTGGGCTCGTCGGGGTTTGAGGTTGCTTGATAAGTCTAAATCCATAAACCCCTTCTTTGTCTTCGGTCAGGAAAAATTCATTATTTCCATTTTTGGAAGTCTTCTCTTACTCCCACCTTCTCTTATTTTCATATGGACATCTTCCCACTTCTTCGTAGTAATCCCTCATACTTTTACTCACTGCGGCTGCCTCTTTGCGTCATATAAGTTAAGTCTCGCCTCTCTTCCTCTCTCTTTTCCTTGTCTTTTTCCTTTCCTTCTTTTTCCTTCATTTTGCGCCCCTAAATGGTGTCACAATCCTCCACTAACCTATTTGTCATTTACTCGTAAATGACACCTAAACCCAAATACACAATTTAGCATGCATCATGCATCTGTCCCATGCAATTCTATTCTACTGTTCTACATGCAATGTAATGTTCTTTCATATTCTTCTGTTCTACATGCAATTGTAATGTTCTTTTTCATCTTCTTCTGTTCTACATGCAATGTAATGTTGTTTTTTTTCAACTTCTTCTGTTCTACATGCAATGTAATGTTCTTTTCATCTTCTTCTGTTCTACATGCAAATGTAATGTTCTTTTTCGTCCTCTTCTGTTTCTACATGCAAATGTAATGTTCTTTTCATCTTCTTCTGTTCTACATGCAAATGTAATGTTCTTTTCATCTTCTTCTGTTCTACATGCAAATGTAATGTGTGCGTGTGCCTGTGGGTGCATGTGTGTGTTTACTATGGCTTGTTCTTCTTGGTCAATGTTTTCCTCTCCGCTGTGGGGGGGGGGGGTTCCGCCACACGCGTCGGTCTCACGCCAGCCTCCTCCGCCGATTCCAGGGAGTGTAATAAACTGAGATATCCTTTCTCCTTGGAATAATCTTGCCCTACCTCAACCGGGCTGCATCCAGCTGCGTTAGCTCATTTCTTAGTTTGTTTATTAGTGACTCGTATGGTTTTAAATCTATCACGAATGTGATCAACCATTTAGACCTGGTTATTATTACTTCACTCGTCTTTTTAAAAATGGTATTTCGGCTGTACTTCTCAGCTTCCGCCATCGTCACCATCAGTGTGGCCACCATCATCATCATCATCAACCCTTTCATTTTGATCATTCCTGCAAGGTAACAAAATTCTCTTGTTTTTATTCTTCATAACCATTCAGTTTTGCTCAATTCTTTACTCAATTATTCCATAATTTCTTACTAAGTTCAGCTCTTCCCTCCTCTAACTAACTCCTAGCAGACAGAACGGTCCGGGCAGGTGTGCGTGGCGCCCACTACAAAGGTCGTACTTCATGACACCACTGATGGCCAGTCAGCAATGCCAATACTCTTCTTCCGTCCCTCGTGAGGTGCAGCTCGCGACTCCATCCTTCCATCCACATCCACCACAGTCAGCCAGTAGGTTTTTGGATGAGCCAGTGTCGTTATCTGTCGATACCGAGTGGTTCTATTCTACACAGCCTTCTTTGTTCTACTGAGACTCGGGGTTCTTCACCCTTCTTAATCTCATCTTCAGAGGTAGTTCCTGCTCAACCTCTAACCTTCCCTCTGTGTTTAATTCCCGTTCAGGTGTGTTGTCCTCTTCTTCCTCTCCTGATTCTTCCTTCTGTTTTGAGTCCTCGCCCTGGACGTCTTCATTACTTCTTGACTCGATGTCTAACTCTCTCCTGTTTCTTAGTCTTTCTTTGAGCTGGGAAAGGGGTATTTGATCCTCTTCCTCCCACTCGTTGAACTCTTCGACTTGTTTAGGGTGCCTCTTTCTAGAGCCTTTGACTGCTTGATTGGATCTCTTCGCTTTTCTCATCCTTTTCTTCGGACATGGGGGTGCGATGGCGACATCACAGGGTCTTCTCTGCACCGATTCAGGCGACGACTGAACGTCGCTGATCCCCGCCGAGGGTTCCAGCTCCGTCACTCGGATTGCTTCGTCTATCTGGCCAAGTCGATCTATCTCTTCATTTTCCTCGGAATCTTCCTCCGTCTCTATTTCTTCCGGCTCAACCAAAGTTACTTTCCTTGTCCTTGTCTTCTTAGGCCTTGGCTCGCTCATTTTCAGGTTAGCTATTTCAGCCTTCTTTAGGTCATTGTCATGGACCCTCCTTGCTCATCCTGCCACTTGGTCCCATATTACATATGATACTGGGCCCGTCTGCTCCACTATCCGGTAGTACGGTTCCCATCTTTGGTCCAGCTTTCCTTCTCTCTGGTGGATTTTATAGTAGACAGGGTATCCAACCTTCAATTCTATTACCTTTCTTTCAGCATTCACTCTCTCATTTCTTCTCTTCTGTGCCCTCTTTATTCTTCTTCTGGCCTGTACAAATATCTTATGTTGTTGTTCCAGCAACAGCTGATGATGATCTTCTCCCATATACTTTCTTCGGGCTACAATAGGTTATCCACAGGAAGGACTGCCAAACAACATAAAGTAAGGAGAAAATCTGGAGGTTTCGTTTATCGTAAATCTCACGGCCGCCAGAGCCTGTGTCAAATACAAGTCCCAAATTCCAGTGTTCTCTCTGGTCAGCTTGGCCAATACATCTCCCAAGGTTCTATGAAACCTTTCCACCTTAGCATTTCCTTGGGGGTGATATGGAGATGTTTTTACGTGCTCTATATTTAAACCTGTCAGCACCTCTCTCATTATGCTGTTTATATTCTCTGTGCCGTTATCAGTGACAAGTTGGACAGGGGCGCCATACCTAGGGAAGATTTCACTTATTATCAAACCCGCCACCGTTCTAGCCTTCTTGTCCGGTACTGCAAATGCCTCAGGCCAATTTGTTAGCCAATCAACAAAACTCACTATATAGTTGTTTCCTTGTGCAGTTTCCCCATATGGTCCTGATACATCCATACTCATTTTCTCGAAGGGGAAGTTCGGCACGTCCATCTCTTCCAATGGTGCCATTTCCTGCCTTCTGCTCTGCGACTGGCATACTACACAGCTCCGAACATAGTTAGTGACCTCTCCGTACAGTTTGGGCCAATAGTACTTTCTCCCTATTAGATCATATGTCCTATCAATTCCCATGTGACCCAACCTATCGTGGCACTGTTCCAATATCTCTGGTCTTAAACTTTTGGGCACATACAACTTGGGCTTGACTTCCTCATCCCTACCTGAGAGATAATACAGCCTTTTCTCTATTATGGCATACTTGGTGGTCTCTCCTGCCTCCACCTTTTCTCTAAGGGCAGCTATTTCAGTGTCCGCCTGCTCTTTCTCAATTTCTTCTGTCCAGTAGGGATCTGTTATTATCTGTGCGTCCCCTTCCTCGTCCGATTCTAATATAGAGCGATCTTTTAGCTTATTAGAGTTAATTACTCCGATTCTATAGGCTTTATCATCTACTCCCTGCTCTACTTTTACAGATCTTTCTTCCAGTTGTTTAGGTATTCTTGAGAGTAAATCTGCGCACGTGTTTTCCTTCCCTGACAAATATTCTATCTTACAGTGGTAGCCACTTAACTTTAGCGCCCACTGTTGAATATTCTTATTATTTGTCCATTCTGCCTGCAATAGGTACTGCAGATGCTTGTGGTCTGTTTTCATAGTAAAGACCGCACCATTCAAGTAGTAGTCCAGTTTTTGGAGAGCATACATGATAGCATATGCTTCTCTTTCTATTACTGGCCATCTCTGTTGTGTCTCTGAGAGCTTATGAGAGAGAAAGTATATCGGTATCTCCTCTGGTATGCCTGGCACTGGTCCTTCTTTATTGGGACACGGCTGGGTAAGAATTGCTCCTACACACTGCTCACTGGCATCAGTGTATAGTACCATGGGCTTGCTGAGGTCTGGGTACGTCAGCAGTGGGACGGCTGTCAACTGTTCTTTTAACGTATCAAATGACCATTGATAGTCCTCTGTCCACTTGAACCTAGCGTATTTCTTCGTCAGGGCTACTAGTGGTATGGCAATTCTCGAGAATGCCGGGACGAATCGTCGGTAGTAACCTATAGCTCCTATAAAACCACTTACTTGTCTCACTGTCTTAGGTTCTGGCATTTCCCTTATGACTTTCACCTTATCCATGTCGGGTTTAATACCGTCTCCGTTTATAACAAAGCCCAAATATCTAGTCTCCTCCTTCAGAAACTGACACTTCGACAATTTCAATTTTAAGCCGTGTTTTCTTAACCTTCCCAACACTTGTTTTAGATGGAAAAAGTGTTGTTCTACTGTTTCTGAAAATATCAAAATATCATCCAAATATGCCATGGCAAAGCTCTCGTATCCTCCTAACACTATTGACATCAGCTGTTGGAAGATTCCCGGGGCATTAACTAAACCGAATGGCATCACCCTGAACTAAAACAGTCCCAGGTGACACGCAAATGCGGCCTTCTCCTTGTCAGCCTCATCAAGGGCTACCTGCCAATACTCGGACCTCAAGTCCAACGTAGAGAAGTACTTTGTTTTCCCTAATAATGCAAGTATATCATCTATTAGTGGCAATGGCACCGCCAACGGCTTCGATATAGAATTCAGTTTCCTAAAATCTACACAAAACGGTGCCAGCCATCTTTCTTACCTACTATTACGATTGGAAAGCTCCAAGGGGAGATCGATCTTTCGATCATCCCAGCTTCCAACATCTCTTCTACCGCCTCTTCCACAAAGGGTCTCTTATGAATAGGTATCCGGTAGGCTTCTGCTTTCATATACACTTTACGGCTGCCATGGGTGAAACATGTCAACCATACGGCTCTATTGTTTTGTTTGTAGTCGTGTGAAAAAACCTAAAAACACACGCCAAGTACGGCGACCCCGGTCGGTTTTCATAAGCTCTCAGCCGTGATGTTGACTGCGACTGAAGAGAAGGCGCTTTTTCATTGCAGTTGAGGCGCTCGGCCGTAAGGCGACCCCGGTCCGGTTCCATGAGCTCTCAGCGTGATGTTGACTGCGACTGAAGAGATAGCACTTCTCCATTGCAGTTACGATGCTCGGCCTTACGGCTACACCCGTTGCGGTTTTAAGGGCTCTCAGCCGCGATGTAGATAGTAACAGACCAGAATAAAGGAAGTTAGATCACAGAAATCTTCTTACCATGACACCCCGTCACTGTTCGCTCTTCTCTCAAAAACAGACATCATATACACAAAATGAAAGGCATATATAAGCGGTCATACATCCATGCATTAAGAAGACACGCACATATACATACCCACAAAGATTTAATTTTGAAAGTGAATTCAAACAGACTATTAAAATATTACTTACATGGGAAAAGATATGTACATAAAAAGAGGGTTCAATTGATAAATTTCAAGAGGGGTAAAATAGTAAAACAAATATTCGGTAATGTCCCAATATTAAACAAAATAATTCCCCAATATTAAAAGATTTTACATTAGAAATACTATGGATACATTAAAAAAAACTTTGGCGTGAACATGTGCAATCTTTCAACAGTAGTACTCATAAATACAAGACACCATTATCCAAGTATTTTGGGAGTTTAAAAAAAAGAAAAAACAAGACACCTACTCTTAAATGGAAATTAATTAAGAGAGCTTGAACATGTATTTCTCTATATGCCCTTTGTTATTTATGTCTTAATGAAAAATTTGAAATCATTCTATTTAAATAATCTTTAAATCAAAGGAATGAACTCACCGTTAACTGTAAACATAGCTCAAAATTTAACTTACTATAACGGTAGTAATATTTTTGACGATAACGCAATGTTACTGTAAGTTTAGTTTATTACTCATATTATCTGCTAATCCTCCTATCTGTGTACATACATGTATGCATAGATTTATTATGTTGTTTGTGCGTGCACAAGTGTGTGTATTTTTATTGTTATATGTATATATGTGTATGTTCATTTTATGTATATATCCAGAGTGCGAGTACTATTTGAGAACATATTTTTGCGCTTGTATATGTATGGGTGTGTATGCCTATGTACGTATGTGTGTTTGCGTATATTTATATATATCTGTGTATATCTATGTATGTATATATATATATATATATATATATATATATATATATATATATATATATATATATATATATATGGATATATGTATATCTTAGTTCCTTTGAATGAATTATCTATGCTAACTAAAAACTAATTTCGTTTGATAGTGATTTTAAAATTGCTTGTGGACTTAATAATCGACAGTTGTGTTTTGTTACATTCTAATCTAGTATGGACTCTGAATTCTATATTATCATTTGGATAATATAGTTATATATATACATATATGTTGCTGTGTAGGTTGCTATATTGATATTTATTTCCGTGTGTGCATACATGCATATACATATGTGCATATATGTATATGTGTATGTATGCATATATATATATATATATATATATATGTCTGTATGTGTGTGTATATATATATGTGTGTGTGTGTGTGTGTGTGTGTATGTGTGTGTGTGTATATTTATGTATGAATCTATTTGTAGTGATGGTTGTGTGTACACTTACGTATGCATATATATATATATATATATATATATATATATATATATATGTATATATATATTGTTATATATTTGTACCCTTGTATGTGTATTCATGTGTATATATGTATATATGAGATATTTACATATATTCGTGTTTTTATTTGTTTTCTTTTTTATATATTAGATGTTTTATTTTATTTTAAGTGTTGCATTTTACCTGGACATTTGAATTTGGTGTTCTTTATGTATTCGTATGCCTATATATTTATTTTTTTGTCCATTTATATATATATATATATATATATATATATATATATATATATATATATATATATATATATATATTTGATTGGACATGATTCTGTGTTTCACGCTAGACAAACTCATAACCATTCAGCTAAATATGTTAGCTCTATCACTGATATTGCTCGATCACGCATGTCTTAATTAGTTTTTTTTGTTTTTTTGTTTTAAGTCTACCGATTTAATAGAATTTATATTAAAAACAATTGTCTTGTAAATGGAATTTTTAAAGCATTCTGAATGTAAAAATAAAGAAAAAAGTTTTGTTGAAATCGGTTCAAAAATTTAGGAAATTCGATCCCATATATAAACGAACACACACACACATACACACACACACATACACAAACAACCTGGGTTTTATAATGAGTATAACTCGATTTGAGTTGTTCCCCTTTCTTTCTTGCGACAGCGAAGCCTCTTAATCGTTTTTTTTCAAATTGATTTCGTGCAAAAACAATTATGTTTTTCCAATTTTTGGCGCTGTCAGAACCACAGCAAGGTAATTTTACGTAGTCCTGTGAAGTGTTGCTGAAATCGGTTGAAAAATGTAGGAAATTCGATCCAATATATAAACAAACAGACGCACACACACAACCTGGGTTTTATAAGTGATATATATATATATATATATATATATATATATATATATATATATATATATATATATATATTCGAATTAATTACTATTTTAAAAATATGGTCCCATTGCTACACAGGAATTATCATGTTTCAAAAGAGATACAAATATTGTAAATTTAATTATAAAATTAAGTTTAAACTCAATAGTTACATTCTAGTATCAACGTTTGAAATAACCTAATTAAGAAGTTCACTTAACTTACAAGCAGAGTCAATCATAACATTTTAACCTGCTATGTTTACGGAAAAATTGAATCATTTTCATAAGGAGTGTTTGGGTGGTAATTTTCCTAGAAAACTTACGTATCAAATGTAAGTTAATTTCAAAATCAGGTTAAGTTAAGGTGCGGTAGCGGTGTCTGCTCACAAACAATGACATCCGTTTTTCGTGTGTCGTCTGGGTTTTTCAATGATAAAAGTTTTTGGCATTTTTACATGGCCGCTTACTTTATAATTTTAAACATAAAGAGTTCTTAAAGTGGTCGTCAGAATATGAGTAAGTCTTATTTTTAATATTGTAAAGTACTTTTGTACTTCTAATAACTAACAGACTATACGTTATTTCTAAATATATATATATATAAGAATTTAAAAAAAAACATTATTAATCAAAGATAAAGTTTAAATATGTATATTTCATCTTAAATCTCTTTTTCAGAATTAAACGTTATTTAAGGAAAATATTTGACAGTGTCTACAAAAATAGCCATTTCATTTCTTTGATTAAGCAAATTATTAAATTTTCAGAAACTTATTAATGTATAATTTTTCATGTAGCATAAAAAACATGGGTCATTAACAAGCTCTAGCTCTTTGTATTATTTCCATTTTACTCTTGGTGTTTTATTGGTAACTTTTAAGTGCCAGATACATTTAGACAGGGACGTCTGATTTCTGTATTTATTATTTTAAAAAGACATTTGACGTTGGTTCCAACGTCATTTGAAATCTTGTTTTGTGCAGCAGATGTAGATTTTAACTATGCCTGGATCATCAGGGGCAAGAAATATTGCAATGATAAACCAATGGCTCTATGCAACATTTATTATTAAGAGGATAGTTTTGAGGATTTCTACAGTGCGTAATTTTTCCTCATCTTCATTTCTGTTTATTTTAGGATCTAGATTTTTTGATTTTGGTTTAAGTGTTTACTGAATATATAAGCATTATGTTTCTTAATAATCATTTCTATGTTTTCAGTACAACATTAACTTAATTTAAGGGTATTTTTATTAAAAATTGTACTGAGTTTACTGTCTCAAAGAAAATGTTGATCAGCTAATACAAGGAAATCTTGTCCTAATGTATTGTTTGTTCTTTCTTATATATATATATATATATATATATATATATATATATATATATATGTGTGTGTGATGCAGTTTAATTTATATTACAATGAGTCATTCATACAAAAAGTAAATTAGTTAAGCTATTGATATAAAATAGCGAAATCTCTTCGCTAAGCAAATTTTAAAGATGCATTAACCCACTAATCATTCTATGAATATTATGATCCTTGTTTTGTAAAATTATAAATAAACTATATAGGTACGTTCGACAGATATAGCAGTCGTCATCAGGCATAGAAACTATTTTGTTTTTGGTAAAATTCAGGTAGCATCCGAGAGGAAAAATATAATCCTCATCGAAATATGTTGTTTTTTTAGTGTGTTATTGATAACGGATACAAACTTCCGGAGCATGCAGTCGCAACGCTAAGGTTGAATTTTTGAAAATTTAAGTGAGTGCGTTATTTTTTTTTTTTACTAATATGGCAATTCAAGATTGTTTTTTGTTTTTTGTTTTTGCTGTAGAAGTTTATCAGCCAATGGCATGGACTAAATAACTAACTAATAAACTAAATAACTAACTAATAAACTCCTACAACAAAAAAAATCTGAAGGGCCGAGTGGTAAAACACTATTTCACAATAGAAGAAAGAGCCATCCCGACGTTGGCCGATAAGCCTGTTCAAAGTCTAGGTAAATCCTTTTGTAATGCTCTGAAGGACACACCAGCTATCGAAGCTATACGTATTGATTTTGACTCGTGGCTGGCGAAAATAGATAAATCGGGATTGCCAGGGTGCTTCAAAGCCTGGCTATACCATCACTGTGTGCTCCCACGAGCATTATGGCCACTCCAGACATATAACGTTCCCATCTCGACTGTGGAGACTTTAGAGAGAAGAGCTAGCAGTTTCCTCCGTAGATGGTTAAGATTACCTCGGTGTTTAAGCAGCGCAGCCTTATATGGATCATCCAATGCCATCCAACTGCCATTCAGAGGACTAGTTGAGGAGTTCATGGTGTCACGGACAAGGGAAAGCTACCATTATAGAAACTCCAGAGATCCCAGAGTATCAGGTGCGGGAAATGAGATCAAGACTGGCAGAAAATGGAGTGCTACTAAGGAACTAGCCATCGCAGAAGGGTAAAAGCAATAATGGGTTCAGTCGCACAGGGCAGAGCAGACCTGGGGTTGATTCCCTCCTACAAATTCGGAAAAAGCACCGTGAAGGAGCGTCAACACCTGATACAGGACGAAGTAAGAGCAGGGATGGAGGAAAAGCGGATGACAAAAATGGCAGGTTATAGCCAGCAGGGCACGTGGACCAGGTGGGATGGTGTAGATCGGCGGAAAGTGTCGTGGTCAAATCTTTGGAATACCGACTTCAGCCGATCTAGATTCCTGGTTCAAATGGTGTACGACGTATTACCAAGCGCGACCAACCTACACCTATGGGGGAAAATAGATTCACCAAATTGCCCCTTGTGTTCGGGTAGGGGATCACTGCAACACATATTAAGTGGGTGCAGAACAGCTCTGACAGACGGGCGCTATCGGTGGCGTCATGACAAGGTTTTAGAGGCGATAGCACTCATTATTACTGAAGCTTTACAGAGTAATAAACTCATCCCGGAAAGAAGAGCTATCCGCTTCGTTACAGCAGGTGCAAAGCCGAGTAAGAAGGTTGCAAAATCTCATTCAGTTATCGTCCGCGTCGCATTGGCAAATGCGAGTCGATCTCGGGAAACAAATAAAATTCCCAACACACATATCGTCCTCCAAACTACGTCCAGACATAATCGTTTATTCGGACGCCACAAAAAAGATTATTTTGCTGGAGTTAACTGTCCCATGTGAAGAGCATATGCAAGAGGCATTTGAGAGAAAATATAGTAAATACGAAGGACTCTTAAATGACTGCAGAACTAAAGGATGGCACACTCATTGTTTCCCTGTCGAGATCGGCTGTAGGGGGTTCGCCGGACAGTCAATGATACGAGCCCTTACTAGCCTAGAGACAAAAAAGAAGGCGGCCGATTCAAATGATCCTGGAGTCCGTCGAGAAGGCCACCAGGTGGTTGTGGATAAATAGAGCTAATGAGTGGCCCAAAACTACAAAATAAGAACGTTCCCAATGTAGATGTACACACTCCATAAATGCCATCACTAAATACTTTTAAGACTGATTAGTAGATATATATGTGAAATTTGTGTATATAGATGACGAGAAACTTGCGAGAATCAATCTTTCGAGTTGCATTTAGTCTCATATGCAATGACTCCTTACTGGTCTTCCGAGTAGATTTAATTTATTACAAAACATTCTTACAAGTAATCTTCCCCCCCCCCACCTTTTTTTTTTTAATGGAATTTTATTTTTTTTTTTTTTTTTTTTTTCTTAGGAGTAACTTATTTTAGCTAAATTTACACGCTATTTTTTTCTTTCAACTATTTTTCGATATGTAAATATCTCGATCATTTATTTTGAGGAATTTTAGTTATTTCTCTTAGTTTTTAAACGAATTCTTTCCGTTAAGGATAATTTTTTTGTGGGGTGGGGGGTAACTTATTTAATATTTACACGTGTTATTTTTTTTTTTAAACCAATATTTAACATGTAAATAAATAGCTTGATTAATTTATCTTTAAGCGATTTTAGTCAAATGTTTTTCTCTTAGTTTTTAAAGTTGTAAATAGTCTGTCATTTTAATCACTCTGTTGTAAACGTTTTATTAAGTGTAGTTTCGAAAAGAAAAGAAAATAAGATAAAAAGTAAAAAGAAAAGAAAGACCAAACAAATAAGTTAGTTAAAAGGGGAGGTAGAGAAAGAACATGTCGCAAGACGAGCCAATATAATAAATCGTTTGTTTTATTTTGTTTTGTGTATATATGTGTTCGTGTATATATATATATATATATATATATATATATATATATATGTATTCATGTATGCATGTATGTATTGTAAATGAGTTATCAAAAGCAAAAGTAGGAAGCCTGAATTGTTTTAACAAGTTTATTAACTTTTGATACAGTGAAACAGTGTAGAATAGAAAATAGGTGAGATAATGTTTAGCCCAGATTGATTTCGGATTTCCAGCAAAAGCTACTGCTGCTAATTCTCCGCCTGCTACTCCTCTTAATGTAGGAGTTTTTATATGTCTTTCGTCCGATGGCCGAGTCCAGACTTGTAAGGAATCTTTCTCCCTCACAACATTTCCTCTTTTTGAGATTTCACCTCGTCTGGAGGCCATACCTCTTTCTTCTGGTATCCATGTTCAGAAATTCTGTTGTACTTCTTCTCCTTTTACTAATCGATTTAGTATAAATTGTTTCTGTTATATGCACATTAAATACATCGTGTAATATCTGAACTGATTATTCCAAACTTGTATGTTTACTGTCAGAGTAACTTTTCTTCAATTGGTCTACGTGACGTTAATGTATCACCTAAGATCTTTGAGCATATATAATACCCTCCCTTTTTCTCAGTTATCATTTACTTTTTATAAATTTTAAAGAATATTTTTCACCTGGGTTTAAATATTTAAGAGTATCTGTCTTCTTTTTTGTATTCATTTTTTTTCTCAGGCAGCTGTCTATCAAATACAGATTTTACTTTTCTCATAAACATCAAACCTGATGTGTTAAGATTAGCTGTGGTACGATATACTTGACTGAATTGTTGAATTTCTATCTCATCTTCGTCACCAAACTGCTGTAACTGAGTTATGAAAGCAGCAGTAGAATTTACGAATTGTTTTAAAAACAAGTTTATTAACTTTTCGTACAGGGAACATAATGTAGGTTAGAAACTAGGGACTTATTGCTTTCAGAAAAAAAAAACTACTTCTCCTTCTGTTACTCTTCTTGATTAGGAGTATTTTTTATGGTTTTCGCCTGGCAGCCAAGTCCAGAATTGTAGGGAAATATTCTCCCTCATAACTGTATGTACGTATATATGCGTCTATTATATAATGCTGCTAGAAACGTATTTTCGCTCTATGCCTGATATCCATCTTTAAGTTTCGAACAGATGAGGCTAAGTAATTACATGACATGTTTTTAGTTTAATGTTTTAGATTTTTAGTAATTTGTAGTGTTGAAACAAACTATCCACTTCACTGGCTATTATGTTTTATTTCCTTAATATTTAAATGGCGGACCGCTTAGAAACAACAGATAATTTACATAATACGAAGGTATTTTTCTGAATGTGTGCTGGAATTGTTAGAGGCTTATAACGTTAAGTGGATAAACCCAGTTCGAATTCAAGTTGAAATCGTTGAATTCATTCTTGCTCAAATACTGATCTCTATCCATGGCTGGCAAGCTTTATAAGAATTTTAAATTCTGTGGGACGTCCTTGAACTGTAAGTAAATTTCACTCGGCATAGTTGTAGTATAAACCCTATTTTTGCTCTGCAGTTTCTGAACATATAAATATGCTACTGACCTTGTTGATGTACTTGGAACCGAGTGGTCATGATAAAGATGTGAAACTCTTAAACGACTACGATAGTTCGAATAGCCACACCATGTACATAACAAAGGATTTTTGGAAATAGACTATGTCTTTAACAAAGTGGTATAAAACTTTTTTCTTCTTAGTTTTCTACCACCGAATACATTGGGTAACGCGTTAGATATCACTAAAATATAGGTACCTAAAAAGAAAAAAAAAAGAAGCGATATCCACCATTTAGAAAGCATTTAAAATATATGAAAAATCTTTCTTGAAGATTTTATTTTAATTTCGAGTTAATGGACTAAATTTGATATTCGTATTAAGAAAAATACGTTGGTGTATTTCAAATAGAATTTCAATTGATTTCAATTATTTCCTTCTAATTATCAATAAATTCTAATAAATTCGTACACTGACAAATCTGTCGACACAATTATCTTTATAGACATTATACTTATTCGAATTGTTGCCATTAACTTTATTGTTTTTATCATGTTTCAGCGGTTGTGCCCACCGGTCTTTCTCAGGTGAGTAATGATCTGGGTAACCTACAACGAATTCCGAATTGAAACCTTTCAAAAAAATATATCTCTTGTGAAAATTTAGCTGATTTAATGTTTACAGTATCTGAAATGAAACAAATATTAGTTACATTGAGTTTAAAATATCCCATGAAAGCTTTTGTTTTCAAACAAGATGGGGGATAGTTTTGAAGTGATATATCGACAGGCTATTAAACATTTGTAACTATCCTGTAATCGTAAATCAATTACAAATATGTTAAGTATATAATTGCATTTTATGTACATAGTCTTCACAACCTTACCCCTTGCTAAAACGTTTGATGAAAATTTTTTAGATAATTACTAATACATTTTAAATTTATTATGGATAACGCGCTTATGTTTTGATTTTACAAAATTGACAAATTTATGCACACATATAAAATTAAAATTATTTTTAAAATTCTGAGTGTCGCTGAATTGTAGGAAGTTTTTCCATTTATGATTTTTAAATACCGTGTAACCCGGATATAAGAGACCAGGATATAAGAGAATCCCGGATATAAGAGAGATTTTATCTGGTCCCAAATTAGAGCCTGTGTTAATGTAAACAAAATAGACCAAACCCGGATATAAGAGAAACCCGGATATAAGATACATCTTCTCCGGTCCCGACAACTCTCTTATATCCGGGTTACACTGTATAATTTTAATGTAGCAATAATGTCACTTGACTGCTACAAATTAATACAGAATTTTAAGAGATTTAAAATAATGGTGAACATAATTTATTTTATTGATAAATCAATTAAATTATTTTCTAATTAAATAATGTCTTATTGCTATTGCAATTTTCACTATACGATTCAATGTAACTGCGGCTCATGTTTGATGAGTTAAATTCTCCGAGGAGTTTTCTTATAAGTAATATAAATACGCATTGAGCGATAGAAAAAAGAATTTCTCCAAATAACTTATTGCGCTAAAAATAACGTCGGATGCAAAGCCAATTAAAAAATTAATGAATACTTTCTGTTTTCTAGGGAAGACCTCTTCAATGATAATCGATATACAGAAAGAATATATGTAAAAAGCTGCTGTAATTCAATTTAAACTTGCAAGTATTAAAAAAATAAGTAGAGAAAAGGAAATAAAAGAAGAGAAGAAATGTTTTGAAAATTAAAATCAAAAAAGAAAAAAATCATATCTTAATATTTATTCATCATAATAGGTACAAAATGTGCCACAAGGGCTAAAAAGTGGTGGGGGGGAAAAGACTGGTCTTCTCTAGTACTACCTCACAACTAACTAGTCTCATTCGCTGACCCATTCGTACTTACAATTTTCCTTTCACCATGACAACGCATTTACTCGTGGCTGTCACACCACAATCAACAAAATACCACATTTTCTCTGTGAAAAGCCCTAACATGAATTTTTATTTACACAGTTATCGAGGGATGGGGAAAAAATCAAAAACCAAATTGTTTATATACAATGAAAAATAAGTTTGTACAAGAAACTAAACAAAACAATATTTCGATTAACTGGGTTGAAACAAATCCAGAGAACAGAGACATCTGTCACCTAAAAAGGGGGTGAGGTGGAGACAAGTAACTAAAAAGGAGGACAAAAAGGCGGGACTTATGTACTTACATGCTCTAGCTATGTTGAAAGGAAAATATTTAGCCCGGAGGAGGCCAAAACTGAAAATGTCCTATCCTCCCTTAAAAGGGCTGGCATGACTGATGTTTTGGTTCAAGTGCCAAAATCCTCTTGCTTAAGTTGCATCCAACAACCACTCCAGTTCAGCACCTCTCACCAAGCGCGAAACTTTCACCCACCTTTTGCCGAATGTCGACGAAGAGAGACGCACCCTCTTCAACCTGATCTTAACCTTAAGCTGATGCCTAAAGAAAGGGACTAGTTCCAAAGAGGAAAACTTCTCACCTGCGTGAAACTCCTTCTGTCTTGTCGTCCACACCACATCATATCTTAATTTATGTTGCTTTCGTTTCCTTTTTATGTTTAATGATCCCCCTGATACGTATGCATCCCCTCTGTTACGTCATAAAACACTTTCTGTGTCATGTGTTTCTGTTATGCAAGATGTGACTGGCTTTCTAAGATGTGAACGCTTTTAAATGATTGGCAATTGAATCAATCAAGTGTAACAATATTTGCAGTGTTTCTAAGTATGCTTCCTTATTTGCATACAGATGATACAGATAATATTTTTTATATATGATGTATTAAACGATAAAGGATGAGTTTTCTTGGTGAATGAGCAAAATGTAGTGAATGAATGGGTCGTGAATCAGATTAGCTACAACTACGATAGGAAGTGTTGATCGACTTTTTCCTACATCCCCTTTGGCCTTGTGCCACAATTGTTTTTAATTAAAACTATATAAATATATAACAATAATATCTTATATATACATACATAACAATAATAATACATAAATGCAATAATTTCTTATTACGAAAATCCTTTCAAACTGAAAATAATTTTATTTTTCCCCTGTTTCATGTAGTACCAGACGAACATAACTGTTTTATCTTAAAAAAAAAAAGCTGGGTTATTTGGTTTTACAAGTGGCACTATCACAAATTAAATCAGTAAATACAAAAAAATATCACATTATTGATATATGTTGTTTTGTTTCTTGTGATGGTTTTAGTTATTTCGAAATTTCTTCTATTTTAACTCACCGATTACGCATATAAGCGAATTAATTTGAACTGGTTTATCGTCATAGTTGAAACAAATAAATGTGGTCTTGACTAGATGAAATCTTTTAACTATTCGTTCCCAATTCATCATGCTTTTATGTAAATAGACATATTAGGGAAGGCGAGTCGGCAATGAAGAAAACACTGAAAGCAGAAATTTTTACTTGTGGAGCTAGACTAACTTTCTGTATAAATATGTTTTTAAAAGTAGCAATTAAAAAAATATATTTGTAACTTTTAACAACAAAATATATTTGATAAAATCATGTAAGTTCACAAATCCAATGATATAGAAAAAGACATACTGAAAATAAAACTATGTAAATATAGGGCTTAATGGAGAACGTCTCACAAAAGCTCAACACCAGAAGGATAATGTGATTCAACATCAGAAATATGATACAAAATGGCCGTACACAACGTTATGAAAATAACAGTTTTCTTTGTCGGAATGATTTTTTTATTTTTATTTAAGTTCACAAATCCAATGATATAGGAAATATATATATATGTAAATATAGGTATCAGTGGAGAAAGTCTCACAAAAATTAACACCAGAAATATAATGTGATTCAACACCAGAAATATATAAAATGGCCATACACGATGTTATGAAAATAAGTTTCTTTTTGCTTAAAGTCACACCTTTCAAGTCAATAAAAGTTTTTCAATGTGCCATATTCCTTCAGGACGTGAGTGTTCATAACTACCCACAACATTTTTTCCTTCATATTTCTAAGCAATGTTTGTCTTATTAATATCCCTCCCAATTCATGTCTCGCTGTTTTCACTCTTACACTCCTGTTTTCTATATATCTTCAGTGTTTCAATTACAATAATGATTATGTCTCCCATACATTTCAGTTTTGTTTTCCTGATTCTAAACAGGTGTCATTTTTTAAATTTATACCTTCCTTTATATAATCTTCTGTAGAATCATATCTCTCTTGCGTCATATCTCTAATTTCGTCCACAAGGAAATCGTTCATTATTCACTGCCATGTTGAAGTATTGATGTTACATAGCAGTTGAGCAGTATTTTCATTGTTTCTAACGTTGTTTTCTAATCTATTTTATAATACTTTTTCGTAGTTTTCTGAAGGGATAATTTCTATAATCCAATGGATTTGTGTCACATTATAATGCTTAATCTTATTTTAATTTCCCCTTATATCTTTTAATTCGTGGCAATTTTTATCATTTCATGTAATATGTCGTAATATTTTTAGTCAGATTTCTGTCAAAATATATTGGAATAATATTTACATTTTTCAAACTGTTGTCTTCGTCTTTATTGTCACATTCATGACGTTTCGCTTTCGTTTGTACGCTCAAGCCTCCTTCAGGTTATATTTCTTGGGAATTAGTGTATTTTATTGTTGTTTTATCTCGTTCTTATTAGTACAGATACCCATATTGAACTATATTAATAGATAACTTGATGGAGATGCCGACTTTCTGTACACAGACATGCACACATAGGAATGGGATCAAACATCTATCGACAGGATGATGACTTGACGATGAGATCACCATTATCACCAGCAATGGCTAACATATATACGGAATACATGGAGGAAATAGCATTAAAATCAATATCACTAAATCCACCTTCATGGCTGAGATACGTAGACGAAACCTTCATAGATTAGCCACACTAGAAAGAAGTTCAAATACTACTGGACCATGTAAACTCGACAGTTCACAATAGAGAAAAAGAAATTATGAAAAAAGCCATCTTTCACCGGACAATACATCACCATCGACATCCACCTACTGCGTGTGTAAAAAATGAATCATCGGCTGTCTACATAATCATGCAAAAGTCATTTGTCCCTGGGCTATGGCGACCCAGAGATATATAAACAAGTAATGGTTAGTATGAGCTGTACAACTCAAAGTCTACCCTGGGCACATGCCACCAACCTCTTCAAACTGGAACAGGATGGTACAATATGATAACAAATCTAAAAAAAAAAACAAAAAACAAAACAGCCTCGCTGTGTCTACTCGTTGCGAAGCGCTTATCTTAACAGATATAAAATATCCGTGATTGATATGACATTGGTACAAACTTCAAGAGTGTATCAACACTACACAGATATCTCTTCCCTGTAAGTCCATTCATAAAGGAGAACATGATTACGGAATGGGCGTACGCAATCTGGTGTAGCTGTGACAAGGAGAAACACATCGCTTCTTTAAGATAAGACTACAGTAACACCATAAGGCTATAATACGAGAGGAAATAGAAAAATCAGGCAAGGTTAGCCATACATGGAGAGTAAAGATGTATCACCGTCCTTTGTGAGATGAATTTAAAATAACAAAACGGAAAATATTATTGTAAATATACGATAGGTTAAGAAATCAGTGCATATGCGACGATAAAAAAAAAAAAAAACATATCTAGGCGTTCAAAGCATAGGAATGAATACAATATGGGAACAAGTAATACATAGAGATAGACAAAAGCAACAAAAACAAAAATAAAACAAAATGAAGGAATTAAAAAAAAACAAAAAAATATATGAAGAATGCCGGAGCGTACAACGGTCGAAACTTCGTGATATATAGACAGATATTGGAATAGTTCCACGAGTCCTAATTCTATGTATATTTGGTTTAGTGTTAAAATATGTTAAAATTCTATTCTCTTAACTTATTTCTCGGAATTTTATGTTCTTTGCTTCATATGATCTCATGTACTGTATCCAGGAAAATGTCTCCCATGAAGTGCGGCTCCAGATGTTCTTGAGCAGCTAACTATCACAGTTCCTTTATGGTGTCTGAAGTGTTTGAAGTTGAAATTGCTCGATATAAATATAAGTACTAAGCTAACAGTTTCTTTTCTCGTCCTTCTCGGTTGGGAAAAAATCTCTTCTGACTTTTTCTGTCGCGTCTTGAACTCTGGACTTTTATGATTATTTCTCCTTAATAATGATTTTCGTTAAACAAGATAAAATTACTGACTTTACAAATGTTAGAAATCACACGCAATATTAAAACAAATGCTGTTTTTCAAATACTGAAGATGGCCACTAAATACTATGAAATTATTCATAAGTTACAGACACACAAGAGTCTAATTCACCAAGGAAGTTATTCACTCTCATTCATTTAACTGAATGTATTTTATAGAAATTTACAGGATTCCGCCGACAAAACTTTAAAAGTGTTTTTTATATAATTTTTCTTTATTTTAAAAGTATTTAGATTTCTTTCAGTAATAATTAGATTATGAGAAACAAAGGAAAATGCATTGAACTTCATGTAATAATTCTCCTCTATGGTAATGAATGTTTGTTAACCTCTTCACAGATGAAGTGACTCTACCGACGAAGGTTGAGAATGAAATGTACAGAATATGTAACATTTGATTTATTTGCTTAACGGCAAGTCGACTCCTTACAGCTTATTTCTTGTAGGTGTTTTATTAATAAATTATGATATATCATATTCTGCTTTCACAATGGAATACATGTGTATGCTACTCAGCTTTCATGCATATGCATGTTCGTGTGGACATAATTACTAGAGGCGTTGATATGTGTGTTTTATGCTGTAGTTTGTTTGAAGTTATATTTTAGAATACAGTTTAATTTCTGTGGGAAATTGTAGGATATGATACTTATAAATATCATGAAAGCGTTCTTATATGTTGGTTGCTCAGATAACTGAATGCATGTCATAGAAAATTACGGGATTCTGCAGACAAAACACAAAACGACTTAATATATCAATTTTTATCAAGAAATGTTCACTGAACTGCATATAATAATTAATCGCTATTTCAATGAATGCTGGTTAATCTCTTCCCTGATGAAGAAGATACTTGATGCGACAGTGATTTGAATCTACCGACGAAGGTTGAGAATAAAATGTTCAGAATATGTAAGATTTGATAGGTTTGTTTTAATGGTATAGCAACTAATTATAGCACATTTCTTGTTAGTTTTTATGAACTTTCACAATGGAAGCCAGAGGCGGTGATATGTGTGTTTTATGCCGTAGTTTGGTTGAGGTTATATTTTAGAATACAGTTTGATTTCTTTGGCAAATTGTATGATATTATATGGATTAACACCATGCAAGTGTTCTTTCATGTTGGTTGTTTTAGTCGTTGATTTTTTAGCTTCATATCAATCTCTATATGTTATTTAATTCGGCCATTTAAGATGTAGTTCCACGTATTATGTTGCATATTATATATTGGCCCACAAACTGATATTGAATGACGGGAAAGTGTTGTCCAGTAAAGGACAGTTTAATCAATATAGTTGCTGCTGGTTAGCGAGATGGCCGATGGCGAGCTGGATCTGCAAATGAGGATGACATGAATTACTGCTGAGACAGAGGACAGAGATATGACTGAGGGATGATAATAAACCCCACGGCATGGAAAGCGGAGCCATGCTTTTATATGCTTTGAGGAGTTATTATATCTTGAATCAGCTTCATATATGCTATGGAGGAAAGTTCATCAAAATAATTACAGTGAAAGAATTCATGGGAAAGGCAGAGAGAAGCTACGTTATAGCGGTGGGAATGTGACAGAATACACAATGCCAAGTCAACACCAATAACATTGCAGATTCTCCTTTGGATTTCTTCAAGTGCTTCTAAATATATAGTAGAAGCACCAGTCCACATATGACATATGAGAACAATATTTAAAGCATGTACGACATATAAATATGTAAGAAAAATTCCGGTGAAAGAAAATGTCTTGCGCATCATAGTCAACCAAGTTTCCTAGCAGATGTTCTAGCAATTGATTTCCATTTTATGTCAACGGAAAATATTTGTCTGAGAATACGCAATGATTCACTTTCCTCTTTCGTGAAAAAAAAAAATATATTCTTTTGTTAAGCATTAATATTGCAATAATATGAGATAGTATGACTCTAAATGTTCTGTGTAATCAATATTTTCAACGATGTACGTCATATAGTTTACTTTAGGCCTCCATCACATTTTTTGCAGTAATTCCTCTCCCTGGTTTCCATCAGCTGTATCCTGTTTCATACTTTACATATTCCTATAAGTTTCTGGTTTAAAAAATTGATGTCATGCTTGAACAGCCTGCGACGTTATTTCCGGCCTTCTCCTTTTACATCACCTTTCATTTGCTTATCCTAGAAATCTATGTATGAAGGTTGTTTTTTCTATATTTCATCACAGTAACAGTTATTTAAAATGGATATAGACGGATTTAAATCTCATACATTAAGAATATTTTTACTGGTAATTTTAAAAATAACATGTTGAGTCCACCTTTAACTTTTTCACCGGCATTTATTCGACAATTAACAATTTAATCTCACGCAAGGCAGTAAAGTCTAAATTAAGGTGTTGAAAGAAATTTACTTAATCTATATATATGAAAAAGAGGATGGATGCATGTGCGTGTGTTTCTGTCTGTCTGTCTGTGTGTTACCTTTTCACTCGAGATCCATCCAACTGATTTTTTACCAATCTTGGCAAATACATTGTACAATGTAAGAGATAGGTTCTTACCGATAATTTTTAAAAATCAGTAATCGATAAAGCCGCTCAAAATCGATAAATTCAACTTCTTTCCACCGATTTCGTTCAAACTCGGTATGTAGTTTAATTACATCATGTCGACCTCAACGATACCTCATTTTTATTTCAACGCCATTGCGTTTTTGCGAAAAATCGATTTCAATATAAATTTTAAACTAAAAACTCCATCAATTTTCAAGCAATCTTATACAAACTTCACTCAATTCTAGCCAACAATAAGTTGATTGTGTATCAGTGATTTAACTTGATAACCGAGTTCTCACCCATATAGTGAAAACCGCGCAAATAGCGAATAATGGCGATTTTTACTGGTTTCTTTCTTAATTTTTGTTGATCTTTCAACCAGTTTTCATCACCCTTAACAATTGCTTTATAAACGTGTCCCCTTTTACATCCTTGGTAGCACAATGGCAAATTGAATTTCAAAAAACTCCAAAATGTGGCATGAAGTGTGTCTTCGTTCTGCGTGTTTTATCCTTTCATGTCATCAGTTAACTTCGATTGAATAAATACAAACCAATTCTATTATATCAGTAACTGTATTAATTCAAAATGTTTTTAATGAATGTACTTTAAAGTAATTGAAGAAGATAGACTCTGTTAGATTTAAACATGATGCTGTTTTTTCTCCATTCTAATTTAACGCTTTTTCTGATTGACTTGCTGGGTATGTAATTAATACAACCGTTTCGCTGATTAACGCTGCCATGGCCGCAATATTCTCGCCCACTCGTCCAAAAAGAGAAGAATCACCTGTCTATTTTAAACCAACATAGACCGTAAAACTTTCAAGCGATTTCTTATCTTAAGTGTTTTTGTTTTTTTTTAAATGATAATATATGTTTACACTTTTTTCGACCGTTGTACGACTCGGTCTCTTTAATGTTTAATGAATTTTTTTTTTAATCATGTCACCCCTAACAAGGCGATAAGACGATTAAGGAAGTCATTACTGAGTGTGAGAGAATACAAGAAAAAAACAAATATTAGTACGTAGAGACAGCAATAAAAGTAGAGTGATTATGAAAATGGAGAAAGAGCAGGGTTTATGAAGGACGAAAAAAGCGGTTGACATTGCATTTACATTATTGAAAATCAAAGTTGATTTAAAAGCCAAAAACCGGAAGAGATTTTCACAAGTGTGAAGGGCGGGCAACGTATCTAGATATTAGGATATTTTGGGTAGCTATTAAGATAGAATTGTGGAACTGAGGCAACGTCCGAGATTTTCGCCGGGTTAGTGAGGCTCCTTCACAATATTAAACACTTACGGCGTTATTTTGGCACGTTACATTGCTTACCGGTTGCATTTCTTTTTTGTTCTTCTTTCAATAAATAAACAAACATAGTAATATAATAATTTCTTTTATTAGAGAGACGAAAATCGAATAGTCACAAGGAAAATTCCAAGAATAGATTAAAGTAACCTCAGTTACAGTTTAAAATTAAAAGTTTCTGTTATCAAATACATGAACATGGCTTAGGTACTTCAACTTGGTGACATGGCTAGTAAGCTTGTCTTTATTGATCAATTACGAATGAGTTCGATCCTCACTGGGCGCTCTATACTTTAGGCTCTGTGTTCTTTTTTTAACTATGATTAGTAAATTGTTATAGAATCTCGAGTTATCTTTGTTTCGTTTGATGTTAATTAATTCACCATTTATTAAATTCTATATTACATATTATTTTAAAGAAAAATCAAGCTAGTATCAAGTAGCTTTCTATTTTGTATGTAAAGATAGTTATTTTATATTCAGTGAATAAATTTCTTTTAGTCATAATTATTTGAAGTGTTATAATAATTATATAGCAACACTCTGAAGACGATTGAGAATATAATAAGCACCACACCAACCCCCAAACTTATTCTGATGTATTTTCTGGCCTCCATATTACATGCACGAGCCCTCTCGACATTACCCATTCGGTATTGGTTTTGTGCCTGAAAAAATAAAAAGGGAAACATACTATAATTATAACTCAGATGCTAAAAATAACAATATGATACACACACACACCCGCGACCATAAACACACACACACATATATATATATACATACATATATATATATATATATATATATATATATATATATATATATATATATGTGTGTGTGTGTGTGTGTGTGTGTGTGTGTGTGTGTGTGAAAATATATAGAAAATAGGAAAGAACTGGTTAGGTAAGTAATCCAAAGTTCTTTAGTATTTTTGTTATTATTTTTTAAAAATAGTGCTCGATACAAAAGTAGAGCATAAATATAATTATTTATTTAAAAATATGATTCCATCACGCTACATAAGAAGTCTCATGTTTCAAAAACAAGAGCCGAAAACTTCAATATAATTATTTGAACTAAATTGAATTAAAGTAAGCTCTGTTCCATCTTCAAGCGAAATTTTTTTGGGGAATCAATTTTGATTTTTAGAATCAATTTTGATTCCCAAAAAAAATTCGCTTGAAGATAGAACAGAGCTTACATTAATTCAATTTAATTCAAATAATTATATTGAAGTTTTCGGCTCTTGTTTTTGAAACATGAGACTTCTTATGTAGCGTGATGGAATCATGTTTTTAAATAAATAGTTATATATATATATATATATATATATATATATATATATATATATATATAGCTCAGTGAGCACTGCTATTTAGCATATTGCTTGTCGGGTGAAGAGATAGATCCGTTCCTTTTGAAGAATATGAGAAATGGAAAACCGTTTCATTGACACCAAATTACGTGTTTCACATTCGTTAGTATTTATCAGTTGAAAATGAAAGAAAGAAATATTTGTTTTTTGTCAGTGTTTAGTGTTTATTATTAAAGAATAAATCGTTAATATTTTTCCGCTAAGCTGGCATTTCTCGGGATATTTTATACATGTACATTCCTTTCCTAATTGGGATTAGTACGTAAGTGTGTATGACGAACTTGACCAGAATTCGAATTTGGAACGACGATTCCCCGTTCCGAGTCGCTATTATCTTTCATTTAAAATATATATGCAGAATTAAATTAATGAACAATCTGTTTTACCTAATTTAAGAAATTAAGATGTAAAAATGTGATAAGTTATCATTTTAACTGAATCATTTCACGCCATTTTTTGAGGTGATATTTTTTCATAGTAATTTCATTACTTACTTCGTTTGATTTGAGGAGAGCCACAATCCCAGTCGGCAGAAACATGAAAATCGCGAAAATAGCTGAACATGTGTAATTCCTCACTGGTACGACCAATAGATTTTGCGTATCCGGCGTAACCTAAAGTAAAATATATATAGATACGTATATATATATATATATATATATATATATATATATAGACACACATGGCTTCCCTAATAGAATTCATGTTTAAATCATAAGGTGAACAAAAGTTTTCAACAATAATCGATAGCCGTCCTAGGATCAGGGAAATATTACGTGTAGTAGAAGTCCTTTACTTGTATAAAATTTACCGCTCTCTATTACTTATTTGAGAGACATTTGTATGTCTTGCATGGATTATATAAACCATAATGTGAGTAAGACGTAGCGCCTTCTTGGATTAACATTCCCGTCTGTCATGAAGTGGAAAGACTATTTCTAAGTATACTTTAGTTCATAATGTCTTGTTAGACTATCTATCTTACATATCTATAAGTCTACCGTTCGTCTATGCCCTCGAATATTGCTACCCCATATGGATCGATGCTCCTGCAATATATTCAGAAATTCTAGATAAAATCACAAGAATCAGCAATATAATCTATCCTAATCTGGCGAGTCGGATTCAGTCAATTTTCCTATGCCATAAAGTTGCTTCAATGTGTCTTTTCTATAAATACTAATTTTATGGTAATTGCTTCGATGAGCTCTTCGCTATGGTACCTAGAATTTATGAAGTTATGTGCAATACTGAATTGGCAACAAGTTTTCATCATTTTACAGCTGAATTAGCTACATATAACCGTAACTACTATGCTAACAGATTCTATTCTCCTTTGTGGAACACACTGAAAAGTAAAAAGCCTGTGGAAAGCCTGAAAATATTTCTAAATTATAAGATGCTTTGCAAATAATACTTATTTGCTGAAACACATTCTGCTGATTAACCCATAGATTAGGGGAGAATGATTTAGCTAAGTGCATTTTCTCATAAATGAACCCGAATTGAATTGTAACTAGGTTTTCCATTTTCTCTTTCTAAGCCGTTAACCATGACACCACCTACATGATCAAGCTTGTAGTACCTGATATTCCTAAACTGACATCCTTCTATCAACTGATGAAGAAGGACGTTGCTTAACTTCCATGATCTTATGTGGACCGGTGTTTCAACGTGATATATCCGGAAGTTAAACTTTGCAGGCGAAAAATAGAGACGCTTCTTTGACACAGAGTCTGGATGGAACTATCTTTTTTGAAATATATTCATTTTTATTTTCAATTAAATATGGAAAGTTTTTTTTATATGACTTGAAATTTTCCAATTCAATAAAAATAAAAATATTGTGTATAATTATACTTATGTAAATTAAATTATTTAAATCAAATCAAACACAGAATATATTTTATAATTATATAAATAATTCTGTAATGTTTTATTACTACGAAAATTAATTATGCAGCATTCTATATTTTCATAAATAAATAATTGTAATAATAAAATAATTTTAAATAATAAAAAATTGACTTATACTTAGCATAAGAATGGGGCAGTTGAATTTCCCGGGGTCATAATGAGAAAAGAGGGCTTAGAAAATTTGACACACACTGGACAGTAATGAAGAAGACCAACGTAAATCAAAATATAATTTAGCTTCCCATCTTCTGTAATGTTTGGGAGAGAAGAGATTAGGTGAGATAGCAAAAGAACAAGTTTTACTTAGCGCTACAAAGAACAGAAAATTGTGGAGAAACATGATTGCCCAGGTCCTAAAGGGACACGGAATGATGATGAGTATGATATTGAAGAAGAAGAAGAAGAAGAAGAAGAAGAAGAAGAAGAAGAAGAAGAAGAAGAAGAAGAAGAAGAAGAAGTAAGTGACTTACAATGACTGTCTGATTGTTGTTTGAAGCTCCAGGTGGAGGATAATACGGTTGGTGACCGTAGTTGGTGTAACCACCACCTGGCTGGTAACCATGTGTTGGATATGCCGTTTTTGATGGGTCATAGCCCGCTGTTGCTGCATAACCTTGCTGTGTTGGGTAGGCAGCTGGATTTTGAGGATAACTTTGTGGGTAATTGCCATACTCAGTTTGAGATGAATTTTTAACAGACTCTGTATAACTTGGTGGTTGGTCTTGACTGTCAACTTGGGGTTGGCCATTAGTGTTACCTTGGTGTTGCCATTGAGTGTTACTTTGGGCTTGACATTGGGTGTTATCTTGGTGTAGCCATGGAGATTCAACTTGGGGATGCTGATCTGGTAAAATAATTAAATATGCATATATGTTTACACGCAATATATATATATATATTATACATATAATTATTCTGTTACTGATTAAATTCCTTGCAACTACTAATTTATTTTCCTTGATTTCCATACAAATTCTATCGTACAATCATTTGCTGTAAAAATAACATTCTAAACATAAGATTCGTGTAGTTCTGATTTAATAAATATTAATATATAATCAATGAATAAAGCGTTATTGTTGGGCTGAAGATCCAATGAAGGGCCATCCGCATGGGCTAGCTTAAATGCCATCCGATAGGGCGGCTCTTACTTTAGTCTATATAATAAATGAGAAAATCGCTGCGTGTCACAATTTTTCAACTAAAATGAGAGAACACTAACTTTTTTTTAACTATCTCATCTTCTGCATAATAAATGTAAAGATTTTTGTGTCTCAAAATTTTTCAATTAAAGGGACACCACACTCTCTTATTTTTAAATATCTCATCTTGTGCTATTTAATAAATACGAAAATGCCATTCTGTCGCACTTTTTCAATTAAATGGTCACAACTTTTAATTTTCTCATCTTCTATATAATAAATGTGAAACTGTCTGCCTGTCACACTTTTTCAGTTACAGAGACACAACTCACTACTTTTAAATATCTCATCTTCTTCAAATGAAATTTGCTGATCCAAGATTGGAATTGAATCCTCAGATTTAATATTTGTCAGTCTGTGAAACTGAAGACAAAGTGATGAACTTGGTTCAAAGACATCTCAGCGATTTTCGTCTGCCACATCAACTGATTAATTTTGAGAGAAACACGATACACCATGGAGGAACAGCGCCAACTTGTTTAAAATAATAACTGACTCAATAACAAAAGCAAGTGTATCAGATGTTCCTTGATGATATCTTTCTTTTTGGACGCACCCGGAGGTACTGGTAAATCTTTTGTAAGTAATCTGTTATTTGCAGTGAGAATCCAAATGAAAGTAGCTCTAGCAGTAGCACCATATGGTGGAGGGCGTACAGCATACATAATTTTAAAACTTCCACTGGATTTAAACTACAATGAAACCCATATTTGTAATATCGAAAGTGGAATCAACTTGGCTAGGCTACTGGAGGAGACAAGCTAGACTACTCTCTGGTGATTTAGGCAAATATTACGAGTCGTTGCAAAAGGAAGTCCAGCTGATGAAGTCAATGCTGACAAAATTCTTACATCTGGAGCGAGAGTGAGAATCACTGGTGAATTTGAAGCACAAAGATTTGGTGTTGCAGCTTGACAATGGAACCATAAAAATGAACCCAAATTATAATATTTCACTCCTAAATGGTCGTGGAGTTTCAGCCTCAAGTATCCAAGATTTAATTAACCATGTTTATCCAAATATTAAACGGCATTTCTTGCATTCAAGCTGGCTTTGTGACAGGGCCAAATTAGCCCCGAAGAATCAAACTGTGGATAACATTAACTGGAAACTTCTGCAAGAAATTCTAAAATAAAGCATAAAGTGCTTTTCCAGTGACACTGTGATTAAACAAGCGCAGGCAGTGAATTATCCAATAAAGTTCCAGGAATGTCATTTCCCAAGATTGAACTAATATGTACTCAATACATGAAGTGTCATTGTTGGTCACAGGAGCTAACTAAAATGCAGGATAATAGCGCGGTTTTTTAGCTACTATAATGATAAATACGAATGCCAGTGTTTCACTCTGACAGGGACACATATCACTAACTGTTAAATATTTCATCTTCTTTATCTATACAATAAATATGAATGTTGAATTTTTAAATGGCAAGCTTAAATAATAATTCGATACTTAAATGCAGCGATCAATTTTGAGTCATTTTGTAGTTTATTGTTGCCTATCGCATCTCCCCGTCAGTGTCTATTTAGACGAAGGCCAAATGAATAACACTCTGCAGGATCAAGGATATTACCGCACGACAGGGTGGCTTTAAGCCAGTATATATATATATATATATATATATATATATATATATATATATATATATATATATATTATAATAATAATAATAATAATAATAATAATAATAATAATAATTTAATTGAATTTAATTCAAATAATTATATTGAAGTTTTCGGCTTTTGTTTTGAAACATGACGACTCTTATGTAGCGATGGGATCATATTTTTACACACACACATATAAATATATATATATATATATATATATATATATATATATATATGTGTGTGTGTGTGTGTGTGTGTATGTGTGTGTGTGTGGAGGGGTATTAATTTGGCCTTCATCAAAATAGATAGGAAGGAGTAGATGCGATAGGCAACAATAAACTATATATATATATATATATATATATATATATATATACACACACGTATGTATATTAGGTTAAAAATTGTTTTTTTTTGTATTTAAATATTATTTAAGTAAAATTTATGACAATGACAGCAAAAATAGTTACTTAATTTCACTGATTTAGTAAACTTTTATTTTTTTATATAAACCTAGTAATATATTGTTTCTCATGTAAGTACAAAGGACATGGGTCATTCAAAAGCTTACATCTTCTGGCATTTCATATTAATTTTATTTTATTGTAGGTGTTTTATTGGATTATTTTAAGTGCGTGTATTACTAAGTAAAAGAAGTTTAGGTTAGAATTAATTTTATTTAACTACAATTTTAATTACAACTTTAAAATATTTTCATTGTTAGTTTTAATAGACTATATTACTTTATAATAGAAGGAAATGTATTTGAATTACTCATAGTAAGTAAAATTATTTTTCCATATCAAGTATATTACTATTTTTAAACTTTTATATTTAAATATTATTTAAGTAGTATTTATGGCACTTACTGCAAAAATAGCTAATTCATTTCTCTGATTTAGTAAACTTTGTTTATATATATATATATATATATATATATATATATATATATATATATATATATATATATATATATATATATATATAAACTTAGTAATAAAGTTTCATATGTATGTACAAAGGACATGGGTCATTCAATGGCCTACATCATCTGTCTTTTCGTTATAATTTCATTTTTCAGTAGCTGTTTTATTGGATTCATTTAAGTGCCGGTAGTACTTTATGAGAGGTGTTTAGGTTAGAATACATTTTATTTAACTACAATTTTGAAAGATGTTTAGTTTAGAATTCATTTTAACTACAATTTTAAATACAACTTTAAAATATTTTCACTGTTATTTTAATAGACTTTTTTGTTGTTTTTTTTTCATAAAGGAAAAACAAATAAATGTAATAGAATTATTTACAGTATATAAAATTATTTTTCATGTTAAATATAAGTATGTATAATACCTGATCTCACCTTTTTAAATTTATTTTTATTTTTAAATTTTTAAATATTATTTAAGGAAAATTTTTGAAAATGACGGCATAGAATAGCTATTTCATTTCTCTTAGTAATATATTGTTTCTCATGTATGCACAAAGGACATGGGTCGTTTAATGACCTACATATTCTAGCTTTTCTTATTAAATTCCATTTTACTGTAGGTGTTTTATTTGATTCTTTTAGATGCCAGAAGTATTTTGAGAGAGATGTCTGATTTTTATATTTATTTATCATAAATGAAGTTTGATGTTGGTTGAATCTTTTTTTGAACTCATGTCTAGTGCAACCTATATATATATATATTTATGTTTTCAGGACTTTTAATCGAAGAGATATTGCATTGGTATACTAATGATTCAGTGCGACATTTATTTTGTAGAGGGCAATTATGAAGGTTTCTACAGTTACATAGTTTTTGTTTATTTTCATCAGTTTTTATCTTTATTTTTCCATTGTCTAATTTTTTTTTGGTTTTGGTATAAGAATTTATTTAAAATATTAGCATTATGGTTCTTAATAAATTTTTCTAAGTTTTCTGTACAGCTATAACTCAATTTTAGTGTGTTTTTATTGAAAATAGTACTTAGTTTACTTTCACTAGGAAAATGTTTGACTATTAACGCGAGGAATTTATGTCCTAATTTGTTCTTTACATTTGGTTGTATGGGGGAGTATACCAAATAACTTTTCTACATCTGTTTTTTCTATGCTTTCCATTTTCATTTTTTATATAAGTTAGTTTTGGGTTTTTGTAGCGACTCTCTTTTAGAGCCTTATTATAGGAATTGATATGCTCATCGAAAATCTTGTCATTTGCTGAATTTGTACTAATTCGTTTACTGATAGATAACGGTATATGTTTAATTATAGATGGTGGGTGATTTGATTTAGGGTGTATATATAAAGGATTAGTGTTGGGTGTGTATGTATAATAAAAATATATGATTATTTTCGCCGAAGTATATATATATATATATATATATATATATATATATATATATATATATATTAGTTCTTTCTTTTTTTACACTTTTTTTTCCTTAGGTATCGATTTGTTTATTTACAAGCTAAAACACCTAAGGTTTTGCCGGACAAGTATAGCTGCTGATATTTGTAAGTTTATTGGTGTTATATATATATATATATATATATATATATATATATATACACGCAATAAAGTTTTAAAATTTGCAGTTGATCACCATATTTACCATGGGCTGAACTTGCCAGAATAATGAAAAAGTACTCTTAGATTCACTGAAAAACAATGTAATCACGTATCAAACATATACACTGATAAACATTTGAAACGTCTTTGTGGTGCTTTGATCAAGTTTAAAGGACGACACACACACACACACACACACACACACACACACATATATATATATATATATATATATATTACTTTTTCGGCCACAGCAAATTGTTATGTTTCCTATGCTTGATGTTTGTCTAATAACTCGATTCTTCCTTTTCAGCTATAAACTGCTTGTTTTTCTCCCATAGGTGTCTTTTTCCTCGTCATGTTGGTTTAAACATTTTAACGAGAAATACGATCTTTACAGGTGAAACCCGAGTCCCAAACCACGAGTAATCGTTCAGATTTAGTTAATGTTTAAATAATCAATGTAAAAGGCAACACCTCGGCAACAAGTAGCACCTATGCTCCAATAGTTTTGTTCACCTGAAAAATGGCTAGATTCAAATAAAAGGTCGCATGTTATAAGTTAACAACTAAATGAAAAAAAGGCTGTAACTCTGAACCGAAATGTCTTTAGTGAACAACAAAATCAAAGAAATTGATCTTTTGCAGAGGACTGTTTATATATATATATATATATATATATATATATATGTATGTATTGCAAATGTGTTATCACAAACAACAGTAGAAAACCGGAATTGGTATAACAAGTTTATTATCTTTTGTTACAGGGAAACAACATTTGTTTTAACTTTTCATCCTAAGCAAGGCGGTAGTGCCACTAACACGCAAGTGGTTACAGAAAGTGTGAGCAAGAGTAAATAGGCGTGAAAGAGGAAAGGATGAAGAGAAGGACGGGGAATAGATCAAGGCACCTGGAGATATCACTTGACATTGCATTTGAATAGTTGGAGATTATAGCTATCAGCGAAGCAAGAGGAGGGGAATTCCACAGTCGGGAAGTGCAAGACATGAAGCTTTCGGAGTAGAAGAGACGGGTACATTTAACCGTTTCGACAATGAAAGAGTGGGACTGAGATGCTGACCTAGTGACACGTTTAAATTCGTCCACATTGGGAACTAGCAAAAATAACTCGTCGGAGCAGTTAGCGTGAAAGTTTTTGTAAGGGAGACAGCGGGGGGTGGCGACGGCAAGTCTGTGATAGAGCGACTGTAAACGAGATGCCAGATCAGGGCCAACAATATTGCATATCCTTCTCTGAATTTTGTCGAGGACCCTAAGACAAACTGGGTGCGGTCCAGACCATATATGACAGCAATATTCCATGTAAGGGCAAATGCTTGATTTATATATTTGAAAGTTGTACTCGGGCAAGAAAAACATTCTGGCGCGACACAGAGAACCAATTTTCCTTGCGGTAGACGAAACTATTGATTCAATGTAACTGTCCTATCTCAGGTCAGCGGACAGTTTGAGATCATGCAGTCGCAAAGAGGTGCTCTCGTGGAGTTGAGCATCATACATTCTAATGGGAGGTAAGGAGGCTTCTCTGTGGTGGTGGGTAATAGAGAGCGGTTTTGTTTTTGAGGCATTAAAGTTAACCAGACATTTCTTGCTCCAGTCAACAACGGATTGGAGGTCCTTTTTGAGACCAACGGCCAGGTGAGTTTTGACAACGATACCCGATTTGCTATTTAGTCAGGAGTAAATAGTAGTGTCGTCTGCATAGATGCCTACTTGGGAACTGATGTTATCGGGAAGATCGTTAATGAAGATAAATTATAGTGTAGGACCCACGATCGAACCTTGGGGAACACCTGCGTTCGGGAGAAAGGAACGGGAAGAGAATCCGTTAAGGACGGCCTTCTTTACACGGTTTGACATGAATGATTGTCTTAAGACAAATAATCGTCCTGAGAGACCGTATCCCTGAAGCTTACGAAGGAAGTCGGCATGTTAAACCTTGCCAAACGCTTTAGAGATATCTAGAGATAAGGTACGAGCTTTTCCGTTATTGCGAAGTGCATGATAAACAAATTCAGTTATGACCATGAGAACATCAGCTGTAAATCGGGCAAAGGGGAAACAATATTGCTTGTCAGAGAGCAACTCATTGGTTGTAAGTTGCTTAACCACATCGGCGTTTCGTAAAGCTTCAAAGACTTTACCGACTGATAGGTGGTAGGAGACTGATAGGACGGTAGTTAGATGGGACAGAAGGGTCGCCAGGGTTCTTGAAGACAAGTACAACAGATAAAAACTTCCAGCAAGATGGAAAGCAGGAGTCGTTGAGGTAGTAGTTTTATAGTTTGGAGAGAACAGGAGCCAGATCAGGAGCACATTTCTTCAGGACGATGGCTGGTACCCCGTCCCAAACGCTAAACTTATGGGAGACTAATTTAAAGATAGTGGGAAATACCCACGATGGGTTTATGTGCAAATCGCTGAACAGAGACTCAGAGTCGAGCGTTGGATTGGATGAGAATTTACGATCAAAGCACTCGACCATATCATATCAACTTTTCTTCAGTTGGTTTAGGTGACGTTTATGTATCACCTAGGACCATTCATCATATATAATAATCTTTCGACACGTTAAAGCACCTTCCCAGTTTTCTTTATTCTTTTTATATATTTTAAAGAATATTTTTTCGCCTGGATTAAAATATTTAACAATATCGGTCTTCTTTTTGTGTCCATTTTTTCTCGGGCAGCAGTCTATCAAATACAGGTTTTACTTTTCTCGTAAACATCAAATTTGATAGAGTTAGGATTACGTGTGAAACTATATACTTGTATGAACTGTTGAATTCCTGTCTTATCTTCGTCGCCAAACTGCTGCAACTGACTCAGAAATGACAGTAGAAAACAGCAAATGATGTAAAAACAAGTTCATTAACTTTTCGTATAGGGAAACATAATATATAATAGAAACTAGGGAAGAGAATAAATATATCGACAGCCTAGGGTTTGGTAAATTTAAATAAAATGCACATAACGGAAATAATATTACACGAAGAATACAACGAGAACACATTTGTTATAAAATCTTTTGTAAATATCCTGTAATCTTCAAACTACTACAAATATGTTAAGCATACTATTGCATATAATGTACTTAGGCTTTAAAGCCTTACCCCTTAATTGTGAAACAGTTTGTCAATTTTTTTTGAGAAAATGTTAGAAAACTAATCAACGAATTTTAAATTTACTATGGATACCGAGCTAATGTTTTGATCTTACAAAATTGAGAGTTTTATACAAACATGAAAAATTAAAATTATATTTATAACACTGAGTTTTGTTGAATTGTAGTAAGATTTTCAATTTATAATTAGTAAATATAGTTTTAATTTAATAATAATGTCGCTTGACTGCTACAAATTAATACAGAATTTTAAGAGATTTCAAGAAAAGGTGCATATAATTTATTTTATTCATAACATCAATTAAATTATTTTCCAATTAAATACTATCTTAGATTTATTGCATTTTCTGTTATAGGTTTCAGAGTAAATTTTCTGTAACTGAAGATCCTGTCTGACCCAAAACAATTTGATGAGTTAAATTTTCCGATGAGTTGTTCTTAGAAATAATATAAATAAACAGTAAGTGATAGAAAAAAAATCTCCAAAATTCTTATTGCGATACAAATATCGTCGGTTGAAAAATCGATTAAAAAATTACTGAATAGTTTTGATTTTCTAGAGAAGACCTCAAGGATAATCGATATATAGAATGGATATCTGTAAAGTGTTGCCGTAATTCAAGTTAAAGGGACAACTATATAAAAAGAAGAGCAAAAGGAAATAAAAAGAAGTTGAGAACTGTTTTCAAAGTTAAAATCGAAAGAGAAAAAAATCATATCTTACTGCTGTTATCCATAATTCACGTTGCTTTTTTTTGTTCCTTTCTATGTTACACGACCCCCTCTGAGGCGTGTACAAATATATGGACTTCTGTTAAGTCATAAAACACTTTGTGTATCATGTGATTCTATTAAGTAGATATCATTGGCTTTCTATGATGTCAACGCTTTTAAACGATTGGTGACTGAGTGAAATAAGTGTAAAAATATTTGCAGTTTTTCCGGTTATGCGTCCTAATTTATATATAAATAATACAGATAATATTTTTTATATATTTGAAGTATTGTATGATGAGTATTTGTGGTGAATAAGCAAACTGTACTGAATGAATTGGTCGTGAATAGGATTATTTTAAGTACCTCCACTTTTTCGCGGAAAACAGCATAGTATAATAAATATCTTAGATTTATTGCATTTTCTATTATACGTTTCAGAGTAAATCGTCAAACAGATTATCTTATAGCGTAATGAAAAAAGGTCACAAGCTATATCGTCATGCTCATGTTATTATATAGATGAAAGACTAAAGTCTTTTTTGATTATTTAAAAAAAAATTGTAACTCCTATCTAACACGTTCGAATGTTTGATTAAAATCGTGCTTTATTGACGTCAGTTCGCTTGCAAAATAATTATATTGAAAACACATTGTAATTGTGAAATATATTTTTTAGAAAATTCTTTTTTTTTTTACATATCCTACGCTGACTTACTTAATTCCATGAAATTTTGCAAAAAAAAAAAAAATAAAATAAAATAAAAATAACAAAATCTTTCTGTTTCCTTAATATTTTTTTCCTTAAAAGTAGGACTCCTTGCCTATTTTATTTCAAACTTGCACTATTCTAACTGAAAATCTATTCTGAACTGAAAAATAATGAATGCAATAAACTACGACATTATTTAATTATAAAAAGCTTTTAATTGCTTTTGTAAATAAATTATAGTAAGTACACTATTGATTGAAGAAATATATTTTTTCCGATGAATAATGAATTTTTACAAGAAATTTTTTTCATTTTTTAAACATTTTTAACTGTTAAAATTTACAATAGTTTAAAATTCTGTATTGGTCTATTTCTTGGATGTTATGTAGTAATTACGTGGAAACGAAATTTATGAATCCAAAATTAAAACGATTATTAAAAGCAGCTACGATATTCTATTTTAAAAATAATTTTGTACTTAAATTTTTCCCTTTTTTCATCTCTCAATGGTTAAACATAATATTATTACGAAAAGGGCAGGTGATATATGATTTTTACAGAGAAAATAATTTAAGAAAATTTTATATTTCATTTTTTTTTTATTTTGCGTAAAGCATTTTCGAAAGGCAAATAAGAGTCAATAAATTATTAAATAATTGCGGAAAATATGATCATTTGTAAAAAATAACTAGGTAGTTAAAAGCCCCTCAAAAATGCGTTCACTTAGATTTCGTAAATTTTATGTAAATTCTAGCCAACCATCCTAGCTGTCATTGTGTGGCACCATTTAACGAGGCAGAAAGAGCAAAGGAAAGAGAGGAAGAAAAGGAGAGGAGAACCGAATCGTGTGTGTTAAGCAAGAACACACACACAGCTAAGAGACAATGGATAAAAGGATATTTTGATAAGTAACAAATGGCGAAAGAGTGTCATTACAATGACAGGGAAATTCTGAGTAAAAAGAAAAGGAAAGAAGGAAAGAATCAGATATGTTTTGGCATCGGCCGTGTTATCTAAGGATATGAAAACAAACTATTGGTGCGGAAGACATCTTATTATCAACTACAGACCGGCTGGCCAGAGAGAGAGAAAGAAAAATTCAAATGTGAATGTTATTTCGTTAAGTGACAACTAAAAAGACTTAGACAGATATGAAAAATTAACAGACCGACTGGGGCTTTGGAGATGTCCTTTTTTGAGACCATGTCGAGAAGACCACACATTCTGATAATTAGCGATAAAATACTTGAAGTAAACCACGTGTAGAACAAGAGTTATGACCGCCATTGTCATATTGTCCCGTTCGCGGCTGGAGAAATGATAAACCATTAAGGGGAAGAAAAAGGAAAGAAAAAGGAGATAATTTTTTTTTTTAAGCAAGATATTTTTTTTTCCTGAAACAAAGCCGCAGTTCGTCCACGCCCGACTAAGACATCATTGGTCGAGTGGTGATCACGTGATGCACGAGGGAGGCTGTTGCCGCCCATCTGGAGGATGAGTAAGAGAGGTTGCCACGAAGATGTGGGGAGGGCAGTTCACGCCCCTCTGAGGTATGATGAGAAGGTGGGAGTGAGGAAAGGTTCCCAAAAATGGAAAAAGGTGGAAATTCCTAACCAGAGAGGTGGATATGTATTTAGAATTATCGAGGAACCCCCCGGCGCCGACAAACCCACCCCGGTTTTGGTCGGCGCCCATATAAACGAAGCCACAACGAGCAGAAATGAGTCGAGTCCAAGCATTTCCCAGAGTCGAGTTCTAGCAGTCTTCGGTTAAGGCAAGCCTCGCAGATAGATGACCAGATTCCCGCACATTTTCCAGACCATCTCTTCAAACTAAGAACAATTATTTTGAAGAGCGACTTAGATCCAGATCACCGAAATAAGTTTTTCTTTCGACTTTCGTCCAAAGACCCACCGAAACACCAATTTCTTAAAGAGCAGACGACTTGAAGTGTTAAAACTTGCCTAGCGGAAAACGACGTGTCACAATCCATAGAACGGGTCGGGAGATAGATGCAGTCCTATGTATCGAACAACTAGACATAAAGTTTGTTCCCTTTTTCTTTGATACTTCGAACTTTTGAGTTTTCATTTTGTTGCCTTTTATGCGTATTTTGTGGTATCACCCCCGTTGGACTCGGTTTGCAGTACGGCCCCGATGACTGATTGATTTCCTCCGCCTAGATCAAATCACAACGTGGGTAGGCGGACTGGGAATCAAAGTAGGACGTCACCGTTGGTGCCGTGGTAGACTGGGATACAACGACACGGTTGTCGCTACGACCAGGGGACGACGTCACATTGCTTCGTCACTCAATCGCCATTCAATCATCGCTTCAGATAACAACAGCCGATCAATAACAATTATTACTTTTTTATGCTATAAGCAAGTAATATTTCTTTCAAATCCGATTTTCTAATTTTATTCAAATAACGTGCCAGAAATATATATATATATATATATATATATATATATATATATATATATATATATATATATATATATATATATATATATATAAAATGTAATGAAAAACAAATCACTTTAATGTACCATTACGATAATTTATTTCACCTAAATCCTTTTTTAAGGATTCAGGATCATCAGGTAAATCTTCCAACAACGAATTTTTTTTTCTCAATTCGTTGTTGGAAGATTTACCTGATGATCCTGAATCCTTAAAAAAGGATTTAGGTGAAATAAATTATCGTAATGGTACATTAAAGTGATTTGTTTTTCATTACATATTAGCTCTGTCCTAACATTGAGCTCTCAGGATTTCATCCTCTTTGGATTTACCAATTCGGTTTACCAAGTTCCTTATAACTTAAATATATATATATATATATATATATATATATATATATATATATATATATATATATAGTTTAATTCCCAGATCAATTCTGTGGACAAGACAGATTGGTATAAAATGACAAGTGGAAAAAAAGATCTTAGATTTTGCCGACGCATTTCGTCTTCCGACTTTTTCAAGGCAAAAATGAAATCGAAATGTTCTTGTTGCTATAGTTACATTAAACAAATCCAAATTTAAAAAGATAGACGCTTCTGTCTAAGCCTTTATTTATTTATTTATTTTTTTTGGTTAATGTAAATTACCTTTATAGTAAGAGATTTACATTAACCAAAAAAAAAAAGGCTTAGACAGAAGCGTCTATCTTTTTAAATTTGGATTTTTTAATGTAACTATAACATTTCGATTTCATTATTGCCTTGAAAAAGTCGGAAGACGAAATCTTTTTTCCAATTGTCATTTTATACCATATATATATATATATATATATATATATATATATATATATATATATGTGAAAATATTGTAGAAAATAGGAAAGGAACTGGTTTGGTAAATAATCCAAAGTTCCTTAGTATTTTTGTAATTATTTTTAAAAAATAGTGCTCGATACGAAAGTAGAGCATAAATATAATTATTTATTTAAAAATATGATTCCAACTCGCTACATAAGAGGTCTCATGTTTCAAAACAAGAGCCGAAAACTTCAAAATAATATTTGAATTAACTTGAGTTAAAGTAGGCTCTGTTCCATCTTCAAGCGAAATTTTTGGGGAACAGAGCCTATTTAACTCAAGTTAATTCAAATATTATTTTGAAGTTTTCGGCTCTTGTTTTGAAACATGAGACCTCTTATGTAGCGAGTTGGAATCATATTTTTAAATAAATAATTATATATATATATATATATATATATATATATATATATATATATATATATATATATATATATTTGGACGTGCTTTGTTTACAAATTTCTTAAAATTAATAAAATGGCGGCTTTTAAGAAAATTTTTAAAAATCAGAATTAAGTTTGACATTTCAATCTATATAATTCCTATCTGAAATACACAAGACTATTTTACTTCCTGAAAATAATAAATTTAATTGTTTAGCTTTCAATCAAAGCTAAAATGAAATGTCATTCTTGAACAGTTCAAGAAAGATATTTGTGCCTCTAACACACAAAAAGATAATGTTTACCATCGAAAAACATAAGGAAAATTAATTTAATTTAATATGTGGATATATCCACTCTTTGCCCGGAGAAGGTCGCGAAACCCGAAACGCATGTTGCAAAATAATGGAAAATAAAGCATAATGTATATTTAAAAAAATCCACATAGCAACCACAAAGGTTGCGGTTTCTCTCTTCTTTTTAACACACACACACACACACACACACACACACACACACACACACACACACACATATATATATATATATATATATATATATATATATATATATATATATATATAAATAGAAAGAACAGTAAGATATATAATCCGGTGTTATAGATATTTACAAAATAGTTCTCAATGTAAATTTACAGAGCGTTAATATTATAAATTGATTTGTTTAAAATATGTTTTTTTCCCTACACAGTTCTAACCATGTTTCAAAAATGGAAGCTAAAAGCTACGAATTTAATTTTGTAATTAAATTAAAGACATTAGTTCCATTTCATCCTCAACCGAATTTTGGAGTAACTTTTAAAATTACTGGGTTTTAAAGACACAGCTAAAATCATTATTCACGTTTCCAAGGTTACAGATAAATCTACTTCAAATGGACCAGGGGTGTCTGGGTGTTCATTATGTCTGTATTATTGTATCCGTTATTCGTTACGTTTTGGTAAGGGGTAGGGATGTATTTTTCAATGAAATCTGACATCCGTTGAATGCATGTCGTCTGGATTTTTTTTTAAATTTATTGTTAACGACAAAAACATTCTTAGGGCATTTTTTTCTCTTTGTAAATTTAAGAATTTTGGGGGTGTTTAGATTAGAATACGTTTTATTTAACTACGATTTGAAATTTTTAAATTTCTAATTTTTATTATACCATATTTTTTAAGAACAATTAAATGTATTAGAATCCCTTATAGTATGTAGAATTATTTTTACATCAAGTATAAGTATGTATATTCGGTTACAATTTTTTTTTTGTATTTAAATATTATTTAAGTAAAATTTATGACAATGACGGCAAAAATAGTTACTTAATTTCACTGATTTAGTAAACTTTTATTTTTTATATCAGCCTAGTAATATATTGTTTCTCATGTAAGTGCAAAGGACATGGGTCATTCAAAAGCTTACATCTGGCATTTCATATTGATTTTATTTTACTATAGGTGTTTTATTGGATTCTTTTAAGTGCGTTTAGTACTAGGTAAAAGAAGTTTAGTTTAGAATTCATTTTATTTAACTACAATTTTAATTACAACTTTAAAATATTTTCATTGTTAGTTTTAATAGACTATATTACTTTATAATAGAAGGAAATGTATTTGAATTACTTATAGTAAGTAGAATTATTTTTCCATATCAAGGTTATGTATATTACGATTTTTAAACTTTTATTTAAATATTATTTAAGTAGTATTTATGGCACTTACTGCAAAAATAGCTAATTCATTTCTCTGATTTAGTAAACTTTGTTTATATATATATATATATATATATATATATATATATATATATATATATATATATATATATAAACTTAGTAATAAAGTATCATATGTATGTACAAAGGACATGGGCCATTCAATGGCCTACATCATCTGTCTTTTCTTATAATTTCATTTTTCAGTAGCTGTTTTATTGGATTCATTTAAGTGCCGGTAGTACTTTATGAGAGGTGTTTAGGTTAGAATACATTTTATTTAACTACAATTTTAAAATATGTTTAGGTTAGAATTCGTTTTAACTACAATTTTAAATAAAACTTTGAAATATTTTCACTGTTATTTTAATAGACTTTTTTTTTCCTAAAGAAAAAACAAGTAAATGTAATATAATTACTTACAGTATATAAAATTATTTTTCATGTTAAATATAAGTATGTATACTACTCGATCGCACCTTTTTAAATTTATTTTTAAATTTTTAAATATTATTTAAGGAAAATTTTTGACAATGACGGGATAAAATAGCTATTTCATTTCTCTGATTCAGTAAATTTTTATTTTCTATAAACTTAGTAATATATAGTTTCTCATGTATATATATATAATTGAACATAGAAGTCAACACTTAGTGGCGACAGTCTGTTTCATGCTGATGCAATCGTCAGACCACGGGTGCTGTTATTTTTATCGGCTATTTATATATACGGGTCAGTGGTGCATTGTGGGTAGTCTATTTTGGCGGTTATTTTACCGGAATCGTATATTTATTTATTTGGGTTAAATTATTTTGCTTGTTTTTATTTATTTTTTATTTTTATTTTTTGTTTTTATTTCTTATCTTATATATTTATTTTTTTATTTTTTATTTTAATCGGTGTTTGTATTAACGTTGTAAAATTAGTTTATATCGCTTATTTAATAGTTTTGTTTTGGTTTGGAAAGATAATTAAAGCTATTTATTCAATTTTGGTGTTGATTGTTGTAGTTTATTCTGACTTACTTTGGCGGGAACAATTATTAAATTGTTTATTATTTCATGTATTCATCTGGTTTATTATCTTCATTTATTTTTCTAACGGTTAGTTTATCGGGATCGGTTTGTTAGTTTATTTATTTATTTGGATGAATCTAGATAAATTTATTTTACTCGTTTTTTTTTATTATTTATTTGTTATACTTTATATTTTTATTTATTCTTTTTGGTTTTTGATTTTTAAGTAAAGTAATATTTTTTTTCTTTATCTATAACAGTTATAGCTATTTTTTCGTCCGATTGTTGGTTTGATTTTTATAGTCTAACTAATATTTTGATCATAATGGTTTGTTAATTTGTTTATTATTTACTTTATTTGTTTGGGTTCATTGATTTTGTTTTTATTTTTTATTCTATTTCGTCTATTCTAAGAGGTATGATTTGGTAATTTGTTTGGGTTAATTATTTTGCTTATTTTATTGTCATTTTGTTTATTTATTTATTATTTTATTTTATTTTTTCCGTTTTCGATTTTTAAGTAACGTAGTAAAAATTTGTTTTCATGTCTGCATTTTGAGATGAGCTCGGATCTTTTATTTAATAATTTATTTTGGTCTGGGAAGGTAATGATAGCTCTTTTTTCCTCCAAGCAAAGTTTGCAAGTTTTTGATTGGTTGTTGTAGGCAGATGATATTTTCCTTATTTCTTATCCAATAAATATAGCACATCTTAAGACTATATTTCTTCATATATATATATATATATATATATATATATATATATATATATATATATATATATATATATATATATATATAATTATTTATTTAAAAATATGATTCCAACTCGCTTTTAAATAAATAATTATATTTATGCTCTACTTTCGTATCGAGCACTATTTTTTAAAAATAATAACAAAAATACTAAGGAACTTTGGATTATTTACCAAACCAGTTTCTTTCCTATTTTCTACAATATTTTCACATATATATATATATATATATATATATATATATATATATATATATATATATATATATATATATATATATATGTATACACATACATGAAATGTAATCATTCGATTAAAAATTATATATTATAAATGGACACACATAATGTTAGTGTAAGGGGAATAGCATTCGAATTAAATAAAAAAATATAAATTAGGTACTTGCTTTCAAAAATTATAAATTGGGTACTTACTTTAAGTTCTGGTTGGAGTATCGAATAAAATGTTAGGTATATCAGTCTGATCTAATGATTTTCGATACAAGACAGGGCAAAATATTTTCAGTAATGGATTTCTATGTAGGCCAAACCTGTCAAACTGAAGATCAGTTTCTTTTCTATCACCCTTGTTTAATGCAGTACCAGACGAACTTAGCGGTTTTATTTGAAAAAAAAAGGAGCGTTATTTGGTTTTTACAAGTGGCACTATCACAAATTAGATCAGTAAATACAAAAAATGTCACATTATTGATATATGTTGTTTTATTTCTTGTTATTGTTTTCTTCGTAATTGTTTTTACTTACTGATTACGCATATAAGCGAATTACTCTAAATTGGTTTCTCGTCAGAATTAAACAAAGGATGTCTGGATTAAATGAAATCTTTTAACTACTCGTTACCAATTCATTATACTTTTGTTTAAATAGACAAGGGAAGGCAAGTCGCTAAAGAAGAAAACAATGAAAGCAGAAATTTTTACTCGTGAAACTAGATTAATTTTCTGTATAAATATATTTTTAAAAGAAGTAATTAAAAATAATTATGTAAGTTTTATCAACAAAATATATTTGATAAAATCATGTAGATTCACAAATCCAATGATATAGAAAAATACATACTGAAATTATGTAAATATAGGGCTCAGTGGAGAACGCCTCACAAAAGTTAAACAAAAGAAAGATAATGTGATTCAACACCAGAAATACTATATATACAATGATTGTACACAATGTTATGAAAATAACAGTTTCCTTTATAGGAAAGATTTTTTCTTCTGAAAACAAGTCTTTTGTTTAAAGTTACACCTTTCAAGTCAATAAAAGTTTTATGATGTCCCATCTTCCTTCAGGATGTGTGTGTTCATAATTCTCCACAACATTTTATCCTTTGTATTCCGTAGAAATGTTTGTCCTCTTAATATCCCTCCCAATTCATGTCCTGACCTTCATAAGTACAAACTTGTTAACTAGTACCCTCGCTGTTTTCCCTCTTACCCTCTTGATTTTATGTTTTGTGAGTGTCATTATCTTTCCTCGTTTTGCCTCCCATTAATTTCGGCTGTGTTTGTCTGATTCTAAAGAGCTGTTATTTTTTACATTTATAACTTCCTTTTTACACATATGTTCCGTACATGGTTTTCTTTGTAATCCTCTGTAGAACCACATTATTCTGCCTAAAATCTCTACATCTTCTGTAAAAGAAATTGTCCATTATCCACTGCCATGTTGAAGTACTGATATTACATAGCAGTTGAGAGATATTTTCTTTGTTTCTAACGAAGACTTTCTGTTTCTTATTACATTTTTGCTGTTTTCTGAAGGGATTATTTTTATATTCCAGTGGATTTGCGTCTCTTATAATGTTACTACGGATTTTTAATGTTTAATTTAATCTTATTTTTGTCTTATAATTTGAATCAATTTTTATCATATTGTGTAATAGGACACCATATTTTTAGTCTGAATTTCTGTCAAAATATGTCGGAACAGTATTTACATTTTTCAAACTGTTATCTTTATTTTTATTATCTTATTCATGAAGTTTCGATTGTTCTACTCCCCGGCCTTCTTCAGGTGACATATGTTGGAATTCCGTGTATTTCATTGTTGCTTATCTCTAGTTTCCGTTAGTAAAGATTCCCATATTGACCTATATTGATAAATAACTTGATGAGAATGCTGATATTCTGTATATAAAAAACACACTTAGAAATGATATCAGGCATATATCGACAGGATGAATGCTTGGTGATGGGATCACCATTTTTACCAACAATATCTAACATGCACATGGAATAAAAACAGTGTCTTGGAGGGATTTCTACGCTTACCTATTGTTGGTACATGAGGGTGCATTCATCGAAGCCTGCAACTTTTCCATCCATTCATAGTAGACATGGCTGCTAAGATGGAATACGAAAGACTCTGTTACATCAGATTGAATCAGACCAAGTTGTGTTGCGACTCTTACATTCACCTCCGTGATGCTTTACGAAATGACGCTGATCCACGCAATATAGGCAAGATGAGCATACTACTTGTAACGTTCACAGGCAGTCTACGATACATGCACGCGAGGACGCAAGACGCGATTACACGCGTTCGTAAGTACGGCCGACCAGACCTATTCATAATTTTCACGTGTAACCCAAAATGGTATGCAATTGCTAAAGAACTTATGACAGGGCAATCGGCCTACGACCGTCCAGACCTCATTGCGCGCGTTTACCATCTGAAGTTGGGAAAGCTAATGGATGTGATTACAAAGGACCATGTTTTTGGGGCTGTTTGCTGTCGCATGCACACTATTGAGTAGCAGTAACATGGCCTGCCTCACGCACATATACCAATCTGGCTGTGCGACAAGATTGAGGCCACAGAAATCGATCATCTTATTTCTGCTGAAACTCCTGATCCGTCGGTTGCTTACAGTTACACCAGCTGTCACAACAGCGCGTCATTAGCAGCACAGAGGGCACTTGGCACATGTTCAGCTTCCCCATCCATGAACGCTTCCCAGCAATCGTTCATCTTGCTGTGCACCTAGAAAACGAAGAACCTCGTTATTTTTCTGCGGATACAGCAATGGATGCGACTGTTGTTACCAAAGACACAACACTTATAGCGTTCTTCAAACTTTGTCGACAGGACGACTTTGCTAGGACTCTACTCTATTCAGACGTGCCTTCATACTACGTGTGGACAAAAAAGAACACCTTGGCTCGGCGGAAGTGCGTGGCAAATGTCGAGGGCTATCCAGGCGTCAAAAAGACGTCACACTCGGAAGGGTATTCATGGTTCCCCCATCGCGACAGGAATGTTTTTACTTGCGACTCCTTTTGCAGGACGTTAGTGGTCCAACGAGCTACAATAACTTACGGACGGTTAAATGAGTTTTATGTGACACTTTTCCTGAGGTCTGCCTCCGTCTAGGCCTTTTGGAAGACGACAGCCAGTGGGATGAGACAATGGCTGAGGGAGCTCTTTTAAAAATGCCCTCTGCTTTGCGCCACCTTTTCACCATAATTTTACAAATGTGTTAACCCAGTGATCCCAAATCACTTTGGGACAAATACAAGGACTTTTTGTCCGAGAACATACTCAGAGAAGCGCAACTGCTGTGTCCAACAATGGCTCTTACATTCAACGATGCAATTTACAACAGGTCGCTTATAATCATTGAGAACCTGTTTGTTGAAATGGGGGTGGGGAAATCTCTCGCCGCTATTGGGCTTCCAACACCAGTTAGTGTGGCTTCCACCAGTCTCTCACCTGAGATTGTCCAGGAGGCATCCTACTCTGTTGAGGAGCTCAACGCCTATGTCACAACAAATGAGACAAAACTTCTCATAGACCAAAGGGTCGCTTACAATGCGGTTCTTGCATCCACCAGGCAGGATACAAGATCAATTTTCTCCCTGGACGCTGGGGGGAACGGGAAAAACGTTCGTAACAAAACTGCTTCTTGCAGAAATTCGGCGCCATGGCGAAGTGGCATTAGCAGTAGCGTCTTCAGGCATTGCTGCGACATTACTACCGGGTGGCCGAACAGTGCACTCAACGTTTAAACTTCCGCTTGACCTGATTAAGGCAGAAACAGCTGTATGCAGTATAGTCGAGCAATCAGGTCTAGCGGAGGTACTCAGGTGATGTAAGCTCATCTTCTGGGATGAGTGCAGTCAGTCCCAAACTGCACTCGAGGTTGTAACCCGCTCTCTGAAGGATATTCGAAATTCCGATGACCTTATTGTAGGTATAACTGTCATTCTGTCCGGTGATTTTCGCCAGACCCTCCCCGTTATACCTAAGGGGAAAGGGACCGACGCTATTCGAGCGTGCTTGAAGTCGTTACAATTTTGGCCCACCGTTAGACCATTGCACCTTGGAACTAACATGCGTGCACACCTAACGATTTTGGGTCCGCCGAATTTTCGATTTCATTATTAGCCCTTTGGCAAAGGTATTATTCCAGCGGACACTAATGGGTTTGTAAACGTCCAAGGGTTGTCTACAGTTATCACAACGCCAGTAACACTCAGGGGATCAGTTTTTTCTGATCTTCAAACTAACTATAACAATATTGAGTGGCTTTCTGGGCAGGCAGTTCTTGCCCCAAAAAACACCACTGTGACAACCTTTAATAGACAGCTTCTGGAAACTGTGCCAGGGGTGTTGCACGTTTACAACTCCATTGACAGAACTCCAGACCCCGCTGAAATGGTGAACATTCCAGTGGAGTTCTTAAACAGCCTCCACCCCGCTGGTCTCCTTCCTCACAATCTGGAACTTAAAGTATGGATCCCGGTTATGTTGCTTAGAAACCTGCGTCCACCGAAACTCTTTAATGGGACTAGGATGGTTATTCATGCACTACACCCAAACATTATTGAAGCCAAAATTATAACTGGCTGCAGTAAAGTGGAGCAAGTGATTATCCCAAGGATGCATTTCTATCCATCAGATGCCGACGTACCCTTCACTTTCAGAAGATCACAGTTCCCAGTCACACCCTGTTTTGCTATGACAGTTCTTATTAACTGTCATAGCAAAACATAGCAAAGACAAACACTATCTGTTACTGGTGTACACTTAGAGGAGAAGTGCTTCTCACACGGCCAACTTTACGTAATCTGCTCTAGAGTCGGCAGCACAAGGATGTGTTCCTTTATCACCCTCGCAAAAAGCTAAAAATGTGGTCTACACTGAAGTCCTCAGCCAGTGATACGCAAATTTCATTCCATTTTTCCTTTCCATGCAAGAAAATTGTGGTCCCTGCACTTTCACATCCGTACTTACTGCAAATGCTATTCTACATGTATGCTAATTTATTCGTTGCAATAGAAAATTTAACATCGCAGATGGCAGTGTGGATTTCAACAATTGATTGCTTTAAATTCCTATTGAGGAAAACCCAAACCGGTCCTTAATCGCATCTTGCAAAGTTGTAACCAATCGTATTGCAAAAACCGAAGAGATTCGTTTAATTGTCAGAGAAGTCGAGCGCGCCCACGCAAATCAGTACTCATTTTAGCGTTTGGGCATATGAGAGAGTTGGGTATGGTGTACAGTGCATGCTTCAGCTGCACACACCACTGCAGAACTGAAAAGATCTATTACTCTTCGATTTGTGTGGTCAAACTGAGGAAGCTTCTCGAGGAGAAACTTTACTCGATTACGTTGCAACAACATCTAACTGCTCACGCATTGTGATACTGATTGTGAAAACGGCAGCGCCGTCTTTTGGGCAAAAGGTTGCGTCCCTTTTTTGCATTCAGCTATTGGTTGCATACGAAAAGATGTCTTAAGATTTGAATTTTTTGTGTTCAGCTATTTCTCTATTCAAATCCACAAATCCAGCATTCAATATGTTTGATTTGGCAGGGGCCTCATTTTTCTTGCATGGAAAGGAAAAATGGAATGGAGTTTGCTGAGGACTGGCAGGGGAATTCAATGTAGACAATATTTTCAGATTTTTGTGACGGTGAATAAATGAACACATCATCGCGTCTGCCGACTCGAGAGCAGGCTACGTAAAGTTGGCCGCATGAGAAGCACTGCTCCTCTGAGTATACACCAGTGACAGTGTTTGTCCTTGGGCCTTATTAATTGTCATAGCAAATCAGGTTGCGAATGGGAATGGGGATCTTCTGAAAGTGAAGGGTACATCGGCATCTGATGGATACAAATGCGTTCTTGGTATAAGCACTTGCTCCACTTTACCGCATTTCTTTGAAGCATTGAACTCATCGCCAACTAATGTATAGTTACAAGCATCAATTGTCTCTCCTCACATCAACATATCATATATACAGAAATGAATGACACCGACCAGATTACAGGCCCTTTCAAAAATGCGTGCGAGACCCCTTCGTGCAGCAAAAAATCGATAAAAAACTCCGGTTAGACCCTGCAATCAGCTGTCAGTTTTTGACTTCTTTTCACGCCCAGGCTACAATTAACGTCAAATGTCGATTCAACTTCCGACATTTACGGCGTCAATTCGTAACGGAGACAGATTTTCAATTTGGACTCAGGCTTTCAAAAAATTGGTAAATCGGCTAGTACTCCGGTATTTGGGCGGATTACATTCTAAAATTTCGGACGTTCAGTTAGAGGTGCCTTGCATAGAATGGCGTGTGACCCCACCGTGACTCAAGAATCGATACAAACCTCCGTGTTGACCATGCCCTCAGCAGTCCATTTCCCACTTCTTTAAAATTTGTTCTTTCTCCCAGGCCGCATCCCACATCCGATTTTTCAATTTACGTAACTGTGTCATGCCGGAGCCCGATTTTTTATTTGCGACTCAAACTTTATAAGAAAACCAATTAACTCACAGGTGATACGGATTTTGGGGGTTCTAGTTTGAATGTCACGCCTGCACTACGTGGCCCAGTACGTCTAAACTTTTCACCTCATTTTGGACTCTGTGCAGATGACTTCGCGTTGTTAAACACCTTTGAGCTCTTTTTATTTGAACTTAAAATCGGATCAATATATGGTTTCCAAAGTACCGGGTTAACAAAACAAGGGCAACAACAACCCCGCCCCAGTCGTATGACCAGTCTCAATATTTCAGGAAACTGGGTTGGGTGTGAAAAAGTATTTGTTGTTAACATTCTTTTTTCATTAGGTTTTTCCAGTTACGATTCCTTTTTTATGCTGATCGTTTTGTGTTCATTTCGTTTAGTTCTTTTTTCGTAACAGATTTAATGTTTAGTATAGAGCTTAAAAAAATCGCAGTGTGAGTAAGGCATGTAGCAACATCAGCACGGCAAAGGGAACTCCTTTAAAGGCAAGAAAGGGCAAAAATATTTTAAGTCAAGTGATAGCGATTGCTGTATGAGTCGTACGATTTTAAAATCAAGCACGGGCAACGCCAAGCGATGCTGCTAGTATTCAATAAATAAGTTTCGTTTAAACAAGTCTGACTTGGCCTTAGTTATTTTCCTCTACACACCATCCACCAAAAAAGACAATAATCACTCCGGCCTTTCTAATTTAAACCAACATAGACAGTAAAACTTTGAAGCGCTCTTAACCCTATTTTCTTATCTTAAATGTTTTCTTTACATGATAATATACTGAATGTGAGAAGATATGAGAAGAAACAAATATTATTAAGGGGGAGAAAGAGAGAGAGAGAGACCAGTAAAAGAACAGGGATTATGAAGGACGCATGTACATTTAATTGAAAGTAAGTAACCGGATGAGTGCGAGGAATGTAACTATATATAAAAATATTATGGGTACCTATTGAAATTGAATTGTGGAACTGATGCAACGTTGCAGATATTCGCCGGGTTAGTGAGGCTCCTTCACAATATTAAACACTTATTGCGTTAACTTTGGCTCGTTAGATTATTATACATTACTTACCGGTTGCATTTGTTTTTTCTTTCTTCTTTCAAGAAATAAACAAACAAACATAGTAATATAATCATTTCTTTTAATACAGAGATTAAAATCAAATAGTCACAAGTAAAATTCCAAGAACAGACTAACGTTACCACAGAGCAAAATTTTCCGATTAAAATTAAAAGTTTTTGTTATCAAATGCTGGAACGCGGCTTAGGTACTTTAACTTGGTGAAATGGCTAGTAAGTTTGTCTTTATTGATCAATTACGAATAAGTTTTGAGTTCGGTCCTCAATGGGTACCCCATATTTTGGGCTATGTTTAGTAAATTGCTATAAAAACTCGAGTTGTTTGTTTTGTTTGATGTTAACTAATTTATCATTTATTAAATGTTATATTACATATTATTTTAAAGAAAAATCAAGCTAGTATCAAATAGCTTTCCATTTTTTTATGTAAAGAGTAATTATTTTATATTAGGTAATTAAATTTATTTTAGTCATATTTATTTGAAGTGTAATAATGTTTATAGAGTAACACTCTGATGAGGATTGAGATTATAATAAGTTTGAAACCAACAAACACACTTATTCTGATGAATTTTCTAGCCTCCAGGTTACGTACATGTCCCATTTCGACATTACCCATTCGGTATTGGTTTTGTGCCTGTAAAAATAAAAGGGAAACATGCTATAAATATAAATCAGATTTTAAAAATAACAATATAATACGCACACACGCCCGCGAGCAAAAACGCACGTGCGCATCCACACACGTGCGCATCCACACACACACACACACACACATATATATATATATATATATATATATATATATAATCTGTCGCCGGTTTGTATTGACCTCAGTAACCAGTATTCAATATATATATATTCATATTATCTACTATATATCTGCATACACCTGATAAATTCCAAAGAATACGTAATTATATTGGACCTGATATGATATCTCGGCTTCAGAGACTTTCCCATCGCCCAAAACGTAACTTTCCTTTGCCTTTTCTATAAATCTTTTCTTGTTTATTCTTCTGATGGGCTTTCCTCTTTCGTACTTAGAATTAATGAATTTAAGCGCATTTCTAGACTGTCAGCTTGAATTCATCATTTTTAAATTGAAATTATAGATGCAACATCCATCCCCCAAATTTTTACAGTTACCGTCTGCGTTTTATACTGGGTTAAATTTAGCATAGGCACTGACGTGCAACCTGGAGTCCTATTTTAATAAAAAAAAAAATGATTTTCAGCTTTGCACTGATATCAATGGTGAATACCACCAAGTGCAACATTGTCATCTGAATTTAATACTTTCATATTATGTTACTGATATTGAATGGATTGTGATCTATAATTCAACTTATTTCGATAAATAGATCAAATGGTACAGGCAGGAATTAGCATTTTAAAAGTTTTCCTGTACATTGGGACAGCTTATACGAGTAAAATATGACTGGGGTGGGGGGGTGGAGAAGTTCTGTTTTAACAAAAACCGGTGTTCAGATTTGCACTGATTTTCATACTGAATACTACCACAACATGTGCGACATTGTGAGCTGAATTTAAATCTTTCATACTGTTATGTTAATGATATTGAATCAATTGTGATCTATAAGTCAACTAATTATAGGATAAAAAAAAAATAAATCAAATGATACAGTTATAAATTAGAATATAATAATATATTCAGCAATTTAAATGTTTTCCTGTAAATCGGGATAGTTTTTCTAACAAACCCATTGCTAGGGGTGGAAGAGATGGATTCATATATTTCCGAAGGTTATTTGTGCGGAAGAGAATATAACGAACACAACAGGAATTGAAACTCGGCTATACGATTATTAATTTCGAGTCCTTATCAATTACACCATCCGTACACCCAAGCTTACTAGACCTAACGTTTCCAAGCCCTCACCCATTTAGGTACACAGTGTGTTCGAATTTTTTAACTTCAGTATTCGTACGGTAACAGATATTTCAATTTTACGTAGCAGTGAGCCTCACAATAATGCGAACAATAGAGTAAATATTGGTAACTCCTCATCCCAGAAGTTCGACAGAATTTCTCATCTTAGAGAGGCCGAAATCTACATGGATGAAGTGCACCATACAAATGGCATTGCCATCTGATTGAATTCCTGGTTAACCGTCACGAAATGTGACGCGTTCGGTTCGCTACGTTGGATGACGGTTTATGTAATACTTAACCTCTAGTCAGTTAAGCCGAATCTCTACCGTAGACAGTTTTTTATTTATTTTTATTTTATGCTAGGCCTGGGGTAGACGACGTTAAGTGAAGATACATTCTTGACACGTGTCTAAATCACATCGAATTGCAACATGACTTGCCAGGCTTAATTTGCTGCATACACTAGTTTTCTAATTCACATATGATGAGAAAGCATGCAACGTATGTCAACTATTAGTTAGCACGTCTTCTAAAAACAGTAATCTTTATTTCCTATGTCTGTACAGATGGTAGATGTTAGCAACACCCACAAGACGATTGTGAATTAAAGAAAAATGTAATAAAATTTTAAAATGTCTGTCCGTCAATCTATGGACCTAATATTCATAAGAAGGATTATACAGAATAGAAGACTGGATAATTTATCTTCAGTTGTATTATTCATTTTTTAAAAATCTATTGTATTTTTTTTAATTTACCAACATGGTATCTGCAGCTCATATCTACCCAGAGGAATTTGGCTTAATTCAGAGTTGTCCTTCTCATATAATGCTTGCCAACCACAACTAAAAGGCTCAGTGTGGACTGCTATTTAGCATATTGCTTGTCGGGTGAAGAGATAGATCCGTTCCTTTTGAAGAATATGAGAAATGGAAAACCGTTTCATTGACACCAAATTACGTGTTTCACACTTGTTAGTCTTCATCAGTTGAAAACGAAAGAAAGAAATATATGTTTTTGTTTGTGCTTGTGTTTATGATTAAACAATAAATCGTTAATATTTTTCCGCTAAGCTGGCATTTCTCGGGATATTTTATACATGTACATTCCTTTCCTAATTGGGATTAGTACGTAAGTGTGTATGACGAACTTGACCAGAATTCGAATTTGGAACGACGATTCCCCGTTCCGAGTCGCTATTATCTTTCATTTAAAATATATATGCAGAATTTTAACTAATTTAAGAAATTAAGATATAAAAAAGTGATAAGTTATCATTTTAACTGAATCATTTTACGCCGTTTTTTGAGGTGATATTTTTTCATAGTAATTTCATTACTTACTTCTTTTGCTTTAAGGAAAGCCACAATTCCAGTCGGCAGAAAAAAAAAAATCGCGAAAACAGCTGCATATACGTAATTCCTCACTGGTACGACCAATAGATTTTGCGTATCCGGCGTAACCTAAAGTAAAAAATATATATATATATATATATATATATATATATATATATATATATATATATATATATATGTCTTTCTTAATAGAACTCATGTTATGCAATCTAAATCATAAGGTGAACAAAAGTTTCCCACAATAATCGATAGCCGTCCTAGGATCAGGGAAATATTAAGTGTAGTAGAAGTCGTTTACTTGTATAAAATTTACTGCTATCTATTACTTATTTGAAAGACATTTGTATGTTTTGTATCAGCATGGATTATGTTAAGCTTAATGTGAGTGAGACGTAGCACCTTCTTGGATTAACATTACCAGCTGTCGTGAAGTGGAAAGACTATCTGTGTCTACTTTAGTTCATAATATCTTGCTAGACAATTTTTCCTTCAACTCTCTATCATACATATCTATATGTCTACCATTTGTCTATGCTTCGAATATTGCTTCCCCAAATATTGCTACCCCATATACATCGGTGGTCCTGCAGTATATTCAGAGATTCTAGATAACATCACAAGAAGAATGAGCAATATCCTAATCTGGCGAGTCGGATTCAGTCAATTTTTGTTGCCATAAAGTTGCTTCAATGTGTCTTTTCTATAAATACTACTTTTATGGTAATTGCTTCGATGAGCTCTTCGCTATGGTACCTAGAATTTATGAAGTTATGTGCAATACTGAATTGGCAACAAGTTTTCATCATTTTACAGCTGAATTAGCTACATATAACCGTAACTACTATGCTAACAGATTCTATTCCCCTTTGTGGAACACTTTGAAAAGTAAAAATCCTGTGGAAAGCCTGAAAATATTTCTAAATTGTAAGATGCTTTGGAAATAATAATTATTTGCTGATACAAATTCTGCTGATTAACAAATAGATTAGGGGAGAATACCTTAGGTAAGTGCATTTTCTCATAAATGAACCCGAATAGAATTGTAACTCGGTTTTCCCATTTTCTCTTTCTAAGCCGTTAACCATTACACCACCCACATGCCCAAGCTTGTAGTACCTGATATTCCTAAAATGACATCCTTCTATCAACAGATGAAGAACGACGTTGCTTAACTTCGTTGATCTTATAAGGACCGGTATTTCAACCTGATATATCCGGAAGTTAAATTTTGCAGGCGAACAATAGGGGCACATCTTTAACACACAGTCTGGGTGGAACCATCTTTTAAAAAATAAATTCATTTTTATTTTCAGTTAAATATGAAAAGTGTTTTATATGACTTAAAATTTTCTAATTAAATTGAAATTAAAATATTGTGTATTATTATACTTATGTAAATTAACGTATGTAAACACAGAATATATTTTATGATTAATAAATAATTGTAATAATAAAAATAATTTTAAATAATAAAAGGTGACTTATAATTAGCATCAGAGTGAAACAGTTGAATTACTCGGTGTCATAATGAGAAAAGATGGCTTAGAAAATTTGACACACATTGGGCAGAAATCAAGAAGACCAGCGTAAATTAACACAAAATTTAGCTTCCCATCTTCTGTAATGTTTGGGAGAGAAGAGAATTAGGAAATATAGCAAAAGAACAAGTTTTAGTTAGCGCTAAACAGAACAGAAAATTGTGGAGAAACATGATCGCCCACGTCCTAAAGGGACACAGAATGATGATGAAGAAGAAGAAGAAGAAGAAGAAGAAGAAGAAGAAGAAGAAGAAGAAGAAGAAGAAGAAGAAGAAAGTGACTTACAATGACTGTCTGATTGTTGTTTGAAGCTTCAGGTGGAGGATAATACGGTTGGTGACCGTAGTTGGTGTAACCACCACCTGGCTGGTAACATTGTGTTGGATATGCCGCTTTTGATGGGTCATATCCCGCTGTTGCTGCATATCCTTGCTGTGTTGGGTAAGGAGCTGGATTTTGAAGATAACTTTGTGGGTAATTTTCATACCCAGTTTGAGTTGAATTTTTAATAGACTCTGAATAACTTGGTGGTGGGTCTTGACTGTCAACTTGGGGTTGGCTATGAGTGTTAGCTTGGAGTTGGCTATGATTGTTAGCTTGGTGTTGCCATTGAGTGTTACTTTGGGCTTGGAATTGTGTGTTATCTTGGTGTTGCCATTGTGTGTTATCTTGGTGTTGCCATTGAGTGTTACCTTGGGGTTGGCATGGAGATTCAACTTGGGGCTGCTGATCTGGTAAAATAATTAAATATACATATATGTATACACACACAATATATATATATATATATATATATATATATATATATATATATATATATATATATATATATTATACACATAATTATTCTATTATTGATTAAATTCCTTGCAACTACTAATCTATTTTTATACAATTTTTATCGTACAATCATTTACTGTAAAAATAAGATTCTAAACATAAGATTCATGTAGTTCTGATTTAATAAATATTAATATATAATCAATGAATAAAGCGTCATTCTTGGGCTGAAGATCCAATGAAGGGCCATCCGCATGAGCTAGCTTAAATGCCATCCGATAGAGAAAATCGCTGCGTGTCACAATATTTCAACAAAAGTGTGAGAACACTCTTTTTTTTTTTTAACTATCTCATCTTCTGTATAATAAATGTGAAGATTATTGTGTCTCAAAATTTTTCAATTAAAGGGAAACCACACTCTCTTATTTTAAAATATCACATCTTCTGCTATATAATAAATACGAAAATGCCATTCCGTCGCACTTTTTCAATTAAATGGTCACAACTTTTAATTTTCTCATCTTCTATATAATAAATGTGAAACTCTGCCTGTCACACTTTTTCAGTTACAGAGACACAACTCACTACTTTTAAATATCTCATCTTCTTCAAATGAAATTTGCTGATCCAAGATTGGAATTGAATCCTCAGATTTAAAATTTGTCTGTCTGTGAAATTGAAGACAAAGTGATGAACTTGGTTCAAAGACATCTCAGCGATTTTCGTCTGCCACATCAACTGATTAATTTTGAGAGAAACACGATACACCATGGAGGAACAGCGCCAAATTGTTAAAAATTATAACTGACTCAATAAAAAATGCAAGTGTATCAGATGTTCCTTGATGATATTTTTCTTCTTGGATGTACCCGGAGATACTGGTAAATCTTTTGTAACTAATCTATTATTTCCAGTGAGAATCCAAATGAAAGTAGCTCTAGCAGTAGCATCATTTGGTGGAGGGCGTACAGCACACATAATATTAAAACTTCCATTGAATTTAAACTACAGTGAAACCCATATTTTTAACATCGAATGTGGAATCAACATGACTAGGCTACTGGAGGAGACAAGCTAGACTACACTCTGTTGATTCAGGCAAATATTACGGGTCGTTGCAAAAGGAAGTTCAGCTGATGAAATCAATGCTGACAAAATTCTTACATCTGGAACGAGAGTGAGAATCGCTGGTGAATTTGAAGCACAAAGGTTTGCTGTTGCAGCTTGACAATGGAACCATAAAAATGAACCCAAATTATAATATTTCACTCCTAAATAGTCGTGGAGTTTCAGTCCCAAGTATCCAAGATTTGATTAACCATCTTTTTCCAAATATTAAACGGCATCTCTTGCATTCAAACTGGCTTTGTGACAGGGCCAAATTAGCTCCCAAGAATCAAACTGTGGATAACATTAACTGGAAACTTCTGCAAGAAATTCTAAAATAAATTATGAAGTACTTTTCCAGTGACACTGTGATTAAACAAGAGCAGGCAGTGAATTATCCAATAAAGTTCCAGGAATGTCATCTCACATCTCATAAAATGCAGGATAATAGCGCGGTTTTTTAGCTACTATAATGATAAATACGAATGCCAGTGTTTCACTCTGACAGTGACACATATCACTAACTGTTAAATATTTCGTCTTCTTTATCTATACAATAAATATGAATGTTGAATTTTTAAAAGGCAAGCGTAAATCAGTACTTAAATGCAGCGATCAATTTTGAGTCATTTTGTAGTTTATTCGTGCCTATCGCATCATCTCCTCAATATCTATTTTAATAAAGGCCAAATAAATAGTGCTCTGCAGGAGCAAGGTTAATACCCCATGACAGGGTGGCTTTTAAGCCAGTGCGCATATATATATATATATATATATATATATATATATATATATATATATATATATATATATATATATATATCAATGTTTTCTTGTGCTTGATCGTAGCAATAACTTATTTATATAAATTTAATTATGTTCAAATGAAATGGTGATTTTTTATTTTTTAGTGTATTTTCTTATTTTCTAAAAAGTGTTCGGATAAACACAGCTAGCAATACAATACTGGGAAATTACTATGAAATATTTTTTCTTTCTTTTTAATGACGTAATAATGTCGTTTTCTGACTTTAAAAAATACGTCAAAAACGACATTATTATGTCATTATTTTTGCACCAACCTAATATATATATATATATATATATATATATATATATATATATATATATATATATATATATATACCCTTGGTTCTCTCCTGCCTGCTTGTAGGGATCACTTCTCCCGCATGTACCGTAGTGACATGTCTGATTGCAACAAGAAAAATTACGAATAAAGAAACCAGGGAATAACATTCCAGACGTTAATGAGAATGAAAGCCACTGCTGCTACTGCTCCACCTGGTGTAAGAATAGTTTTATGGCTTTTTTAGTTTATGAGTTATATTACTGTTTTGAATTTGAATTAATTGAAAAGCACTTTCCTACTAATAGCACACTTAGCGAGATCATTAACAAAAACACATTAAAATTGAGTTACAGCTGCACTGAAAATCTAGAAAGAATCATAAAAAGACATAATAAGAAAATCCTAGAAATTCATGCATGCCTAAACAGTAATAAAACTCATAAACTAAAATTAGATAAAAATAACGAAAAATTATGTGATTGTAGATGCCCTAAAGACTGCCCGTTGGAAAATAAATGCCTCACAAAATCCGTGGTATGCCAATGCATTATCTCATCCATTGAGAATCTTAACACTGATAGGATATACATAGGCTCTACGAAGAATAGATTTAAAATTAGATGGAAGCAACACAAGAGATCCTTCAACAATATTCAAAATAGAAATCAGACATCTCTATCCCAATATTTCTGGCATCTAAAAGAAACGAATAAAACACCAAAATAAAATGGAAAATAGTAAATAAAACAAGAACTTGTAAAACCTGGGATGACCCATGCACTTTATGCCTACACGAAAAACTACACATCATTAAGTTTCTAAATAATGAAAAATTATTAAACGGTTTTAATAACGGTGTTAACGGTTTTTTGCCGACATCAACAAATTTTCGCATTAAATAATTAGCATAAAAAAATCTCATAGTTTAATAAAAGTCTTAAAAGCTTAGCCAAATCATTTAAATAGGAAAAACACTTTCTGTAGCCGTCAAAAAACAAATTGAAAATCAGTGTAATGCGGTTTGTATATAAAACACCCACTTGAATAAACAAATAAATAAAGAGATAATCAGATAGACAATAAAAAACAAAATCCTCCCGACACATAACGACTTGTAGTCACGCCATAAAAATATCCCTCGCTGGGAACTAACTAGAGGATGACCGCCAACATTAGCCTTGAAATAGATACCCTACCCAACCTGAGCAAAACCTCACAGAAGATAATGAATCTATAGATAAGAATTAACTCTCTGACCACTGAACGAAGATAACTCGCCTAGCCACTCCCAAAGTAACGAATGTTATAACGAACCATGCCTAAAAACACACGTAAACCAAGAGATAGCTTATTCCTAAAATTTCGCTTGAAGATGAAACAGGACTAAACACCTCAATTCAACTTAATTGTAATAATTATTTGGATGGTTTCGGCTCACGTTTTTGAAACATGAGAACTCTTATGTAGCGAAGGAATCATATTTTTAAACAAAAAATATTATAATATATATATATATGTACATATATATATATATATATATATATATATATATATATATATATACACACACTTATACACATATACATATATACATACACACATAAAAATGGGAATATATATACATTCTAACAACATTATTTTATTATAATTTACGATAAAATATGGTAAAAGTTCATAATAATTTATTAAAATGTAACCACACACAATGTTGATTAAATCTATAAGCAATTGAAAAATCCCCATCTTGCAAGAGTAGATTTTAGTAAGTATCGATGGTATGTTCCAAGACACTGATATATACATACATATACATATACTAGGACATACGAACATACATCCATATATACAAATATATAATCATGTATAAATACACGTATCGACACATCCGCGTATACGCATATATAAGTACACTCCCATTCACGCAGATACACATAAATATACACACATATACATGTACATATATATATATATACATATATACACACCTAAACACATATAAATACAAACATATATATATATATATATATATATATATATATATATATACACACACTCACATATTCATATATGTACATATAAACAGACAAATACACATACATATACATATATACACACATAGACTTTCACACGCGGCAGTAAACACAAACCAAAGTTTACATACCTACACATACACACAATCGCACATATGATAGGTGTCACCATAGACACATACACACACACACACACATAAATATATAACAAGTACAGATATATACGTACATACACATAAATACAGAGACATTCAACCATATACATGCATAAACAAACATACATATACATACATAAATATATATCCATATACACACACACCCATATACATGTATACTAATATACATATATAAACATATTCATACATACAGAAATATACGTAAATATGAATATAAATACACAATATAACGGTACATATATACATATATATATATATATATATATATATATATATATATATATATATATATATATGCACACCAATATTTTTTAACCTCTTCTCTTCTTCTCCCCCTTTTTACCTTCATACTATATATATATATATATATATATATATATATATATAAACCTGCTAACATATAAATACACTTATATACACGCATACACATTCAGCAGTACAAACACACATACATACGCACAAAACATTCACACATACACAGTCACGAATAACACTATGTAGGTACACAATACACATTCATATCGTCAGGATGGCCATAGATTACAAAAGTAATAATCCATTAAACTTACAGCGACATATCATTATAATTGGAAGTATACGACCCCTATAATAAGTTTAATTTATAACGGTGTTTACAATTAACAGTTAGTTCATATCTTTGATTTAAGAGATCAGTCTTACTTTTAAATCTAATTATTTCAAATTTTTCGTTAAGACATAGGTAACATGGGGCATATAGGGAGTTACATGTCCGGGCTTTCTTAATCAACCTCCATTTAACCATAGGTGTTTTATTCTTTTCTTTTAGACTCCAAAAATACTTGGATAATGATGTCATGTACCTATAGTTACTGTTATTATTGATTGCATATGCCCCTGCCAGCGTTCCTTGAATGGTATCATGGTGCTACCAATGTAAAAAAAAAATATATAATTGGATTTTCTAGTGTTGAGATTGTACTAAGATAAACTACAGAACTAGTGATACAGTTACTTTTTAGTAAACAATTATTAGGATTCCTACAATGACATAAGTTGTTATTCGTGTTATTATACCTAGTATTACTGTTTGCAACCTGGTGAGTAATCAGTCTTTTTGAGTCCCTGAACTTGTTAAAGACTGTGTTGTTATGTTTTTTAATTATTTTCTCTAGGTTCTGCACAACTATAGCTCAATTTAAGGGTATTAGGATTAAATATTTTACTAAGTGGGTTTGGGAAATGTTTCTTGATGAGGTTTAGAAATATACGTCTTAATTTAGTTTTAACCATTATATTGAAAGGGGGAGTAAACCAGATGATCTTTCTAGATGTTCTTTTCTTATTATGGTTGCAATTAACAGGGTTTTTATATTGAATAGTCAATATCAAAGATCAAGGTCAAAGGTGACGTCTAGAAAATCTACTTGTTTAACATTAGTTGTAACTATTTTCCTAAGACCTAAATCATTAAATACCCTATGAATCATTTTCCTAATACGGTCTACCTTAATTTTAATGGAGGTTTTAACAACTAATAAGCCATCATCTCTATACAATCCTACACTATCAGAATCTAGACAATCGAAGGCACTTAATTGTACAAAAGAAATAATCCAACCAGGTCGGAAGCTTCAGCAGAATCCAAAGAACCCATTGAAATATCAAAATTGTTGAAAAAAAAATGACTATTTCTGTAGTGATTTTATAACATATTTATGTAATAATTTTTAAATAAATAATTATATATACTCTACTCTGTATTGAGCACTCTTTTCAGAATACTAATTGTTGGTTATTGGAATTTATTCCGTTTACGCCAATCATATACTTGGGTATATATATATATGCAATAAAGTTTGAAAATTTGCAGTTGTCCCCCAGATTTACCATGGGCTGAACTTGGCAGAAGAATGAAAAAGTGCTCTTAGATTCACTGAAAAAAAAATGGAATCACGTATCAAACATACACTGAGAAACATTTGAAACGTATGCTAAAATTTTGTGGTGTTGTGATCAAGGCTAAAAGGAGATATTTTGAGGAGCGTAAAATTCAACCATTTCAAGCTTTTTTTCTTTCTGTCATAATGTAATTCTGTAACAATTAAAAAAAAAACAAGAATATCCTCAAACTTTTGAACCCTATAGACGCATTCGCGCGGCACACATACACTGACATATATATTGTTTATTTATTGTTTATACACACGCACACACACACACACACACACACACACACACACACACATATATATATATATATATATATATATATATATATATATATATATATATGGCTTCTATATTTTTGCTCTACGTCGTCTTTAAAAGGTACATTGTGAAACATTTGTCTCTAGCTACACTGTGGAGTTTGCCGTGTCACTGACAGTTACTTTGGGGTTTTTCCTCAAAGCGCTTAAAAAGTTTTTACCATCACCACTTGTTATTTTCGTTGGCCGACCTGTTCTTCCATTTATGATTAGTAAATATAGTTTTAATTTAATAATAATGTCGCTTGACTGCTACAAATTAATACAGAATTTTAAGAAATTTCAAGAAAAGGTGCACATAATTTATTTTATTCATAACATCAATTAAATTATTTTCCAATTAAATAATATCTTAGATTTATTGCATTTTCTGTTATAGGTTTCAGAGTAAATTTTCTGTAACTGAGGATCCTGTCTGACCCAAAACAATTTGATGAGTTAAATTCTCCGATGAGTTGTCCTTAGAAATAATATAAATAAACAGTAAGTGATAGAAATAAAATCTCCAAAATTCTTATTGCGATACAAATATCGTCGGTTGAAAAATCGATTAAAAAATTACTGAATAGTTTTGATTTTCTAGAGAAGACCTCAAGGATAATCGATATATAGAATGGATATCTGTAAAGTGTTGCCGTAATTCAAGTTAAAGGGACAACTATATAAAAAGAAGAGCAAAAGGAAATAAAAAGAAGTGGAGAACTGTTTTCAAAGTTAAAATCGAAAGAGAAAAAAAATCATATCTTACTGCTGTTATCCATAATTCACGTTGCTTTTTTTTGTTCCTTTCTATGTTACACGACCCCCTCTGAGGCGTGTACAAATATATGGACTTCTGTTACGTCATAATACACTTTGTGTATCATGTGATTCTATTAAGTAGATATGATTGGCTTTCTAAGATGTCAACGCTTTTAAACGATTGGTGACTGAGTGAAATAAGTATAAAAATATTTGCAGTTTTTTCTGGATATGCTTCCTAATTTATATATAAATGACGCAGATAATATTTTTCATATATTTGAAGTATTGAATGATGAGTTTTTGTGGTGAATAAGCAAACTGTACTGAATGAATTATTCGTCAATCAGATAATCTTATGAACCTCCACTTTTTTACGGAAAACAGCATACCATAATGAAAAAAAGTCAAACTTTTATTGTCATGTTCATGTTATTATTAAGATGAAAGACTTAAATCTTTTTGTGTATTTTTTTTAAAGATGTTTAACTCCTTTCTAACACGTTCGAAATTTTGATTAAAATCTTGATTTGTTTACATCATTCCGCTGGCAAAATAATTACATTTTTTCGGTTGAAAACACACTGAAATTTTGAAATTTATTTTTTAGTTATGTTACCCTCACTTACATAATTCTATGAAATTTCGCACAAAAAACCCCAAAACCTTTCTGTTGCTGAATAATTTTTTCCTTAAATGTAAGGCTCCCTGGAGGATGTATATTGCCTATTTTATTTCAAACTTGGACTATTCTAACTGAAAATCTGTTATGAACTGAAAAATAATGAATGCGATAAACTATGACATTATTTTAATTTGTAAATAAGTTATAGTAAGAACATTATTGATTGAAGTAATATATTTTTCCCGATAAAAAATGAATTTTTACAATAATTTTTCATTTTTAAAAAAAATTTTTAACTATAATAATTTACAATAGTTTAAATCGTGTTATATTCTGTATTGGTCTATTAAAATAATGAATGCAATAAACTACGACATTATTTAATTATAAAAAGCTTTTAATTGCTTTTGTAAATAAGTTATAGTAAGTACACTATTGATTGAAGAAATATATTTTTTTACAAGAATTTTTTTTTTTAAACATTTTTAACTGTTAAAATTTACAATAGCTTAAAATCGTGTAAAATTCTGTATTGGTCTATTTCTTGGATGTTATGTAGTAATTAAGTGGAAACGAAATTTATGAATTCAAAATTGAAAAGATTTTTAATGTAGTTACACTATTCTATTTTTAAAATAATTTTTTACTTAATTTTTCCCTTTTTTATCTCTCAAAGGCTAAACATGAAATTATTACGAAAAGGGCACGTGATATAAGATTTTTGACTCTTTACAGAGAAAGCAATTTAAGAAAATTTTATATTATTTCAATTTTTTTATTTTTGTGTAAAGCGTAATCTTCGAACGGTAAATAAAAGTCAGTAAATTATTAGAAATTGCGGAAAATATGTTTATTTATAAAAATAAGTAGGTAGTTAGAAGCCCCCACTCCATTAAGTTCACTTAGATTTCGTAAATTTTATGTCACTTCTACCCAGCCATCCTAGCTGTCATCATCTTGTCACTCAATCGCCAATCAATCATCGCTTCTGATAACAACAACGGATCAATAACAAATGGTTGTATATTAGTTTTTTATGCTATAAGTAATATTTCTTTCAAATCAGATTAATTTCACTTTAAATTTTACTCAAATAACGTGTCAGAAATATATATATATATATATATATATATATATATATATATATATATATATATATATATATATATGTGTGTGTGTGTGTGTGTGTGTGTGTGTGTGTGTGTGTGTTTGTGTGTGTGTGTTTGGAAGAATTTTGTTTACAAATTTCTTAAAATTAATTAAATGGTCGCTTTTAAGAAAATTTAAAAAAATCGAAATTAAAAGTCACATTACAATCTATATAATTTCTAGCTGAAATACATCAGAATATTTTATTGAACAGTTCAAGAAAGACATTTGTGCCACTACCACACAAAAAAGAGAATGTTTAACATCGAGAATGTCTAACATTGAAAACAAACACAAGGAAAAATTAATTCAAATTAAATATGTGGATATATCCACTCTTTGCCTGAAGAAGGTTACGAGACCCGAAACACAGTTCCGCTTAGGTATGTCAGTCAAATCTAATTTTTTTCGATACAAGACAGGGCAAAATATTTTCAGTAATGGATTTCTATGTAGGCCAAACCTGTCAAACTGAAGATCAGTTTCTTTTCTATTCCCCTTGTTTAATGCAGTACCAGACGAACTTAGCGGTTTTATTTGAAAAAAAAGGAGCGTTATTTGGTTTTTACAAGTGGCACTATCACAAATTAGATCAGTAAATACAAAAAATGTCACATTATTGATATATGTTGTTTTATTTCTTGTTATTGTTTTCTTCGTAATTGTTTTTACTTACTGATTACGCATATAAGCGAATTACTCTAAATTGGTTTCTCGTCAGAATTAAACAAAGTATGTCTGGATTAAATGAAATCTTTTAACTACTCGTTACCAATTCATTATACTTTTGTTTAAATAGACATGGGAAGGCGAGTCGGTAAAGAAGAAAACAATGAAAGCAGAAATTTTTACTCGTGAAGCTAGATTAATTTTCTGTATAAATATATTTTTAAAAGAAGTAATTAAAAATAATTATGTAAGTTTTATCAACAAAATATATTTGATAAAATCATGTAGATTCACAAATCCAATGATATAGAAAAATACATACTGAAATTATGTAAATATAGGGCTCAGTGGAGAACGCCTCACAAAAGTTAAACAAAAGAAAGATAATGTGATTCAACACCAGAAATACTATATATACAATGATTGTACACAATGTTATGAAAATAACAGTTTCCTTTATAGGAAAGATTTTTTCTTCTGAAAACAAGTCTTTTGTTTAAAGTTACACCTTTCAAGTCAATAAAAGTTTTATGATGTCCCATCTTCCTTCAGGATGTGTGTGTTCATAATTCTCCACAACATTTTATCCTTTGTATTCCGTAGAAATGTTTGTCCTCTTAATATCCCTCCCAATTCATGTCCTGACCTTCATAAGTACAAACTTGTTAACTAGTACCCTCGCTGTTTTCCCTCTTACCCTCTTGATTTTATGTTTTGTGAGTGTCATTATCTTTCCTCGTTTTGCCTCCCATTAATTTCGGCTGTGTTTGTCTGATTCTAAAGAGCTGTTATTTTTTACATTTATAACTTCCTTTTTACACATATGTTTCATAATTAATTTTTGTAGTTTTCTGAAGGGATTATTTTTATAATCCAGTGGATTTGTGCCTCTTATAATGTTACTCCGGTTTTTTAATGTTTTATTAATCTTATGTTTGTCTTATATCTTTTAATTTGAATCACTTTTTATCATATTGTGTAATCGGTCACCATATTTTTAGTCTGAATTTCTGTCAAAATATGTTGGAAAATTATTCACATTGTTCAAACTGTTATATTCATTTTTATTGTCTTATCCATGACGTTTCGATTGATCTACTCTCCGGCTTTCTTCAGGTGACATATGTTGGAATTCCGTGTATTTCATCGTTGCTTATCTCTAGCTCTCATTAGTACAGGTTCACATATTGACCTATATTGATAAATAACTTGATGAGAATGCTGATATTCTGTATACAAAAAACACACTTAGAAATGGTAGGCATATATCGACAGGATGAATGCTTGGTGATGGGATCACCATTATTACCAACAATATCAAACATGAACATAGAATACATGGAGGAAATAGCCTTAGAATCAACACCACTTAAGCCACCTCCATGGATGAAATATATAAACGACACCTTCTTACATTAGCCCAACCAGGAACATGTCCAGCTACTACTAGACAATGTAAACTCATTAAAACCACTGACATAGTTCACAATGTAAAAAAAAACACACACAATAACTCACTAGCATTCCTGGGTGTACCAATATCTTGAACAGAGCGTGGGTTCAGTATATCAATAAAACACAAGCCAACATACACCGGACAATAGTTCTACTTCGATACCCACCACCCATGTTGTGTAAAAAATAGATCGCCCGCTTTCTATATCTTCAAGTAAATACCGTATGTCTCTAGGTGATGGCGGCCCAGACATATATGAACAAGAAATGGTCATTATTTGTAATCTACAACGTAACAACTATTGTGGATGAATAACAGTAGATTCCGAAAACTGTGATAGAAGAGTAAAAGACGATAACATCACTGGAAAAACAGCTTCGGTCTGTTTACCCTTTGTGAAAGGCTTATCGGAAAAGATATAACAGTTCTGTGACTGCTATAACACCAGTACAATCTCCAAGAGTGTTTCAACACTACACAAACATCTCTTCTGTGTCAGTCCATCCATAGAGGAGAATATGATTAAGGACCAGGGTGTACGCTATCTAGTGCAGCTGTGTCAGTGTGAATCATTTCGCTTCTTTAAGTTAAGACTGCATTAACATCGTAACGCTGTAACACGATGGGAAATAGAAAATGCAGTCATGCTAATTATATATGGAGAGAAAAGATGGATCATCGTCCTCTGTGAGATGAAGTTAAAATAACAGACAGAGAACATCACTAAAAAATACGAAAACTGAAGAAATCAGCGCATATGCTAGGATAAAAAATATCTAAGCTGGCCAAGCATAAAAATGAATTCAATATAAGTGCGATTAATACCAAAAAGCAGAAAAAGACAACAATAAAAAAAAAATTTCAACAAATATCACCTGAAGAATGCCGGTGATTACAACGGCTGAAACGACGTGAATGTGACAATGAAAACGAAGACAATAGTCCGAACAATATAAATAGTGTAAATATTTACAATACTTCATCTCAAGAATATAGACAGATGTTGGAATAGTTCTACGAGTCTTCATTCTATGTATATTTGGTGTAGTGTGAAAATATGTTAAAATACTATTTTCATAACTTCTTTCTCAGTGTATCTGTATGGCATAACGGCAATATTATTTTATGTTATTTGGATCATATGATCTCATCGATTGTTAGGAAAATGAATTCCATGAAGTGCAGCTTCAGAAATTCTTGAGCAGCAATTACTCTAGGTTCCTTCGTGGTGTCAACCTTCTTGGAAACCATTTTTCGCATGCATTTGAGCAGCCAAAGTCTTTTGAATAAATCATCAAGTTAAAGTAAGTTGAAATTGCTAGATATAATCATAATTTATGTGCTAGCAGTTTCTTCTGTCGTCTTTCTTACTTGGGTAAATATCTTCTGATTTCTTCAACAATAAATTTCAAAGATTTTAATGCAATGTCAGTCATCATCTTCTATCGCCTTGAATCTTGGACATTTATTATATTTTCTACTTAATAATGATTTTAATTAAATCCTTTTACTCTATTTCACACTTTGAGTCTTAGTGGCTTTATCAACTTGCTTGGGTTGAAGTGAATGTTAGAATTGCTGGCTTTACGAATTTTATAAATCACATCGTAGACTTGTGTATTCCGTGTTGTAAAAAATATATACGCAATATTAAAAAAATTCTATTTAATTATTCATAAGTTACAAACACACACGAGTCTAATTCACCAAGCAGGTTATTCATTCTCATTGATTTAACTGAATATATTTGATAGAAACTTACATGATTCCGTCGAAGAGCTTTAAAAGTTTGTTTATTTTATATCATTTTTCTTTATTTCAAAAGTATTTAGCTTTCTTCAGTAATAATCAGATCATGAGAAACAAAGAAAAATGCACTGAACTTCATGTAATAATTCTCCTCTATGGTAAAGAATGATTGTTAATCTCTTCACAGATGATAAAGGTACTTAATGCTTCACTGAAGTGAATCTACTGACGAAAGTTGAGAATAAAATGTACAGATGTAAGATTTGATTTGTTTACTTAACGGCAAATCGACTCGTTATAGTTCATTTCTTGTGAGTGTTTAATAATAAAATATGATATACCGTATTCTGGTTTCACAATGGAATACAGGGAGAGTAGTCAGCTTTTATGCATATACATGTTTGTGAGGACATAATTACTAGAGGCGGTGATATATGTGTTTTATGCTGTAGATTGGTTGAAGTTATATTTTAGAATACAGTTTAATTAATGTGGGAAATTGTAGGATATTATATGTATAAATATCATGAAAGCGTTTTTTCATGTTAGTTGTTTTGGTGGTTGATTTTGTTTAGAGTCATATTAATCTGTATGTATGATTTATCCCGCCATTTTATGTCATCAACTAAATATATTTGGAACGCAATTGTATAATTTCAACCCATAATAAAAAAAGTATTATTGTTAATTTTACTATAAATATACATATTTTGGTATTTATTCTTTAAAAATATAATTCTATACTTTCATAGTGTTTTGTTTAGTGGATTCGCTATTTGCCAATGGCGGCAAATGTAACATGTGCTACAATCCGGGATCAATGCGTACCTGCGAACAGCATCAATTAACATGTAGTTGCACGTATTGTGTTGCCTATTGTATATTGGCCTGCGAACAGATATTGAATGAAGGAAACGGATTTTTCCGAAAAGGAAATTTTAATCCATACAGTTGCTGATGGCTGAAGAGGCGTCTGATGTTAGTCTGAACGTGCGTAAGAGGATGACTGGAATTAATGCTGACACAGAGGTCAGAGACACGACTAAGTGATGATAATAACCACCCCCACCTCCCACGGCATGGGGTGCAGTATCATGCTTTTTATGCTTTTAGGCCTTATTAAATCCTGAAACGGATTCACATGTGCTATAGAGGAAAGTTCATTAGAACAATTACAATGAAATTATTTATAGAAAATACGCAGAGAAGCTACGTTATGGCGGTGGGAAAGTGACAAAAGGCAAAATGCCAAGTCAGCAACAATAACATTGCAAATTCTTCTTTGGATTTCTCCAAGACTATCTAAATATATAGCAGAGGCACCAGACAACATATGGCAAAAATATGCAAAGCATGTACGAATGGTAGACATATAAGTATATATGAATGATTCCGGTGAAAGAAATTGTCTTGTACAATTTAGTCAACCATAGCAGAAATCCTAGAGATTGATTTACTATAATCTTTCCACTTCATATCATCGGAAAAATATTTGTCTGAGAATATGCAATGATTCACTTTCCTCTTTCGTCCAAAAACAACTTGCTAGTTAAGTATCCATATTGCAAGAATATGAAGCACTATGACTCTAAATATTCTCTGTGATGTCCAGGCCTGAGTTTTCTCCCCAGCACACTCACCACCAAATAAGAGAATAATCACTCCGGCCTCTCTAATTTAAATAACATAGTAAAACTTTGAAGCGATTTTAACATTATTTTCTTATCTTAAATGTTTTCTTTACATGATTATAGACTGAATGTGAGAAGATATGAGAAGAAACAAATATTATTAAGGGGGGGAAAGAGAGAGAGAGAGAGAGAGACCAGTAAAAGAACAGGGATTATGAAGGACGCATGTACATTTAATTGAAAGTAAGTAACCGGATGAGTGCGAGGAATGTAACTATATATAAAGATATTTTGGGTACCTATTGAAATAGAATTGTGGAACTGATGCAACGTTGCAGATATTCGCCGGGTTAGTGAGGCTCCTTCACAATATTAAACACTTATTGCGTTAACTTTGCTCGTTAGGTTATTATATATTACTTACCGGTTGCATTTGTTTTTTTCTTTCTTCTTTTAAGAAATAAACAAACAAACATAGTAATATAATAATTTCTTTTAATACAGAGATTAAAACCAAATAGTCACAAGTAACATTCCAAGAACAGACTAACGTTACCACAAAGCAAAATTTTCCGATTAAAATTAAAAGTTTATGTTACCAAATGCTGGAACGCGGCTTAGGTACTTTAACTTGGTGAAATGGCTAGTAAGCTTGTCTTTATTGATCAATTACGAATAAGTTCTGAGTTCGATCCTCACTGGGTGCTCCATGCTTTTGGCCTTGTGTTCTATTTGAACTATGTTTAGTAAATTGCTATAAAAACTCGAGTTATGTTTCGTTTGATGTTAAATATTTATTATTTATTAAATGCTATATTACATATTTTAATTTTTTAATATTACATATTATTTTAAAGAAAAATCAAGCTAGTATCAGGTAGCTTTACATTTTGTATGTAAAGAGAAATCATTTTATATTCATAGAATAAAGTTCTTTTAGTCGTATATTTTGGAATGTAATTTGATAGAGTTAATTTTCAAAAGTATAATGACGATTGATAATATAACAGACACGAAACCAATCATCACACTTATTCTGATGTATCTTCTGGCCGCCAAGTTATATACCTGTGCTCTGGACTTAAAAACCATTCGGTATTGAGATTGTGCCTGAAAAATTAAACGGGAAACATTATAAACATAAATCAACTGCTAAAAATAACAAAAAAAACTCGCGCGCACACACACACACACACATACACACGCGCGCACACAAAAACACACAAACACACAAAAACACACTAAGGTAGGTCGGTTGGGGGTCTTTGTGGCACACGGTGCACCAGGTCTTTGTATTCGTCTCTTCACAAAGTGCAGTTCTGCACAAAATATTTACCTCTATAAACAAATCATATGTGCTGGTGTCGGGCTGTCGGTTCCTAGGTACTGAATCGCTTGACACTCATACGTCGTATAATTTGGGAGAGTCCACCATATATATATATATTTCCCTGACGATCCGTTTGGGTGAAACCTAGGTAGGTTTGTCTGGCTCACTAGGTGCATCTAGTTCTGCTCTACGCTTGTATTGAGCTCTTTTGTTAATTAGTTGTTTACTCGTATCGGGTTTTTTTCTTTGTCTTCAAGCCTGTATCTGTGCGATTTTTTTCGACAGACTTTGATGTTTCTAGCTTTTTTTTATTTTAAAACTTTTTTTTCCCTCGAGATTGATTTTATTATTGGTAAATCAAGAATTCGAGGGTTTTTCAAAACGAGTATAGTTATCTATATTTGTATTTATATATATATATATATATATATATATATATATATATATATATATATGTGTGTGTGTGAGTGTGTGTGTGTGTGTATCGCTGGTTGGGGTGTTGATCCCAGTGTCCAATATTACATTTACATTTATATTATACGTGACAAAATCCAAAGAATATGTAATTATATCGGCCTTGACTTGATATCTCGTCATCAGATATTTTCCCATAACGTAATTTTCCTTTGCCTTTTCTATAAATATTTTCATGGTAATTCTTCTGATGGGCTCTCCTCTTTGAGGAGAGTTCTTTTGTTTCTGACGGTGTACGACGATTTGTGATAGTATACGAACTGTTTATTGATTTCAACCTTTGGTTCACGTTAAGTTACTTTTAATTTTCAAGTTTCTTTCGTTTAATTTACTGACGTTTTTTGCCAAAAGTTTGATTTTTTTTCTTTCGTTCCCCCCCGCCTCATTTTTTTTCTATAATTTATCCCTTGTTATTTCTTTATTATTAATTTTCATTTTCTTTTATACGTATTTTTTGAGTTTTAATTTTCCTTTTTAATTTTTTTAGTAACTTCCCCCGCCAAACTTTATTGTTTTTTATTGTTTATTTTGCCCCACGTCGGACTTCGTTTTCTTTGTTTACATTTTATTTCTACGTGTTTTCATTGTTCTTTGTCGTTCTTTTTTGTAATTAATTGTTAATTCTGTGTTTCTTTATTTAAGTCTTTTTCTGTGTTTATTTTTGCATTTATTTTCCGCATTTATTGTTCTATTCGTTAGTTGTTCTTTATTTTCGTTTACGTGTTTTCGTTCGTTTTGGGCTGACTAGAATTTTCTAGTGGCAGCCATATTGTATTTGTGACTTCATTTGGCATTTTTTGTTTCGTATTTTTTGTTGTATTATTGTAAAAAAAACATCTTTTGTTTATTTCTTGTCTTAAAATGTGATTTTCATTTTCGTACTCGCTGTTTTGTAAACTGTAATTGTTAACTGTTTTTATTTTTAACGTATTTTGTCGTTTTAGCCTACGTGTTTTTTTTTTTTTGTAATTTATTTTTTGCGTGCTTAACTGTTTATTGTATCTGTCTCGTTGAATTTCTTTTTTGTTATCGTGATTTATTTATCTTTTGTTTAAATTATACTTTTATTTGTTCTGAAAGGAAAAAAAATATAAAGTCTTGTTTTTAATTTTTAAAAAATGGGTCCAAGAAGAACGGTACGAAAGAACCTATTTGGTTCTAAAAAAAAGAAAAAAGACCCTCCTGATAAAGATTCGCAAGAAAGCCCAAATAGTGAAGGTAAAAATATGGTGTCCTCTAAAGGCGAAAATTTAGAGGATAAAAACAACAATCCAGAAAAAAGTATGGTGGCCTCAAACAGCCAAAATACCGATATGGATCCAAGTGTTCCTGACCAGAATATGGTGGCCTCAAACAGCCAAAATGGTGATATTAACACCAGCCAAATGGACAAGAGTATGGTGGCCGATAGCAGCCAAAAAACAACCGACCATACATCCCCAAAGATTGACGGAAACCAAGCGGCCGGAGAGACTCCCTCATGCTGGAAGTCCCCGCCGAAATGCAAAATCAACATTACGGAGTTCCTGGAGAGGGCAAAGGGCTACGCACATCTGGTGACAGCAGATGGGCTCTTGCCTAATCCCGAGTAATTAAGGAAGGTTGAGAAAAGAATTGTCAGTCTTTGTGGTCGACAAGCGTTCGCGCAAGATTTGTCGCTCCACAAAAGACACTGTGATCAAAGCCTTGACTTCTCTGGGCATCAAAGCTCAGAGGTTCATTAAAGGGAAAGGCTTTTTTATGTGGGACATACTGTTACCCACGCCTGCCGACTGTGAAGCTGCTGCTACTCGCGACCTAATCACTAAAGATCTAATATTAAGGACCGAGTATGAAGGCAGGCGGAGGACCAACGTTTCGGTATATGAGGTTCCTCCTCAGTTTGTCGGGGAGCACTTCGCTGCATATCTGTCCCAGTTTGGCCAGATACTCAGTGCTTCCGCAGATGATCTGACCGGTGGGTGGCGTTTCGAGATTATGATCAATCAGGATGCCTTCCGCTCCATCCCCAACTGTCTGGATGTAAAGGGCCAGAAAATGCCGATTATTGTGACGGGTCGTAAACCGGCATGCTGGAAGTGTGGAAAGACTGGTCACCTTTCCTCTTCCTGCACAGAGATGAAGGCCTCTGATGTTCTGGCCCCCGCCCAACCAAACCCCCCTTTGGTCGAGTCCGTTCCATCCGTCCCGCCTGTAGTGGGCATGCCAGCGACCCGGACCGGAGTGGAAAATCCCCCGGTTGGGTCCAAATCTCAGCCCCCCATCCCCGAAGAGCCTTTGACCGCGGCTAGTGCCGTTAGGGAGAAGGGGAATGGCAGGTCGTTGGTAGGACTAAAGGGAAGACCGAGGCAGCGGTTCCTCGTTCCACACCAAAAGCAGGAAAAGACACAGACAGTCCCACTCCCTCTACCAGTGCAAAGGGCGACTCTCCGGCCAGCTATTCGGAAAAATTAAGGAAAAAAATGATTCAATACGAACCATCGTTTGAAAAAAAGAAAAACTACATCAACTGAAAGAGTCTCTAAAATCTAAACGGATAATTTCGGAAGGAGAATCTGCCACCTCTTTCTCGGCACCGTCTTCCCCTGTCTCTAAACTTCATCCCATGGTCCCTCCCCCTATCGTTAAACCCATCCAAAAGGTCACCTCAACCATGACCACTCTGAAGAAGGGACCTGCACCAAAATCACCGGCCAAAAAATCATCAGCCAAACCTTCACCCATGCAAACTCCCAAAAGCTCTCCAACAAAAATAGAAAAACAAAAACGTCAAAGAAGTCCATCATCTGATTCGTCTGAACCTACTCTAGAGAAAAAATAAAATCAAAACCATCTTACAATACAGGGGAAGACGTGTGCCGAGTCTCAAAAGAAATCTAGGAGAAGGCACTTATACACGCAAAAAAATTAAAAAACTTAAAGACCCTACTTAATTTTAGAAAGATCACAGATTTAGACGTTGAGAACCCCCGAAACTTCCCCAATGCCAAAACGGTACTCACGATGGTCAGATCCGGAGTAGCTGGCCAACAAATTTGGGCCATGATGGCCGATGCTAACGAAACATTCGGCATGTTTCCTCCAATGTCATGTTTTGACGACGACAATGTTAAAAAAACTACAACAATTTTGTTCAGGGAGGTTCCCGATTTTTGTTCACCCCTCCCTGTATAGAGCGTTGAAGTTAACATTACCCCTGGACATTGGCGGCCTGTCTCCTGATGGCACCATCAAAAGTGAGATGGGTACTGACTCAATGGGAGAGGCCGTCGGTGTCCTGACCCCGGCCATGTTCAATGCAGGAGAGCAACCCTAATCGGTTTTATCATGGCTCTCTGGTTAGCAAGTGTGAATGCCCGAGGCCTGAGGTCGGAGTCTCGCAGGGCGAGGCTCTCTTGTGACCTTCAGCGTCTCGGGGTGAATATCTGTTGCGTACAAGAGACCCGTTTTTTTTCTCGTGACTATGAGAACATTCTGTCTAGGGGGTTCTCCCTCTATTCAGCATGTTTTGATGGACGCTCGAGGGGCGTCTCTTGGCTGGTGAGCAAGTCATTGAAGGCTGCGTGTGTTCTTGTCTTCGCGGATCCGGCGGGCAGACTTTGCGTGCTGGACGTTACCATAAAGGATAAGGCTCTTCGTCTCATTGGGGTTTATGCGCCCAGTGTCCATTCTGAGCAGCCTCCTTTGTTTCGGCAGATCGAGCAGTTTTTAACGACATGACGTCGGGCAGTCTTAGTGGGTGATTGGAATGCCGTCCTTGATCCCGTTATAGATCGTATAGGGACAAATTCGGGTACTAACAACCGGGACGTGAAAACATTTCGGGACTTTATCGACAGGTTTGATCTTGTCGATAAGTACCGGAATGAGCACCCTCGGGAGGTAGTGTGGACTTGGACTAATAGTGGCGGCTCGGCTAGTTATCTAGACCGAGTCTTAGTTAGGAGAGTTGACGTAGGGCTCTTAGGTTGTCCAAGTTTCCATGAGATAGTTTATTCGGATCATAGGCTTGTCCGGGTCCGTGTAAACTTAGATAAGCCTAAGGTTAGGATGGCTGGCTACTGGAAATTAAACTCATCATTATTTGGTGAGCAAGATTTCCGGGACCAGTTTCTACTAATGATATAGAGGGAACTGACGGGAGCGGTTGTGGGAAATGCCTGGTGGGATAAATTAAAATCCAAAATTAGAACGTTTGCTGCTGAATATAGTCGTCGGCTCAATCTAGATAGATTAGCGGCGCAAACGGCTTTAGAGCAGAAAGTTGATCGGGCGGTCAAATCCCGTGTTAGTGGGGACGTAGCTTTAGCTAAGGCAGAGTTGGCCTCCTTGCTTATCAAGAAGGATCAAGCTCTGGTAGTTAGGGCTAGGCTAAAAAGAATGTCCTCTGAGGCGACGAATATGGCCGCTGAACTGCGTGCAGAGGAAGCTCGGAATGCATCTCGGCGACATATCGCAAGCGTCACATTGCCGGATAATCGGACCGTGACAACAAACGAGGGCATATGTGAGGCTTTTCGTGACTACTTTCAGGAGCTTTTCACCAGGGATCCCGGTCTGAGCCCTGCTCAGTTCGACGCCTATTTAGCTGACTTTTCCTGCCTTAAGGCAGCTGCAGCAGCTAGGTGCGAAGGTCCAATTACAGAGTCGGAAGTCTGGGAAGCGTTGAAACAGGTTGGCCTGGACAAATCTCCGGGACTTGATGGTCTTCCGTACGAAGTGTACTTGAGGCAGTCGCCCGTTTTTGTTCCGCTGCTGGCACTGATTTTCGGCAACTGGATGAAGCAGGGGTCTATACCACAACGCCTCACCAGGGGCATGATCAAGTTGTTACGCAAGGATAAAAACGGTGGGGATGGGTTAGGTAACTTTCGCCCTTTAACTATGTTGAACACAGAGTTAAAGATTTTGGCTAAGATCTTGCCTAACCGTTTGCAGCTTGTCCTGTCTAGTCTGATTGGCTCGGAACAGACTTGTGCTGTGAAGGGCAGGACTATTCAGGACAACCTTCATATGGTGCGCCTGATCATCGAGCAAGTCGACAGTGAAGCCGCGCTGATCAATTTAGATCAGTCCAAGGCCTTCGATAGGGTTGACCATCGTTTTCTGGAGGCTGTTCTTTCGGCGGCTGGTTTCGGGCCGTACTTTCGCACCTGGATTCGACTTCTGTATGCGACTCCCGGTGCGCTGGTGGAGGTGAATGGGGTACGATCGGAGCCTTTCCTATTGTCTCGCTCCATTCGTCAGGGTTGTCCGCTATCGCCTTTGCTTTACGTTCTTGCGTTGGAACCTTTCCTTCGCAAGTTAAAGGCGAATCCGGTCCTACGTGGAATTGCCCTGCCCGGTGCTACCACATCGGCCAGGTATTCTGCCTATGCTGACGACGTTTCGGCTCTTGTGTCGAGCAGAGCCGAGATTGACGAAGTCAGCAAAGAAATCAGTTGTTATGAGATGGTGACAGGGGCCAAGATCGACCGCGATAAGTCTGTTGGCTTGCGGTTGGGTGCGTGGAAGGGAGTTTCTCTTCCCGGACCTTTCCGCTGGACGGATGGGCCGGTCAAGATTCTCGGCGTCTTGTTCGGTCTTGATCTCCAGTTGGAAATGAATTGGTCGGAGGTGCGAGGGAAGGCCGAGATCGCAATTAGTTTGTAGTCTCGGAGGAATCTTTCCTTAAAGGGGAGGGCGGAAGTTTGTGTTTCACACATCTACCCGATTCTCCTTTACCGACTCTCTGTGCTTCCACTTCCGTGTGACACTTTACTGGCATTAGTGAAGCTCTTGTTCTCCTTCTTGTGGGGAGGCAAGGCTGCCAGAGTCAGTCGGGAGATCTGTTGCCTTCATCCATCTGAAGGCGGTCTGGGCACGCCGAGCATTGAGATTCGTCAACATATGCTTCGCATTAGCTTTCTGGACCGAATGTGTCGCGATTCGGATGAGGACGGCGCCTTCTGGAAGGAAGACGCCCGAAAGAACTTCACATCCCTGAGAAGTGTGCATTCGTGCGAGGAGGAGGCCCGCCGTTTACCCCGAGGCGAATGCTCCTTCTATCGTGAATGTCGTATTGCTCTGAAGCGCCTCTTACAGGCGTCGGATGGCCTCTCCAACGTCCAGGCGTTGTCTCGTAGGGCATTATATCAAGTTTTAGTCAGGATTGACGAGCTCGGTCTGACGAAGCAGGAGGCTCGCTCGATATGGCCTTGGGCGCCCAGGTTGAAATGCCTCAATAACGATGAGGCATCACTCACCTGGCTGGTGATTCGTAGGGCCCTCTGGGTCGCCAAGAGACTCTGTTCAGCTGGCTTGGAGAATTCTCCAAACTGCCGACGTTGTAGTGGGGAGGTCAAGACCTTGGGTCACGCCTTCTTTCATTGCAGCCAGGTAGTGCCGTTGGTCAAGTTTGTTGAAGGCCTCATGGTCCGCATGCTACACGGAAATTCCTTTGTCCTTAAGTCGTTTCCGTTTGTAGCAATGTAACACCGCTGCTGACAAAGGCTGAACAGTATGTGTTCCACTGCTTGCTAGGCGTTATGAGAGTCGTGATTTGGACGACACGTCAGAAGGGATTCTATGGAGGTGAGAAGTTCACCTCTTCCCAACTGATCTTGTACTTTAAGCATCAGCTTAAAGTCAAGATTAGGACGGAAAGGCGGCGTCTCACTCCATCAGAATTCAGTAAAAGGTGGGTGAATCTTGCGCGCTGGTGTCGTGTGAAAGGGGCTGACCTTGAGTGGCACATTGATGCCGGTTAGGCATCAGGATATTGCTCTTCCTGTGTTGAACTTGTGCAACCCATCCCGAAATTAGGCTAGCTTAGGTTTCCGTTTTTTGATGCTTTAGTTTCCTTTTTCAAGTTAACTTAGCTAGGGTATGTATGCTCATTGGCCCCTTTTATTTCTGTCCCTACTTTTAAGTTTAATTCCCCATCCCCTCCTTCGTTAGGTGGTCAGTGATGTCAGTTCGCTGGTGGATGCGGGGCGCCTTTCGTTTCGCGTGAGCGGTTTCGTATTTGTTGTCGTGTCTGAATGAGTGCATGTCAGTGTGAGTGCTTGGGATGAATGAATGTTTTATACTATTATAGTCCCGCATTGATTTCGGCCAATGAAGTGATGTTTCTGCCACATTTAGTGATTGTGGGGGGGTTTATTACTAATCTTATTTTCTTTAGTTTCTTATAAATAGCTTTTGTATTCATCTTGTAAATATTCATTGGGGTTAATTTTTTAGAATTGTTATTTTATTCCCCCCCCCCCAAACAGACAACGAATTGTAAATATGGGGACTAGTTAGTATTTTTCATAGAGACAAAGAGGCATTATGGTGGTTGTAGTAAGAAAGGTACGTATGAATGTGTTGTTTTGGTGTCAGGAATATTGTTTCGTACGATTGGGTCAGTATTTGCGGCTAGCTAAGTTATAGTTAAGACAGAAGAAGACCGTCCTTTCCCCAATCCCCTTTTCGGCCTTGTGTCACATTTCTGTAGTTAACAGAATAAATATCGCTCCCCTCTTTTGTACTTAGACTTAACGAATTTAAACGCACTTCTAGACTAGCTGCTAGATTTCATCATTTTAAAATTGAAATTATAGATGCAACGTTTATCACCACTATTTTAACAGTTACCCTCTACGTTTTATATTGGGTTAAATATAGCATAAGAAATCACGTACCAACTGAAGTCCTGTTTTAATAAAAAAAAATGATTTTCAGCTTTGCACTGATTTTAATGCTGAATACGACTATGTGCGACATTGTGAGCTGAATTTAATTCTTTTTATAATATTATGTTACATATATTGAATGGATTGTGTTCTATAATTCAGCTGATTACAGGAAACGAAAAATAAATCAAATGGTACAGTTAGGAATTAGCATTTTAAAAGTTTTCCTGTAAATTGAGTCAGTTTTTCTTTGTAAAACATGGCTGGTGGTGAGAGGAGTTGGATAATTTCTTGGTGCGTGGTTAAAACACATCCAATTGCAACAATGCGTGCCAGACTTAATTTGCTCCATCCACTAGTTTTCTTATTCACAGATGGTGAGAAGGCATGCAACGTATGTCAAATATTAGTTAGCATGTCCTTCTAAAATTATATCCGTCTTTTACTTTCTTCTGATTTCTTACTAATATTTATTTCCTATGTCTTTGAAGGCGGTAGATTATACCATCACCCACAAGATGATTGAGAATTAAAGAAAAATGTAATTTGAAAATGTCTGTCCGTCCATCTACGGAGATAATACTCATAAGAGGGATTATCCAGAATAGTAGTCTGGATAACACTTCTTTAGTAGTATTATTCATTATTGTTGAAATCTATTGTTTTTTTTTGTTTTGTTTTTTTGTTTTTTAGTATCTGCAGCTCATATCTAACCATCACTGCCCAGATGAATTTGAATGAATTCAGAGTTGTTCTGCTTGTCAACCCCGACTAAATCGTCCAGTGTGCACGGCTACTTAGGCCATTGCTTGTAGTGTGAAGAGATAGATACGTTCATTTTGAGGAATATGAGAAATGGAATACCGTTTCAATGACACCAAATTACGTTTTTCACACTTGTTAGACTTCATCAGTTCAAAGCGAAAGAAAGAAATATCTGTTTGTATATGTGTTTGTGTGTATTTAAACAATAAATCGCTCATATATTTCCGCTAAAGTGGTCTTTCTCAGAGTATTCTGTAAATGTACATTACTTTCTCTTGGTATTTGTACGGAAGTGTGTATAACTAACTTGACCAGAATTCGAACTGGTAAAGTCGATTTCCTGTTCCGACTCACTATTATCTTTAAAAATATGTAGGTAAAATCAAATTAATGAACAAAGATACATATTGATAACTTTTAACTAATTTAAGAAATTAAGATATAAAAATGTGTTAAGTTATCATTTTAACTGAATCATCTGACGCAATTTCTTTGGGTGCCATTTTTTCACACTGATATCATTATTTACTTCCACTGCTTTTTGGACAGCCACAAGTCCAGTCGGTACAAAACAGAAAACCGATAAAATAGCGCCACATAGGTAATCCTCCAAGGGTTTTTCCACCAGATTTTGCCTTTGCTTCCTAACCTACAGTGAGAAAAAATGTGTGTGTATATATATATATATATATATGTGTGTGTGTGTGTGTTTGTGAAAATATATAGAAAATAGGAAAGAACGAGTTAGGTTAGTAATCCGAGGTTCTTTAGTATTTTAGTTATTATTTAAAAAAAATAGTGCTCGATACAAAAGTAGAGCATAAATATAATTATATATTTAAAAATATGATTCCAACACGCTACATAAGAAGTCTCATGTTTCAAAAACAAGAGCCGAAAACTTCAATATAATTATTAGAATTAAATTGAGTTAAAGTGAGCTCTGTTTCATCTTCAAGCGAAATTTTTTTTGAATAACTTATTTCTGAAATTTACGTGTTTTATATAGGAATCAAAAATTCCCATGGTGACAGCCATCGTGGATATTTGAAATAGGCAGGGGTGTTGTCTGCTAATGATATGTATCAACATAGTTACTTTCATAGATGTCAAGTCAGGGTAAGGTGGGGGTGTCGAAATTTAAAGCGGAAGATGTTTTCAATCAGTCAGGTTTACTTGTCTATGAAGATTAATTTATTTTTTTGTTTTATTTCTTTATGAAAGGGTTTTGTGTATATAAAAACATTTGTAACATTTGTTATTTGACGACTTCATAAAGGGCTATCATTTTTTGTAGGGTGTTAAAACTTTTTATTGGGGCCATGGATTATAAAAGTTAATTTATTGTATGTTAGTTTTTAAGCTAAATTGTTCAATGCGTGAATTTGATGATGTCGGCAAAAAACCGTTAACTCATGTCTATTGTTTAATAGATTTTTATTATTTAGAAACTTGATAATGTGCAGTTTCTCATGGAGGCACAAAGGGCATGGGTCATCCCAACTTTTGCAAGTTCTAGTCCTGTTTATAATTTTCCATTTTACCTTAGGTGTCATTTATTTCATTCAGATTCCAAAAATATTTAAATAGAGAAGTCTGATTTGAAAGCCATATATATATATATATATATATATGGCTTTCTTAAGAGAATTCGGCAGAAAGAAGAGATTCACAAAATAGCTAGTTATATGTAATTCGTCACTCGTACTGTCACCACATCTAGCGTAACCTCCAATATATATATATATATATATATATATACTCATACACATGACTTTTATACATATACTCACACAAATGGCATTTCTATGGTGCCTAGACATTATGAATTCACGTTTAATACTTAATTGGCTACAAGGTTTCCTCAATTTACAGCTGATTTTTCTATATGTAACTGTAAAATCTATGTTAAAATTTCTCGCTTGTGTTTCATTCTGTAAAGAAAAAAAACCTGTGGTAAGCCTGAACATATTTCTAGATTGTCTTACTAATTAACACATAGTTTGCAGGAGAATGCCTTCGCCAAAGGCATATTCACATAAATAAAGAGGAATGAAATTGGAACTTTGTTTCCCGTTTTCTAATTCCTATCTATTAACAATTACACCCACCTCACATCCAAGCTTGGATTGCATGATATCCCAAAGCGTACCTCAATCTATGAACGGGCCAGGCTAGACGTTGCATAACTTGGGTAATCTTACAAGAGCCAGTGTTGCAACGTTATATGACCAAAAGTTAAAATTTGCAGGTGTACAATGTAGGCACACAGACTATTATTTTCTATGGTATATGAAAACTTGTCTTATATGATTTAAAACTTTTCCAATTAAATTGAAATAAAAAATAGCGTATATTTAAGTACTTATTAAATATTTATAAGAAATAAAGCAGCAACGGAATATATTTTATAAATATTTAGATAATTCGCTCATGTTTTTATTGCAACGGAAATTAATTAATCAGCTGTCTATATTTCCATAAATAAATAATTTTAATAACAAAAATAATTTTAAATAATAAAAAGGAGATTTATAATTAGGATCAGATAGTATAGTTGAATTGCTTAGGTACATAATGAGAAAAGAGGGCTTAGAAAATATGACACTCACTGGACAGAAGGCAATAAGAACAGCGTAAATCTTCACATATCTTACCTCACCAGCTTCTGGAAATTGTTGGCAGAGATCAGGAGAGATAGCAAAAGATCATATTCTACTTAGCGCTACAAAGAACAGGAAAATGTAGAGAGCAATGATCACCCACGTCCTAAAAGGACGCGGGATGATGATGATGATTATGATGAAGAAGAAGCAGAAGAATACCTACGTCTGTTTGATCGGTTGATCGGTGTTTGAATATGCAGGAGGAGGATTATATGTTTGTTGACGGGAGTTGATGTAACCGCTACCACTCTGGTAACTTTCTGTTGGGCATGCCGCATGTGATGGGTCAGAGCTCTGTTACGAGTCGACAGATGTATTTTGAGGATGACTTTGTTGGTAAGTGCCATACCCAGCTTGAGATGAATCTTTATAAAATAAAATAATAAAGAATAATTTGTTGCTTGTCCTTGACTGTTTCTCTGGGATTGACATGGAGATTTAACTTCGGGTTTCTGACCTGATAAAATAAATAAATTACACACACACACACACACACACATCTATATATGTATGTATGCATTAGGTTGGTGCAAAAATAATGTCGTTTTCTCACATATGTTACTATGAGAGAAAACCTAATATGTATGTATGTATGTATGTATTGTAAGTATTATGCATATAACATCTACAGTCTATTATAGGAAGTTTTGGTCAGTTTTTTAAAATGAATACATAGTTTCCCTTATCGTCCGATTCACATTCCACCGGGGTCTCTGAACAGGAGAAGTGATTTTTCCTTCTATTTCTGTTTAGGATTGGGTTTCCTTCCAAAGTCTACTTCAACCCCATACTCCTCAAGTCTGCGCTTGAGCTTTGAAATGTTATCCACTAATTATTTATTTTATTTTTCTCCTCAAACATCTGGATTAGACAGGTTCGCCTATAATACGGTTCACACCCTCCCAATGGTCCAAAATGGATATATTTATCGCCGACATTGTTGTGGACTTTTAGTCTGAAGTATCCAAGACTTGATTAACTATGTTTATCTAAATATTAAATAACATTTCATGGACTCAAACTGACTTTGTGATAGTCCCAAGAATCAAACTGTAGATAGCAACAACTGGAAACTTTTTCAAGAAATTCTAACAGCTTGAAATAATTTTACATTGGCCCTGTGATTGAAGAAATGCAGGAACTGAATTAACAACTAGTGTTCCTGAACTCATTGAATCATCTTGATTTGCCATCACACAAGCTGGAACTAAAAGAAAATATGCAAGTTATGCTATTGAGAAATCTGGACCCTTCAAAGATTTGCAATGAAAAAAGGTTAATTGTAAGGAAGATGCTTCGTCATCTATTGAAGGCAGAGATCCTTACTTGTCAAGGAAACGAGGAAAAAGTTTAATTCCAAGAATGCCCTTAATTCCTCCAGATCTTTTTGAGGTCAAATGACTTTAGTTTCCAGGGAGAGTGAACTATGCAATGTCAATCAATATCTCCCAATATATATATATATGGTTAGGTAAATGCGATAACTTGATATTAGCGACAGTGTATGTGTATGCTGTTGTGCATATGCTGGTAAGCAATTAAATAATTACCAAATTTAGCCAAGAGTTGTAGACATAATAGTGCTCAATATGATTAGGCAGAGCTAAGAAATATTTGTTAATAAGTACATACATACCTACGTTTGATGCGCGACTCGAGTTTTGTTGGTTACCAAATTCATCGGGCGCGAGATATCGCTTATTTTATATATATATATATATATATATATATATATATATATATATATATATATATATATATATACCATGAGCCCGTCATCTCTATACAATCCGATGTCCTTAATATCAATTTCGCGGTGCGCGATTAAGTTGTACAGTAATAAAAGACCAACAATAATATATATATATATACTCGTCAATTTCGAAGGATCTATTTACGACTGCCCTGGACTTTGCTGCTGAGTATTCTAACCTGACAAAGGAAGAAACAGATATAATCCTCAGCGCAAAAAATATGTCCTCATTCATAACGGGGACCAATGGATAAAAAAACAATAATGACCTGTTTGACATCACTATGGGATCACTAGACTCTGCAGAGTCTTCTGTTATTGTTGGTCTTTTATTACTGTACAACTTAACCGCGCACCGCGAAATTGATATTAAGGACATCGGACTGTATAGAGATGACGGGATCATGGTGGTGAGGAGTTCTCCTAGTTTTAAAATAGAGAAAATCAGAAAAATTATATTTAGTGAATTTAAAAATCTAAACTTAAAGATAACAGTCTCTTCTAAATTGAAAAAGGTAAACTTCCTCGACGTAACTCTAGATTTAGCAAGCAACACATACCAACCTTATAGAAAACCAAATACTAACCCCTTATATATACACCCGAAGTCAAACCACCCTCCATCCATAATTAAACATATACCCTCATCAATAGAAAATAGAATTAGCATTAACTCCGCTAACAAAGAAATATTCCAACAACACAATAGCTTCTTTAACGCTGCCCTAAAAAATATTGGTTACAAAAATGCAAACATTAACTATAGAAACAATTGCACTAGCCAGAAGAAAAAAAAAAACAGGAAAAGAAAAATCATTTGGTATACCCCTCCGTTCAACAAAATGGTTAGTACTAAACTAGGACAGAAATTCTTAGCTTTAATTGAAAAACACTTCCCCACCAATAGTAGGCTTAGTAATATATTTTATAAGAACACCCTAAAATTGAGTTACAGCTGCACTGAAAATCTAGAAAGTATAATAAATAAAACACAATAATAAAATCCTGAACAAACCCCCATGCCTGAATAGTATTAATAAAAACCCTACATTTAAATCAGACAATAACAGTGAAAAATTGTGTGATTGTAGAAACCCAGAAGACTGCCCATTAGAAAATAAATTCTGCATCAAATCTGTGGTATACCAATGTACTATCTCATCCACTGAGAGTCCTAATACTAAAATGATATACATTGGGTCCACGAAGAATGATTTTAAAGACAGATGGAGGCAGCATAAGTGCTCTTTCACCAATATACATAAAAGAAATCAGACTTCTCTATCTAAATATTTTTGGCATCTGAAGGAAATAAATTGGACACCTAAAGTAAAATGGAAAATTATAAACAGGACTAGAACTTGTAAAACTTGGGAAGACCCATGTCATTTGTGCCTCCATGAGAAACTGCACATTATTAAGTTTCTAAATAATAAAAATCTATTAAACAATAGACATGAGTTAACGGTTTTTTTTCGACATCATCAAATTTATGCATTGAATAATTAGCTTAAAAACAGACATACAATAAAATAACTTTTATAATCCATATCCCCAATAAATAGTTTAAACACCCTACAAAAAAAGATAACCCTTTATGAAGCCGTCAAAAAACAAATGTTACGGCAGTTTTTATAAACACAAAACCCTTTCATAAAGAAATAAAATGAAAAAATAAAAAAAATCTCCATAGACACGTAAACCAGACTAGGCGAAAACATCTTCGGTTTTAAATTTAGACACCCCCGCCTTACCCTGACTTGACATCTATGAAAGTAACTCTATACTGATACAAATTATTAACACCCAACACCCCAACTTATTTAAACAATTAGCCCTGGCTGTTACCATGGAAATTTTGATTTCAATTGTGAATATGCTATTAAAACACGTGTGACACTATTTACGTCGCTAGAAAGAAAGGCGAGAATTAAATTGAGGTGGTGAGAAGCCATCACGAAAAGGATGCTGAGCGGTGTTGTTTTTCTGGCGGGGAAAAGTGGTAAGATTTTTATTTGCATTGTCGAGAAGTTAAAACACAGAATTTAATCTGATTTATGTTACGGGGCGGCGAGTAAGATATATCCAATCTGCCTATAGCTACGATAAAAAGATTTTTTCAAGTTGGACAAGAGACCTCCCGCAGAATTCTAAAGAGATAAAAATTAATTAAGCACGCACTGTCCGAGAAAAACAAAAGTGTCCGCTGACCACCATGAAGGAAAGGTTAAGCCTTTGTCTATATGCAGAATATCATTGAGAGGAGCATCTGTTTATCGTCAGGGCTGGCTATGATAGCGAAACTATTTTATCGGATCAGTAATTGGCACCAAGAATGCAAATACGTCCAAATGGCCAACCACTTGATGCTGGCGAAAATCTGATTGACGAATTCCAGGTGATTCGGTTAAGATAAGAGTCTAGGGTGTGAGGTCTCCTCGAAGAAAGGAAAGAAAAGAAAAAAAAAGGGGGAAGATAATTTTTTTTTCTTTGAGCAAGATTTTTTAAACCGAGGCTAGTCTGGCCACAGCCACGCTGCTGAGCGCCCATTGGCTGAATGGTGGCATGAGCTTTAGGCGGAGGTAATCATGTGAAGAAGGAGGGGAGGCATCTACCGCCCCCCTGAAGGGATAGGTGTGAGATGCCACTGTGAGAGAGAGAGGGGAAACCAGTTGACACCCTCTGAGGGCATGGTGAGATACCTATATGAGAACAGGTGGGAAGACGAAAGACTTCCAAAAATGGAAAATAATAAAATTTTTCTGACCGAAAACAAATAAGTGGATTGTGGGTTTAGAATTATCAAGGAACCTCAAACTCCGACAAGCCCACCCCGGTTTTGGTCGGCGTCCATATAAGCAGAGTCGCAGCGAGTGAAAAACAGTTCGAGTTCCAGTTCCAGTTAAGTTCGCAGTGAAGTTCGCAGCTGAGTTGAATTGAGTTGGGCCCGCCTCGCAAAGAGTCGACCGAAAGATTCACGCAAATCACGACCTCAACTTCTAGCCAAGAACAATTTAATTTTGAAGAACGACTTAGATTCATACCACCAAAACAAGTTTTACGAATATCGCCTGAAGATACACCAAGAACCAGTTTCTTAAAGAACAAACAACTTAAGATGTTAAGACTCGCCTAACAAACACAGTGTCACGAATCCATATAGCGGTTTGGGAAGAAGACGCAGTCCTGTATTCAGCGACCAGATATAAAATATTGTTATATTTTTTTTTTAACACATTTGAACTTTTCGAGTTATTATTTTTTTTTACATATACTTGTGCGGTGTTACCCTTGATCGAACTCGGCTTGCATTACGGCCCGGTGACTGATTGATTCGTCTGCCTAAGATCAATTCACAACGTGGGTAGATTAGACTGGAAATCAAAACAGTTACTTCGGTAACCAGACGTTGGAGGCGAGCTGGGAACGACAAGGCTGATACCGAATCTAACCAGATTCCCATCCGAATCACCAAAAGTTTAGAACGTCACATTTGGTACCGCGACCAATACCAGGACAGTTGATCGTCACAGGACAGGATAGCACGACAGACGCGGCTAGGCAGACGTCATATTTGGCGCAGCGACACCGGGGGGACGTCACACACATAAATTTCAGAAATAAGTTATTCCAAAAAAAAAAAATCGCTTGAAGATGGAACGGAGCTTACTTTAATTCAATTTAATTCAAATAATTATATTGAAGTTTTCGGCTCTTGTTTTGAAACATGAAACCTCTTATGTAGCGTGTTGGAATCATATTTTTTATATAAATCATTATATTTATATATATATGTTTCCTTGTGCTTGATCGTAAAAATTACACATTTAAACAATTTTCAGGAAATTCACTGGATAATATTTTTTTTTAATTTTTTAGTGAATTTCTTTATTTTTAAAAAAGATTTTGAATAAACACAGCTAGCAATACATTACTGGGGAATGACTATGAAATATTTTCTCATTATTATTATTATTGTTGCTGTTGTTATTATTATTATTATTATTAGTAGTAGTAGTATCATTAGTATTATTATTATTACATTTCCTTTGACTGGTGGTGTATACACATTAGTTTCCGGCCTCCATCCAGAGATCTAAGATCAAAAATGGCATCATGACATGTTACAGTGTGCATTTTTGAAAAGCATCAGACACATTTTCCATAGATAAATCTTTTCATAAGGTGTGAGCTCTGCTCGTGTGTACAATGTTTTGTATTTCTTTAATGCGTGCACTGTCAGGAACCCCTTTCAGTTAGTCTACCGGAAGCTTTTTCTATAAACCCGTGTGCTCCAACTGCAACTGGAATTGTTGATGTCCTCATGTGCCACATTTTTTATATTTCGTTTGCCAGATCCTTCTACTTTGATAGTTTACTACTACTACGACTATTATTATTATTATTATTGTTATTATTGTTATTATTATTATTATTATTATTATTATTATTATTATTATTATTATTTCTTTTGATTTCTGGTCTATACTCATTTCTTTTCTGGTTCCACCCAGAGATTTAAGGTCAGAAAAGGCATCATGACATTTTCCAATGTGCGATTAAAAAGAAACAAAAACACATATTTCACATAAATAAAGCCTTTGTTTCTCGTTTTGGCGTCCATTCGCTAAATGCCAGCTATGGTCAAGTTAAGGATGTTGAAACCGTATTGCGCCACAGAGACATCCAAGGTGTGTATGGCTGATATTATTTTTTTAATTCAGCTCGGTATTAGGTACCAGACGCACACGCCTGTAGTACTCCTTTCCCGCCTTCTCCTTTATTTGGTTATTCTGTATACCATCTATTCCGGTTATTGTTAGGTACTCATAGGCTTCATCTTGTTCCAGTTCTCTAATCTTTGTGAAAAAATCTAAATCTATTGTGTTTTTGTAATTCTCCCTTTCTTTTGCACATTTATCTAATCCGAAATCCATACATATGGCGTCACTGAAACATTTTACAGTATTGATGAAACACTTCAATTAATTTTCTTCTTTAGGCAAAGTATTTGAGATAATCCATGTGGAGGAATTGATTGAATACTTTCTTGTTTAGTTTGTAAACATAGCTACTGTTGTTTAGTTCATGCGTAAGAGGGATTAACTGCAGACAGAACGGAAGCTGTGACGGGGAGCCTCCTTGAAAACTTTCACGTCGGATATAAGATGGCAGTGTCTCTTGTTGTATTAAGATATAGTGTGGTGCTCTACATTCCCATTGTGTGGTTTTTAGTATTATTATTATTATTATTATTATTATTATTATTATTATTATTATTATTATTATTGTTGTTGTTGTTGTTGTTATTAATATTATTATTATTGTTATTATTGTTGTGATTATTATTATTATTATTGTCAATATTATTCTTCTTATTGTTATTATTATTATTGTTGTTGTTATTATTATTATTGCTATTATTATTATCATTATTATTATTATTGTTGTTGTTGGTTTTATTATTATTGTTATTATTATTATTAATATTATTATTATTGTTATTATTATTTTTGTTATTATTATTATTATTGTTATTATTATTATTGTTGTTGTTATCTTTCTTATTATTATTCTTGTTATTATTTTGTTGTTATTATTATTCCAATCATTATTATTATTATTGTTGTTGTCATTATTATTATTATTATTGCCAATATTATTCTTATTGTTATTATTATTGTTGTTATTAATATTATTATTGTTGTTATTATTATTGTTGTTGCTGTTATTATTATTATTATTATTATTGTTATTATTATTATTATTATTGTTCTTGTTGTTATTATTGTTCTTGTTGTTATTATTGTTATTATTATTGTTCTTGTTATTATTATCAAATCACTCACAATCACTATATTCTGCATATTTAAATTGCTGTACCCATTTCTGACAGATATTTTATTCAATATGTTTCTTTTGTGTGTTTCTCTTGTATAATGAAAATCTATTTGAATGAACAACTGAGACTTAATTAATTTAATAAATAATGAAAAATAATTCTTATTAAAATTGATTATCGAAAAGCTTGTTTTCGTAAGACAATAAATGACCATGATATAGTTTATGGATAAAGGCAAGTAAAACGTTTTCTAATTAAGTAATGTTCTACTTTTATTACATTTTTATTTTGCGGAGCAAAGTAGATTTTCTATAATTAGAGGTCAATTTATCCCCCCCCAAACAAAATTGATGATTTAAATACTCCAATGTCTCGTCCAAAAAAAAAAAACAACAAAAAAAAACTGAATTTCTCGAAATTTCATGAAATAAAATAAGTCGTGCGTAATCGATATGAAACGTATTTTCATCAACGTTTTCTAAAGATACAACGTTTCTAGAATAATTCTATTCATATTTGAATAAGTACTTAAAACCCGACAATTTTCTGATTTTTGCAAGAAATACAAATCAATGTGATTTTTACCGAAAAAAAAATCACATTTCTGGTAGTGAATTAGGGTCACGCGTTGACGCGTAAAAATCATGACGTTTAACCAAAAATTCTAAGGTACTTGAAAGGTCTAAAAAATCAATATAAGCATAAATATTTTTTTGGTCTATGTTGAATTGTTAACGAATCTTTGGGGTATATAATCAACATCTTTGGTATACACACACACACACATACATGCATACATATTTAGGGAGAAAAGTTTAAGAGATCATCTAAATCTGATTTCAGAAAATATTATTACCAGGATGAATTTGTTTTTATTCATCTGTAAATTATTAGCTTAATATATGAAAGATAACATTCACTTCTAACCATATGCCATTTCTCTCTCTTTATTGTTGCCATATATGGTCTGGGGCACCTTCTGTTTACTTCGGAGTTCTTGACAAGATCCAGAGACGTATCTGTAATATAATTGGCCCTGATCTGGCGTCTCGTCTACAGGCACTTTCTCACAGACGCGCCGTCGTCTCTCTCTGTCTTTTATACAAATACTTTCATGGTAATTGCTCCGATGAGCTGCTTTCACTGGTTCCCAGACTCCATGAATTCAAGCGCCCTACGAGTTTGGCATCCCGCTCCCACCCTTACACTGTAGAAACTTTTAAATGTAGCCGTCTCTTCTACTCCAATAGCTTCATACTTCGCACCTCTCGCCTGTGGAACACCCTTCCCAATTACTGTTTCCCTGAGGGCTATAATCTCCAACTATTCAAATGTAATGTCAATCGACACCTCCAGTTACCTTGATCTACATTATCCTTCTCCTCATCCTTTCTTCTATCACTCCTATCTGTTTTTGCTCCAAATCTTCTGCAACCCCCTGCATCCTAGTGGCTTCACGCCTTGCTCGGGGCGTAATGCTTAATATATATATATATATATATATATATATATATATATATATATATATATATTCAAAAATCATAGCATAATCATGTTATAACATCTCTACAAAAATAGCCATTTTGTTTCAACAATTCTGGCTTCTTATCAGTTGATGGTGTTGATTGCGAAATAATGATTTTTCTTGGAAAATTCAAAACCAAATCAAACCCTTTCAATAGGGAAATGTTGTTACATAACCTATGACAAAAAACCAGAATATTATTATATGAAGATTCAACAATACATGACGGTATATTCTAAATACAAACCATTAATTCATTAAAGTTAATACTAGTCCAAACCAGAAATTAATATGAAATAATTAATTTTTGATTTCCCCGTAAAATAGAAAAATAAAATTTCAAATATATCGAGCATTACGTTGAAAATATAACAAATTTATTTAAAAATGGAACGGAGGAAAAATATATATATATATATATATATATATATATATATATATATATATATATATATATATATATATATGTAATCATTATTCTCACCTAAGTGCTAAATCGTAATGATCTCTTTTTAAAATATAGTGTTTTTGTGAAAGGAATTTTATTCCATTTATACAAATCCTATATTTTGATATCAGACTCTATTATTGTCGTGCGCTGTTTACTATATTTTTACACCATGGATAGAATCAATTTCAGAATATCCTTAAAGAACATTCCCATCCGAAACAACCGGGATTATTCGTTAGATTGGCCCGGGAAACGGAAGTTCTTATTAAAGGAATGCTATGGAAAGCTGATTGTTTTCTTCTTGACCAGGACCACTCTTATAATATGAAAACTACGGCTTTAAATGTTTGAAGACTATATCACTTATTGTCTGATTTTGAAAATGATCTACTGGGAATCATTAAAGGATTAACCTTCCGTAAGAATAAGAATTAAAAAAAAATATCTTGATAACATTCTTAAAAATATTAATAAATCCGGTAGTATTTATGTCAAATCTGATAAAACAGAGAATTTTATAAGTTATCTCATAAGGATTATTACACCTTAATGAAAAATATTTTAACTACAAGTTATATGAAAGTTGACACTACTAGTTCTAACCTAATTGATAAAATCAACTGTGGCAACAACTTCATTACTGACAAATTGGGTATCAGTGACAGTGTCTGTAAATTCCAACCTAAAGAAGAATATATTCTATTAAAGGACCATAAACCGTATTTTAGAAGCAAGCCATCCACCTGTTTAATTAGTCGAAACAGATCGAAAATCGGAAGAATATCAAAACCATCTTGGAAATAACTAACCAGTCTATATGTATAGACCAAATGTATATTTGGACTCTTACAGTGGGTTAATACTGCGGACATTTTCAACTGGTTCAATGGTAATCTAAATAAAATTCATTGTACTTTTGTACAATTTGATGTCATTGAATATTATCCATCTATCTACAAAGACATTTTCACTTTGGCTTTGGAATTTGATCAAGAATATTCAAACATTTCTGATAAGGAACTAGATATTGTTTTAAAATGAAGAAGTTCTGTTCTAATCTACAACGAAGAACAATGGACGAAAAATACTTCTAATAGTTACTTTGACATCTCAATGCGTTCGCTAGATTCTGCTGAAGACTCTGACTTGGTGAGATTATTTATTTTATATAATTTAAGTGCCTATGATTTCTTTGATACAGATGATGGCTTTGTTAATAGTTAAGGACTACACAAATTAAGGTAGACCGTATGAGGAAAATAAATTATATTACCTAAAATCAAATGTCTTCAATATGAGGATAAAACAAAAAAACAAAATAAAAAGTAAATAAAAAAAGTAAAAAACAAAAACAAATATATTCTCAATACAATGAATCCGAAGTTTACAGTACACTAAACTGTTGTGATAAAAAATGTTCTAAGTAACTAAGAGAGGGATAAGAAAATTACAGTAAAATAATATCCGTATATACTAGATTCAAAGTTACAACGGATTTTTTTTAATAACAACTTTGTCGTAAGTCGGTTACGATGTAATTCGAACATTTCCTGTAATTAGTTGTAGCTGCAGTGAAAATTAACTTCTGCTACGTAAAATGTTTGGTGGAATGGTTAGATATATAAAATAATAAAACAATTACCATGTATCTTTCAAATATATTGCAAGAGTAATTTCTATTTATTATCATTGTAAAAGCAATTAGAGTGCAACAAAAATAATTTGAATTGTCCTACCTAGAAAGTATTAGTAATTTAAATTGGCAAATAAAACGAATTGATAATTGTATAGTTGAGGATAGACGTTTACATACAGGAAACATTCGACATTCATTGGGGGAATGTTTGTGATACTGTCGGTTGAATTTCATACAACAAATAGTTTTGTAAGAAGATATGCTTTATAACTGCAGTAACTATTAAGGCTCTTTCTGATACTGATGGAGTTTTCGTCTAACTTGTTTAATTTAGTGGAAAAAGTTATTTTCTTTATACCATTATTCTTCATTATACTTCAAAGATAATCGATATATAGAAAGGATGTCTGTAAAGTGTTGCCGAAATTCAGGTTAAAGTCACAAGTATGCAAAAAAAAAAAAAGAAAGGAAAAAGAAAAAAAAAAGGAAATTCCAGTTGCAATCTTTAAAATGGAGAAGAAAAATGTCTCGTCCTTCCTTATTAAAAAAAAAGAAACCTGTTATCGCTAATCTAAAGAGGTCAGTGAAAAATCATTTATTTTCTAACAAGAAGCATCCCCCCGAAAAAGATGATACGGAGGAGTATCCAGTGCTATCAGACACCTCTCAGAATAAAGACATGGAGAATATCGTCAAAAAGTCTACAGAAGCCAATATTGGCCAAAGCTCAAAAAGTATGTAGGCCAAAAATGGCCGTAATGAAAAAAGTATGGAGGCCAATAGTGGCCCAAATAATAACAAAATTAAGGAAAATTCAGAGGCCGGCGAATCGCCCTCTTGTTGGAAGTCCCTCCCCCCAGTTGTATAATCAATGTTGCAGAGTTCTTGGAGCGAGCGAAGAGTGACGCACATCTTGTTGTAAAAGGTGGACTCTTAGAAGGTTCCCAAGAACTAAGAAAAATTGATAAAAGAATAGTGTTAGTTTTCGTTGTGAACAAGCGTGCGCGCAACATTTATCGCTGGATGAAAGACACAGTGATAAAATCTCTGGAGTCCTTGGGGTTCAAGCCTCTCAGAATTGTTAAGGGAGCCGGCTTTTTCATGTGGGACGTATTGTTATCCAAGCTGGAAGACTGCGTTGCGGCTTCTAGCCGGGATTTGATCACAAAAGATCTGATCCTCAGCAGGGAGTACGAAGGACGAAGAAGGACCATAGTCCCAATATATGAGGTTCCTCCTCAAGTTATCGTGGAATATCTATCCCAGTTCGGCGAAATACTGGGCGCTTCCTGCGATAGTCTGGTATGCTGGAAGTGTGGAGATACTGGTCACCTCTCCTCTTCCTGCCCAGAGAAGAAGGCCAGCTGACCCAAACCCCCTTCTGACCGCGTCTTTACCTACCGCCTCGCCAGTAATGAGCATGCCAGCTTCTGGGACCGGTATGGATAATCCTCCGGTTGGACAAACTTCTAAGGTCACATTCCCCAAAGAGCCTTCGCCCGCTGCTAGTGCATTTGTGGAGAAGGGGGAGGGGGATGGCTGTTTACTGGTAAGGCCAGAGAGAAGCGCCAGACACGGGGTCCTCAGTCCCCTGAAGCTCCAAGGACGAAGGGCACTTACATCCTCACTCCCTCTGACAACGTTAAGCGCGATGCCCCGGCCTCTCAACTGTCTTTTCAAGAAAAGCAAAGGAAATTTGACCCCGGATTCGAGAAATATTTGTCGGGAGGATGCTTCTTGTTATAAAATGTTTTTTTCACTGACCTCTTTAGATCAGAGACAATAGGTTTTCTTTTTTTAAAATAAAGGAACTCAAGAAGAAACTGGACAAGCAGAAACAGACTGAACACCAAAGCCCTATTCCTTCCATGTCCTCTACCCGGTCCTCCCCTTCACCTAAGAAACGAACTACGCCTCTGGCAACACCGTCCAAACCTCTCAGTAGAGATCCTAGTTCTTATAGACATTGATCTTTTTATACCCACCTCTACATACCCAGTCCTTCCCCCATTTAAAAAAGATCCTCCCACACCCCTTGGCATACTCCCAGCCCTTCCCCCGTCAAAAATGCGGAGATGCCACACACTCTTCCAAACGTCATAGAAGCCCCACTCAGGATCTGAAAGATAAGAAAAAGACCAAAAAACACATCTATAACTTGGGAGAGGATGTTTGTCGCATTTCCACGACTCAGGCGGAAAGCGCCAGGGATTACGGCAATCGTATAAAAGACTTGAAATACCTTCTCTCAAATAAACAGTTTGCCGACTTGGATGTTGAACTGCCGCAGAATTTCCCTCTTGCCCAAAGGGTTTTGCCTGTAATCAGAACCGGCCCTGGAGCTAAGCTAATTTGGGCAATGCTAGATGAGGCCATCATGTCGTTCAATATGGCCTTACCTATATGCGATAGTCCAGAATCAGAAAATGAAAAATTTTAAACAATTTTGTGCAGGGAGGGTCCCAGTTTTAGCTCCCTATATAGAGCCCTAAACTGACTTTCCCTGGGATATCGGCGGAATGTCCCAAGACGGCCCCATCAAGACTGAGATGGGCCATGGGTCTATAGGAGAAGCTGTTAGTATCCTTACCTCGACCATGTTCAAACCAGTACTAAAACCCGAATCTGTTTTCATCATCGACCTTCAGCGCCTCGGGGTGAATGTTTGTTGTGTGCAAGAGAACCGGTTTTCTTCTCCTGACTGTGAGGACGTGCTGTCTAGAGGGGTTCTCCCTTTATTCAGAATGTTTTGATTGTCGTTCGATGGGTGACTCTTGGCTAGTGAGCAAGTCTTTGAAGGCTGCATGTACTCTTGTCTTCGCAGATCCGGCGTGCAGGCTTTGCGTACTGGATGTTACCATAAAGGATACGGTTCTACGTCTCATTTGAGTTTATACGCCCAATAACCATTCTGAACAGCCTGCTTTGTTTCGGCAGATCGGGCCGTACTTGACGACATCTCGTCCGGTAGTTTTAGTGGGGCATTGGAATGCCGTCCTTGACCCCGATATAGATCGTATGGGACACAATTCAGTACTAACAACTGGGACGTGAAACCATTTCGGGACTTTATCGATGAGTTTGACCCTCAGGAGGTAGCATGGACTTGGACAAATAGTGGTAACTCAGCTCCTGGGACGCTTGCTAGCTACCTCGACCGAGTCTTAGTTAGGAGAGTCGATGTAGACCTCTTAGGTGTACAAGCTTCCATTATATAGTTTATTCGGATAATAGGCTTGCAAAGTAAACTTAGATAAGTCTCAAGTTAGGTTGGCTGGGTACTGGAAATTAAACTGTTCATTATTTGGTGAGCAGGATTTCCGGGACCAGCTGATACTAATTATACAGAGGGAATTGACGGGGACGGTTGTTGGGGACGCATGGTGGGATAAATTGAAATCCAAAATTAGAACATTTGCTGCCGATTTTAGTCGTCGACTCAATCTAGATAGATCAGCGGCGAAAACAGCTTTAAAACAAAAAGTTGATCGAGCAGTGAAATCCCGTGATAGTGGGGAAATAGCCTTAGTTAAGGCAGAGTTGTCCTTGCATATCAATAAGGATCAAGCTCTGGTAGTTAGGGATAGGTTAAAAAGAATGTCCTCTGATGCGACGAATATGGCCGCTGAATTGCGTGCAGAGGAAAATCGGAGCGCAGCACGGCGACATATCGCGTGCGTCACATTGCCGGACAAGCGGACCGTGACTACAAACGCGGCCATATGCAATGCCTTTCGGTAATACTTTCAGGAACTTTTCACCAGGGATCCTGGTCTGAGCCCTGCTCGGTTCGACGCCTATTTCGCCGACTTACCCTGCCTCGAGGCAGATGAAGCGGCTGGGTGCGAGGGTCCCATCACAGAGTCGGAAATCTGGGAAGCGCTGAAACAGGTTGTCTTGGATAAATCTCCGGGACTAGATGGTGTTCCCTATGAAGTTTACTTGAGGCAGTCACCCGTTTTTGTTCGTTTGCTGGAACTGATCTTCAACAACTGGATGAAGTAGGGGTCTATACCCCAACGCTTCACCAGCGGTGTGATCAAGTTGCTGCGTAAGGACAAGAACGGTGGGGATGGGTTAAATAACTTTCGCCCTTTGACTATGTTAAACATAGAGTGAAATATTTTGGCGAAAATCTTAGACCATCGTTTATAGCTTGTCCTGTCTAGTCTGATTGGCTCCGAATTGACTTGTGCTGTGAAGAGCAGGACTATTCAGGATAACCTGCATATGGTACGCTTGATCTTAGAACAAGTCGACAGTGAAGCCGCGCTGTTCAATTTAGCAAATTGTAAACGGGAGGTTTTATGGCGGAGACTCTGCAGCCGCTTCAAGTTCATAAACCCTTTATTATTTAAGTGCTGTCAAATTGTTTGAAAGCTGCATTCAGCTTCAGTATTCGCTTTTATCTGATTTGATGTTAGGCTTGAATCTCTCTTAACTTCTCGCCGAATACGTCTGTCTAGAGATGGTGAGATTTTATTGGGGTGACGCTTGATTTTTTAGAATCATACGCATCCGCATTTTTAATGAAGTTAACAATGACAGTTCTGCTATGGCCAATTTCATTTGCAATGGCAAGTTGCGAAAAACCACGTCTTTGAATTTCAACAATCCTGCCCTGTTTAAACTTTGTTAAAATTTTATGCTTAGCCGTTTTAAAATCTGAAATTTAATACTGGAAATGAGCTACGTATATGTCTACACGCATGAAGCTATCAGCACACTGACTCGTTCTAAACTTTTGTCCGGTAATTTGTTTTTTTTCAAACATGGTCTTAACTTCATGACCAACCAAAATTTAAATTAATCAATTAAAAGCTTAAAATTTTCACTTGTTGATAAACTACATTTTCTAATTAAATGTAAATGTTTCGCAAATATATTTTGATTAAAGTAACAATATTTTTATATTGTTTTTTTTTAACCATTTTGTATCTGGTCTAAAGATTTTTACTAGGTGTGTATGTAAGAATGATTCCGGTGAAAGAAATTGTCTTGCACAACATTGTCAACCATGTTCTCTAGCAGAAGTCCTAGCAATTGATTTCCATTTTATGTCATCGGAAAATATTTGTCTGAGAATAAGCAATGATTCACTCTCCTCTTTCGTGCAAAAAGCCACACTCTTATTAAGTATTAATATTAAAATAATATGAAGCAGTATGACTCTAAATGTTCTTTTGTGTAATCAATATCTTCAACGACGTACGTCAAATAGTATATTTTAGGTTGTCCATCACATTTTTGCGCAATATGCAATAATTCCTCTTCCTGGTTTTGATCAGCTGTATCCTGTTTTATGCTTTACATTTTCCCATATCTTACTAGTTTAAGATATGATGCCATGATTGAACTGTCTGCGACATGTTATTTGCGGCCTTCTTCTTTTACATCACCTTTCATTTGGTAGTCATAGAAATCTATGTATGAAGGTTGTTTTTTCTATATTTGATCACAATAACTATTATTTAGAATGTATATAGATGGATTTAAATCTTATACATTAAGCATATTTTCATCTGGTAATCATACAAATACCATACTGAGTCTACCTTTAACCTTTTCGTCGACATTTATTCGAGAATTAACAATTTCGTCTCACGAAAGATAGTAAAGCTTAGATTCAGGTGGTGAAGGATATTTATTAGGTTGGTGCAAAAATAATGACGTAATAATGTCGTTTTTTGACGTATTTTTTAACGTCAAAAAACGACATTACTACGGCATTATTTTTGCACCAACCTAATACTAAATATTTAATAAAACTTTTCGTTGAAATACATCTGTAACGGCTAGAGTCTTCTTACCCATTCCACCCACTGAAAAAGAGCATAACCTCTCCAGTTTGTTTAACTTAATCCAAGATTATAAAACTTTAAAGCGATTTTAACCTTATTTTCTTATCTTAAGTGTTTTCTTTAACATGCTATTTACACTAATTACATTTTTTCGACCGTTTTACGCTCTGCCCTTCTTCACGTGATATATGCTTGAATTTCTAACCGAACGCTTTCTTTAATCCACTGGAGTAGATTCTTCTAGTTCCACGTGCCATGCTTCTCTCGGTGTCTCCGTTTCAATTATTTCCATTTATTAACTCAACTCTCTAAATTTTATTTCCACCTCTACCGTGGCCAGGCATTGAACTTACAACTCTTTGGGTGAAGTCACTGGATTACTTAAACCGACGCTTTTATTCACCTTGCAGCCCATAAAGATGAGCACAGCAGCCGGAAAAAAAAACGTAAATAGTGTAAATAGTTACAATAACACATCTCATAAATATAGGCAGATGAGGATATTCTTATAAATTTTAAGTTTATTCTGATGAGAAGAGCGGGCGTTCGATTTAAATTCAGAAAATACAAATCGAATTAACTGTGTAATCGATAAAGTGATCTATTCACAGATATTAGTATTTGCGCCTTCTTGCACAACGAGCTCTCTGAAATACATCGCTTCGTTTCCACTGTGTATGTAACTATCTCCTGACATAAGCAATGTTCCTGAATATTTTAATATGATTGAAATGTTAAAATTATCATTTAATGCAGTTATCATATTTTTGCACTGCTGCGGTCATCACTCCCCTGCATCTCAAAAATGTGACACATGGTGATGTTCAAGGCAGAGTAGTACAATATCTTGCCAGTTCCGTTTGCATTTAGGATTTTCAGGTTGTCCCATATCTCCCGTCAGAGGTATATATTTTTTTAAGTTACCTTCATATAGACAGCAGTTGATTTTGAATTCTCTTTTTTTTCGTTATTCTAATAACCATTCAGAACTATATATCCCAGTCTCTCTCTTGCTATTCTATACATAACTGAGGTGGTGTGAGAAAAGGAGTCATGCCATTCTAATGCGTATTAGCTCAAATGTAATAAACTCGACCGGAATTCAAATTCGGCTGACCGATTCCTCAGTCTGAGCTGCTAACCATTAATTAAGTAAAAGTTATTAAAATAACTGATTTTAATAAAGTCCTTCTTTCTTATACTTAAAATTCCCAGCCATGCTTTTATGAATGCGCTTTATATTTTGGGATTTAGGCAAAGGTTATGGTGTGAAGCGATCAATAAATCTTTGAGCCCTTCATTCCTGAACAATTTTAACCCTTCTGCCTGAGCTCCTGAATCAAAATTTGCAAATAATTCTTATGTAATGCTTCACGGTAGATATAAAAATAGTTACATGTGTTTACCCACCGTTCAACTGGTGACTGGGCATTACGTCATTTTTCTGTACCACTGGTAAAGCGGCGGCCAGGTCTCAAAGGGTTAAAGGACTCTTAAGATATCCAATGAAAAATACCCACCACTTTAAGCTTGAGACTGCTAATTAATTTTTTTTAATCATGTCACCCCAATCAAGGCAAGAAAAGCGTTAAGAAAAAAAACAAACATTATTAAAGAGAGAGAGAGAGAGAGAGAGAGAGAGCAATAAAAGTACAGGGATTATGAAGATCGAAGAAAGTGATTGACATTACATTTCTATTTTTGAAGATCAAAGTTGATAGGAAAGTAAGCAACCAGAAGAGAATTTCATAAACAAGAAAAACTACTGCGAGAAAAATAGAATTTGCTTTTACATATAATCATTTCAAATGTAAAATGATGAGGTATTGATGCCAAACTAGTACTGCGCTTAAATTCGTAAAATTTAGGTACCCTAAATGAAAATTCATCAGAACAGAACAATTACCATGAAAATATTTATAAAAAAGGCACAAAGAAGCTATCTTACGATGGTGGGCAAGTGACTGAAGTCGAGATGCCAGGTTAGGATCGATAACATACAGATACTTCATTGGATTTTATCAAGAACCTCTAAATACATTGCAAAATCTCTAGACCAGAAAAGTATGTGCGAATGATAGATGTATAAATGTGTAAGTTAGAGTCTGCTAAGGAAAATTGTCTATCCTGACAGAGTGAAATAACTTTCCTATCAGCAGCCCTAGCACTTGATTTAATATGATCTTTCCACTTCAGATCTGCGGAACCACGCTTCCTAGCTATGTTAGGAGAGTTATTTTGATATGGTACGCTTTCTCAAGAAAGGTGCATACATAGATAATTAAAAGGGAAATATATTGGAATGAAAACAAATATGCAAGAATATTGCGTGTATTAGTAGCATATTCCGACCAGCCCAGATACTCAACTAATGGAAATGTCTTCTAGCTAGAAAATGCAGTTTATCATTCTGCTAGATTAACCAAAATCTAAAAGAAAGCTGTTGGGAAATATGTTTTGGTTTGCTTACACGCCGGATGTAACATTTAGTGTTTTATACTATCAAAAATAATAGGAAGAATTTTCGTTAATAAATATGGTTTTTCTAAAAACGGCATGATTTTCTATCTATTCTATTAGATAGTGATACACTAATTACTGACATAGTAGAATTTAACTATATATGACCTTATGAATTGCATTCGTTACTGTTTCCAATGTATGAAGACACACATAAATTACTACGGAAATTTCAATTAATTACACACTTCTACCATAGTGTGCTTATACATAGATAATTTATTTACACTATTTACATTACTAACGCCTTTATCCTCTGTGTCCTTGAGGACACATGGCACGCCTTTATCCACCGTGCCATGTATCCTTCAAAGCACATGGCTCAGTGGATAAAAACCTTAGTTAGATCCATTGACAGGACGCAAAGAGTGTGAGTTCAATACCTGGAGAGGGGAATTGATATGTCTCGGAAAGGGATATATTTGAACGAAGTAGCTAAGTGGTTTTGGATACTATAACCAAGTAGAATACGGTAGCAGGAATCGACTGCTACGTGTCGTAGTCGCAGGTAAGAAGTGTAGATCAATGGCGTAATCCAATGGACGTCGATACAGACTTAGCTCTCAGACTAAGGCTCTTGACTCTCATACACGTCTGTTGGAATTTATGACGGACACTAGCCAATCATATTCCAGTGACGGGGAACAAAGGTGTATGCATATTCCATTATATCAGAAATTAACAGGAGATAACTCATAACTGACACCCATTAGACATGGCACGTGGAACTAGAAGAGTCTACCGCAGCGAGTGAAATAAAGGGTTCTGTTTCAACCACCCGAAGAAGGCTGGAGCGTACAATGGCCGAAACGTTGTGATAAATATAGCAACAAAGATGAGAACAATTGTCCGAATAATGAAAATAGTGTACATAAAACCTCATCTCAGAAATATAGACAGATACTGAACAATTTATTTTTTTTAGAGCTTCTCAAATTTGAATGTCAAATAGGACAAAACTACATTAAATAGTGTGACGTAATCTGGTAGTGCTCGGCAGTAACATCACAGAAGGATCAGGATGGGCGAAAACCAGATGCTGTCAGGTCAGTAGAATGAAAGGGATTAGGAATAATTTTGAAGCTACATGAGCGTACAACATTGGAGTTAAGAACTGGTGCAATATCTAGCAAGGTCCTGACAACTTTGAAGATATACCGCGTATGAAGTGTTAAAATGCTGGCAAAAGTCCATGTAAACATTTCACTCCTTCCAGAATGGTGTCATCAAGCGAAGTGTCCACCGTGATGACACAGGTAACAGACAGTATAACGACAATTTTAGCCGAATTATCTTTCGGCAATGAATAGGATCACAAATTAATGAAAAATTTAAATTTACCTTTTAAGTTTTTCTATCCAATATGAATACGCATAATTTTTTTTTATCTGAACATATAGTTTATCAAGTTAAAAAAATTGCCTTGCCTCTGAATTCCGTCGCCAATATATTAACCAATAAAAGTCTATAAATATTATGGGATCTTACCCATAAAATAATAATGGACTATTCCATACTTAATAAATACTGCGCCTCAGGAGTAGTTCAAGCCGAGTCAGTAGTTCAAGTCGAGTCAGTAGTCGAGTCAGTAGTCGAGTCAGTAGTTCAAGTCGAGTCAAGAGTCGAATCAGAGGCAGTCCGAAACAGAGTCGCGTTCAGACAATTACTGCAAGACATTGGAATAGTGATACTGGTTGAGACTACATTGTTCTCCCTACTAAATCTGATTGTTCATACTAACACTTCTACTTCTCTGTATATATTCCTGTTTGTAATATATCTGTGTTGTTCCATATACGTGTTCTTTATTGGTTCTACCTTGGACTATCACCGTTGGTACAAGGAAACGGACCATAACAATAAAACACTGCATTAATAGTTTTCAACCGAGTTCTTATTAACATATTCTTTTCAGTAAGATTTAACATTTACCCTCTTCTATTTCGATGTGGCGTGTGCTTGCTGAACGTAGCCGATCAAGGCTATCTCCAACTTCGTGTTCTTTGTAGGACTTTGTAAATGTTGTCTTTTCATCATTACTAACACTACTTTTTCTGCTATCCCTTTACTCAAGATTTTTAGGCACTGTTTCTCTTACCTTCATTATGTCCTGTAAATGTCAACTTCTTCAAGCCTGCTTTTCTCATTATGGGTGCTAGAAATTTCAACTTCCTCTTCTGATTTTATGTATAAGCTTCCTTTTTAACATTTCCATTAAAACACCCTCTTTACTCATGTTCAGTTTATAGTCTTCTCATTATCCTTATATAAAGTCATATTCTTGAATCCTCACATCACTAATTCAACTGTGTCCAGCATTCACTGCCATAGAGCAAGAATGATATTATATAAGAGTTCAACACTCTTTACTTGTTTTTAATTAAAATTTCATGTTTTTAATACTTTGTTTAGCAATTGGAATCTTTATTTCGCAATTCCAATGGGCTTTCGGACCCTGTCGCCGTTCCACAGTGTTGGTGCCAATTTTGGCAGGAATGACTGTAAAAACATACAAATGTATAGACAAAACAAACATATGCATCCTGTGATTTCTTCCTAGTTAATGAAAAAGGGCACTTCTTGGTCTCATCCAACATATTTATGACTTTTCTTGTCTTGAAGTCAGATAGCATGTCTATATCTCCATTCTTAGTTTGTGAACTTTTTCCTGTATTACTATTGCTTTGCCATGCATATGTCGTTAACTCAATATTATATTTGCCCTGTTCTTTTCTCACTCTTGTTATTGCTTATGGCAAACTTAGTCAATTCGTCTTAGGAATAATTGTGAAATATGCCGATACATTCCTATAAATGGGTGACATTAATTTCAGTTGATCTTTTCAACATCAGGGCAACGACTTACTTAACTTTTCGCAGGAATCGGTTTTGACCACGTACAATCAATCTCTACTGATTTCCGTTTGTAAGTGAAAGTAAGATGTAAGCTATATTACTGCAAAAGACGAAATGTATGGTTGTCAGCAAAAGAGAGAGCCACATAAATAAAGATCAAGGAATTATCGTAACTTTTAAGGTAACTGGTGAAATTATGCGTATCTATATGCATTTTTATTAGTATTATTCCACACACACACACACACACACACACACACACATATATATATATATATATATATATATATATATATATATATATATATATATATAATAGTTATCTGGCGTTTATTGTTGGATATTGAATGTTAACATGCCGCTTCTGATCACCAACTGTTGTAAACTTAATGGATTAATATTTTTAAAATTCATCAAATAGCGAAATGTTCAAGCAAAAAATGACTTGTCTGTATGATAAAAGCTGAATTTGAGTCGCTTGTTGACTTTAAAATACTGAGTAACAAAATACAGAATGCATAATTTATGCCTTATAAGAAGCTTCTGAAACTTTTGTATTTGAAACCTGTTTTTTTTTTTTTTTAATCATTTTACCTCACGTAAGTACTAATAAACGGGGAGTACAGAGTGTGAGAGAATATAAGAAAAACAAATAAACATTATTAAAGATCAAGATCAATAAAAACAGAAATTAAGAAGACATGATAACAATTGACATTGCATTTAGATTATTGAAAATCAAATTTGACTGAAATGAATTAGGCCGGGAGAGAGTTCCACAAGCGAGAAGTACGACAGAAAAACTGTCATCATAGAAAATATGGTTACATCTACTTCATGTGGTAAAATGGTGAAATCTTGCCGGCAATCTAGCACTTTGCTTAAATTCATAGAATCCATGTACACAATAGGAAAGTTCACAGAACAATTACCATGTAATTATTTATAGAAAAGACACAGGGAATCTATATTAATATATAGGAGGAGCACTAAACCAAACGTGGCATCAATATTCAAATGTTAAACTTATAAATATGTCAGATAGTTTGAGGCAAGAAAAATTCGCTAGCACAACACAGTAATCGGACTTTCCTAGTAGCAGAACTAGTAATTGATTAAATATAATATTTATTTTGATTACCCGAAAAATACTTTATCATTTGTACTAATTGGTCATGATATTTAATTTTTATGATGGATGTCTAAAGGTTTTGCCGTTTTGACACTAGAATTCTTTTTAAAAATAAATTTACTTTTGCTCATTGGCGATGTCGAATTGTTAGTATTCACTTCGAACGCTTTTTTAAGGTGCTGGACAAAACCAAGAATGTAAAATGCATACACACACACACACAAACACACACACACACACACACACCACCGCCACCACCACCAGCACCACCACCACCAAAAATGTATACATATACCAGGAAAGAAAAAAAAAACTTGTAGAATAATGTAATACTAAATTTATTCAGGCATCACGAGATTAATACAACTTAACTTAGATCTCTTCAATCACAAGATGTGCTCAAGTCAGTGGCCTTTAGTCTCCAGACATTTATTAGTACGGCGGACTATTGCATGGCCAAAGTAAGATGCCAAGTTAATGACATCTGACGAAAAAAATAACGTAACACACTAAACAGTGTTAAAGTAATTTGCGAAAACTAAGAAAGACAACTGTTTCCTTTCCTATACATTCTGGGGGCGGAGACTTTTTCATATATATATATATATATATATATATATATATATATATATATATATATATATATAAGTGAACATTGAAGTCAACACTCAGAGGCGACAGACTGTTTCATGCTAGACACAATCATCAGGCCAATGTTCACTTTTATTTTTACATAGGCTCCCTCTCTGGTATTTATCATTCTTTATCCCATAAATATACCACTCCTTAAAACTATATTTCTTATGTATATATATGTATATATATATATATGTGAAAATATTGTAGAAAATAGGAAAGAAACTGTTTTGGTAAATAATCCAAAGTTCCTTAGTATTTTTGTTATTATTTTTAAAAAATAGTGCTCGATACGAAAGTAGAGCATAAATATAATTATTTATTTAAAAATATGATTCCAACTCGCTACATAAGAGGTCTCATGTTTCAAAACAAGAGCCGAAAATATCAAAATAATATTTGAATTAACTTGAGTTAAAGTAGGCTCTGTTCCATCTTCAAGCGAATTTTTTTTGGGAATGACTCATTTCTGAAATTTACGAGTTTTAATAGTATAGTCAGAATTGAAACCGAAAATTTCCATGGTAACATCAAGGGCGGATTGTTTAGAATAGGCAGGGGTGGGGTGTTAATAATTTGTATCGGTATAGAGTTACTTTCATAGATGCCGGGTCAGGGTAAGGTGGGGGTGGCTAAATTTACGACGGAGGAAGTTTTCGCATAGTCTGGCTTGAGCGTCTATGGAGATTTATTTATTTTATTTTATTCTTTTATTATATCTCTTTATGAAAGGGATTTGTGTATATAAAAAGGCCGTAACGTTTGTTTTTTGACGACTTCATAAAGGGTTATCATTTGTAGGGTATTAAAGCTATGTATATGGGCTATGGATTTTTAAATTTATTTTATTGTATGCGTGTTTTTAGCTAGTTATTCAGAGCGTAAGTTCGATTGTGTCAGCAGAAAACCGTTAATTCTTGCCTGTTGTTTAATAGGTTTTTATTGTTTAGAAGCTTAATAATGTGTAGTTTCTCATGGAGGCACAGAGGGCATGGGTCATCCCAAGTTTTGCAAGTTCTAGTCCTGTTAATGATTTTCCATTTTACTTTAGGTGTCCTATTTTTTTCTTTCAGGTGCCAAAAATATTTAGATAGATAGGTCTGATGTCTTAAGTTCATGTTGTTGAAGGAGCATTTATGCTGCCTCCATCTGGTTTTAAAGGCATATTATTGTTAGGGTTCTCTGTGGATGATATAGTGCATTGGTATACCACAGATTTGATGCAGCACTTATTTTCTAATGGGCAGTCTACTGTGTTTCTACAATCGCATAATTTTTCCCTATTATTATCCGATTTAAGTGTAAAGTTATTAAGACTATTCAGGTAAGGGGGTTTGTTCAGGATTTTATTATTGTGTCTTCTTATTATACCTTCTAGATTTTCAGTGCAGCTGTAACTCAATTTTAGTGTGTCCTTATTGAATATATTACTAAGCCTACTTTTGGTGGGAAAGTGTTTATCGATTAGAGCTAAGAACTTCTGTCCTAGTTTAATACTAACCATTTGGTTGAACGGAGGTGTATACCAAATGATGTTTCTTTACCTGTTTTTTATTCTTTTGGTTATTGCAATTGTCCCTATATTTAATGTTAGAATTTTTATAACCACTACCTTTTAGGGCAGTGTTATAGAAGTCGTTATGTTGGTGGAATATTTCTTTGTTAGCGGAGTTACTGCTAATTCTATTTTCTATTGATGAGGGTATATGTTTAATTGTGGATGGAGGGTGGTTTGACTTCGGGTGTATATATAAGGGGTTAGCATTTGGTTTTCTATAAGGTTGGTACGTGTTTCTCGGTAAGTCTAGGGTTACGTCGAGGAAGTTTACCTTTTTCAATTTAGAAGAGACTATTATCTTTAAGTTTAGATTTTTAAATTCACTAAACATAATTTTTCGGATCTTCTCTATCTTAAAGCTAGTGGAACTCCTCACCACCATGAGCCCGTCATCTCTATACAGTCCGATGTCCTGGATATCAATCTCGCGGTGTGCCGTTAGGTTGTACAATATTAAAAGACCAACCAATTCAGAAGACTCTGCAGAGTCTAATGATCCCATAGTGATGTCAAACAGGTCGTTATTGTTTTTTTATCCATTGCTCCTCATTATGAATGAGGACGCATTTTTTTGTGCTGAGGATTATGTCGGTTTCTTCCTTTGTCAGGTTAGAATATACAGCAGCAAAGTCCAGGGCAGTCGTAAAAAAGATCCTTCGAAATGCATGGGTAGTAGTCCACGATATCGAACTGTAGTAAGGTGCAATTTGTTTTATTGTCAATATTGTTGAACCAATTGATGACTTCTTTAGTATTGATCCATAATTTTAAGTTGAGTTGTTTTTTTATTTGGTAAGTAATTTTTTCCAGGATCCTTTTGCTGATCTTTGCTGATCTTTCCTATATATATATATATATATATATATATATATATATATATATATATATATATATATATATATCATGTCTTTATTTCAGATTTATTCTTCAAGTCTAGGAAATAATTTCTTGGTGAATGTAGAAAATTGATTAATTTATTTTTTCGAAGTATTTTCAATCACAGCTGAGACCATCTTCAAATCTTCCATATCTATGGATGTGTTATGCGCTAATGCCGTAAATTCAAAATATATTTACTTCTATGAAAGGGAGGTAACTTTTTTGATTTCTTAAAAGATTTTTAAAAAATTAAAGATTTGTTTTTACTTATAATATTTTAATTTAGTATTTTTTACATAAAAAATTGCTGCTTCAAACATATAAGAATTTTGCTGCTACACTCGTCGTTGACTATTTATTTTGAGCTGCAATTCTCTTATATAAAGAGCTTTAGAATTTAAAGTTTTTTGTTTAATATTATCATGAAGGAGCACTGATGTATTTTCGACTACTGTCTAAACTGTGAAGGTGGTCTTCGTTTAAATGTTCTGCGATTGAACGATGATCGTTCAGGTGAAACGTAAGCCTTCTCGGCATCATCGTTGTTGTAAAACCGTCATACGTATTAAGATTTTTATCGGAGATGCAATCTCTCAAAGGACATTTAAATTGATATACGATATTGGTATTTTATAAGACGCTAGCTGATGGAGAAAATTACTTAGACGAACATGCTTATATGAAAATATGTTGCTTATATAAAAATAAAAAATAATTATAATATATATATATATATATACCTAGTTCTCTTTCATTTTCAAACGAATTTTGGAATAACTTATTTCACGACGAAACAAAAGTTTTTCGGCACTTTTGTTTCGCTGTTAAATTTGTATTTGTATACATATGTATAAAAATACAAATTTAGCAGCAAAATAAAAGTGCCGAAAAACTTTCTGTCATTAGAAAAAGACCGGACGATATGCTTTGAACGGATGTCATCATTCGTTTGAAGAAAACCACCCCGGCTCTACATTGATTTAACCTCTTTTCGAAAGTAACTTATATGTTGATACAATAGTTGTCAGTAAAAATGAATACCGTACCGCCCCTTCTTAAAATGATTGGTATTCTCCATATCCATAGAAACTAATATTATGAATGTATGTACTTATAAAGCTCCATAAATTTCAAAATAAGTTATTCCAAAATTCGCTTGAAAATGAAACATACCTAGGTACTTTAAGTTAATTTCTGTAACTGAATTGGAAGTTTTTAGCTTCTGTTTTTGAAACATGGTAATTCCTGTGCAGCGATGGAATCATTTTTTTTCTGAAAAAAAAATTATAATCTAGACTCTACTTGTGTATCGAGCACTGCTTTTTTTAAAATAAAAACAAAAATACTAAAGAACTTCGGATTATCTAACAGTTCTTTCTTATTTTATCAATATATTTGCATACACACATATTTGTGCGTTTGTGTGTGTGTGTGTGTGTGTGTGTGTGTGTGTGTGTGTGTGTGTGGTGTTTTTTTGCGACTCTTAGCGTCTAATAAATATTTAAAATATTTTCTGCCAGAGATTAGATAAATTACCTTAGCAAGTTATTAGTTTTCTTCTACACAAAAGATTACGATAGTGTCTTATTCTATCGTTGCTATATCATGTGCGAAGCAAAATACAGAATATTTGCTTTGGTGGGATCATAACTAGTGAATATTTAAGAAAATGTATACGTTATCATTAGATACAGATGTTAAGATATTTAATAATTTACGTTATTAAATGATTATGATATATTTATGCTTACGACTAATGACAAAAAGAAAACTTATCCTAGCTGATGGAATTTTAAAGGCAAATTTAAAGATTTTATTTTGCAACAAGTATTTAAACACAGAAATAGAAATGTAAAAATGTGCTACCTCGGTTCTCGAACGTCTCCTATGTCGAACAAATCGGTTTTCGAACAGAGTATTCGAGATGAAAATGCCTCAGTTATCAAACAAAATTTCGGTACTCGAACAACATTGCCAAACCGAGCTGTCCAAATTAACCCGAACGAACATTTCGGGTTACGAAAGGGCTTCAGGAACGAATTAAATTCGTCAACAGAGTTTCCTCTCCCTCTCCCTCTCTCTCTTTCTCTTTATCTCTCTCTCTCTCTCTCTCTCTCTCTATATATATATATATATATATATATATATATATATATATATATATATATGTGTATATATATATATATATATATATATATATATATATATATATATATATATATAAATTTACTTTTGGTTATTATTTTATTTCAATTAATGAGGATTATACTCGGTATGATTTATTTTCTACTAAGCTATAAATACATAACTCAGATGATGACAAATTAACGCCCTCTTGTGTGAGTGTCCCAATCATAGCAGGTTATATATCCAACTATCAGGCTGACGTATAAATATTACCTTTCAAATGGTAAACATGATTATCATTTATCACTGACTAGCCGCTGAAACATGTTAAAAAAAAAAAACAAAAAAAAAAACACGATGCAGTGGAACAAATGATTTGAACTTTCTTGATTAAATCTTTGAATTGGGAATACCGATAGTGATATATTTGAAGTCAGGTTGCTAAAACATTGATCATGTTCCATTGGGAATAGATATTCTCGTTGTATTTTCTTCTTTTAATAAAAAAAAATATTATTGCTATAAAAAATAGTTAATCAACATCCCATGTTCATTTAAGCAATTCTGTTTGTTCTTGTGCAAACAAATCGTTGACGTCGTTTTTACGAAATGGATACATTTAGATCAGTTGTCTTGGTGTTGTAATCACTTTAGGAAATTTATGACTCATAACCACTTTTCAGCATGAAGCATTAGTCTTAAGCGCATTGCTAGCATTTACTTACAACATGGCAGAAACTGTGTCATGTACAATCAGACATATTACCGGATACAGGGTGACACGATGTTTACAAACCGGTTCTCGATGTTAACTGAACTTAAACAACAGCGAGGCTGGGGAGATGGGTGAGCGATTGGGAATACCAGATGATTTCAGTTTGGATCTGCGGTTGGTGAAATGAATAACGGCACGGAATTGGAAATCAGAGAGCTGAGTTCTAATTCTAGTCGGTCCTGTTATATTTGTTTTCCCGCAAATATCATTGGGAAATATATGAATCTATCTCTTCTCCGTCCAAGCTATGGGTTAATTAGTAGGATTTGTTTCAGCAAATCATTACTATCTGTGACGTCACTCCGATGGCCTCTCTCTGCCCCCGTCGTCGTCCTGTGACGACCAATGTGACTTGGTATTGGTCATGGCACCAAATGTGACGTTCTAACCCTTTGCTGATTCGGATGGGAATCTGGTTAGATTCGGTATCAGCTTTGTCGTTCCCAGTTCGCATCCAACGTCTTGTTACCGAAGTAACTGCTTTGATTTCTAGTCTAACCTACCGACGTTGTGATTTGATCTTAGGTAGACAAAATCAATCAGTCGTCGGGCCGCAATGCAAGCCGAGTCCGAGCAAAGGTAACACCACACAAGTATATGTAAAAGAAAATAAAGTAACAACTCGAAAAGTTCAAATGTTTTATTAAAAGAATAACAAACATTTTTATATCTGGTTGTTGAATACAGGACTGCGTCTTTCTTCCAAACCGCTAATATAGATTCGTGACACTTTGTGATTTTTAGGCGAGTCTTAACATCTTAAGTTGTTTTTTTGTTTTTTTAAGAAACTATTTTTTTTTGGGGTAGCTTCAGGCGATATTCGTAAAACTTGTTTTGGTGGTGTGAGTGTAAGTCGTTCTTCAAAAATAAATTGTTTTTGGTTAGAAGTTGAAGTCGGGATGCGTGGATCTTCAGTCAGCTTCCTGCGAGGCTGGTCTCAGAGCTCAACAGCCTCAACTGCAACTAACTTCTCTCTCTGACTAACCCCAACCGCAACTCTAACTCGCTGCCACTCTGCTTATATGGACGCCGACCAAAACAGGGTGTGGGCTTGTTGTGGTTTGGGGGTCCTCGATAATTCTAAATCCATAACAAGGATTTTCTTTGTTTTCGGACAGGAAAAATTATCACTTTCCATTTTTGGAAGTGCTTTAGAAGGGTTCTTAAGGGTATCGTCCTCCCAAATTCTTCCTTTCTCATATTGGTATCTCACACCAATCCCTCAGAGGGCGTCAACAGGTTCCCCTTCTTTCTCACAGTGGTATCTCACACCAATCCTCTCAGAGGCGTCGACAGGCCTCCCCTCCTTTCTCATAGTTTACCTTCGCCTACCGCTCACGCCACCATTAAGCCAATGAACGCCCAGCAGCGTGCGTGTAGCTAGACTAGCCTCAGTTTAAAAATTTCGCTCAAAGGAAAAAAAATATCTTCTTTTTTTTTCTTTTATTTCTCTTCCTGACAACAAACCCCTACGACTCTTAGTGTGGTCCTTAATCTCTATCTTAACCGAATGTCAACTGGACGTTATCAATCGAGATTTCCGGAAGCGTCAAGTGGGTGGTTAACTGGACGTATTCGCATTCTGTCGCCAATTATCTATCCTGGTATCAAACTTTTATCATGTTCAGGTCTGGACAATAAAACAGGTGTTTTTCCCAGAACCAAATGATATCTTCGAAGGATAGTTAATGGTTTATTTTTTTCCTTTCTCTTTTCCCTTAATTTCTTTTTTTCTTTGGCGGTGGTCTTCAGCTGATGTCTTTCTCGGTCAATGCGTGACCTGATTACCATTATCTCTTAGCATCCTGTTTTCTAGGCCACTTGACCAATGTGAAATTTTCACTGATTTGAGTCTTGATTGCGCCTGATGCAATTTTGTGTTCCTGTTAACAATTTTTTTTGTGTTTGGCACAAGAATATATATTTGGTAGGGAATTTAAATTTTCCTATATGTACTGCTATTCTAAAATATATATCAAATCAAATTGTCACATTTTATATACATTTTATGTATTACATAAACATTGTCACTAATATAATTATTACATTGTTATAATGCTCATATAAGCTCATAATTCTGGTTAATAATATTCCAAGGAAAACACTGGACCAAAAGATTTAGTGAAGAAGCTGTTAATTGCATGGATTAATAATACAATAATAGTCAGTAGTGTAGTTAATACAGCAATACGTGCGACACACTTTGTGAATAATTTCCTACGATCTGACTTTCCTCACATAGTCAGTGGAAGTGCCTATGTTCAACAATTTAGTTTAGCGAAAATCGGTCGTCTTTCTTCGGAACATACATAAAAATAAATAGAAAACGATCATGTTTTTTCACTTGGCTGATTGCTTCATTCCATTAAAAATCTACGGATCAATGGATTTTACTAAATCTGTAAAATTGACGATTATAAACCAACTTTTCATTAAATAGAAATATTGCGCAAGTAAGCAGGGGCAATGTTAAATAGTATAAAACTTTTTCATTTCATACGTTTTATTAATTAATTAACTTTGATAACACAACGTTATAATTATCACTGTTAATCAAGTCAAAGTTTGAATTTTGGACTTTTTAATTTCTAGGCTAGATTGTTAATCTCAATAAGTCATTTTTCCAGTGGCCAAAGTTAATGAAGAGCATGTACGTCTTGTTTCACTCAATTCTACTAGTTAATTTAATTCACAAGCTAAAACTCAGACAATTCCAGATGTTAATTCATTTTATTGTAATTAATTAATTTTTGTTGCTCCAAAACCTTATTAACAAAATAAAGAAAATAAAACAAGCAAGTACTACTTGTATACGAATAAAATCCAAATTTCATATCATGGCTTTTCTCATCAGCTTCTCAATTTAATTCTCAATTAATCCTATACTAGATATGGATTCACTTACTTGTAAAATCCATACCAGTAACTCCGATATATTCATCCGTTAGCCACTTTTAATTAATCTTATATATTAAATAACAATATTAATTTAGATTCCAAGCAGTAAACAAATATAGATTCACTTACTAATAAAATCCATATGAGTGTACTCTGTGGCAAATGAAAAATAAGGGAAATGTACTTTGCAGTTTCAAATATTGTGTGTTCATCAGTTAGAGAATTGAAACATGAACATGAAGTATATCTTATAAACTCTTTTAACAGTTATTTTAAATATTAAAAAAAGAAGATATACCTCTCATCACAAATCGGTCTGAAAGTTAGTGTTGTAATGAAAGAACATGAAAAATATACGAAATATATAAAGTATTTTCACTCGGTATTCTAAGGTTTTCTTCATTTAAATCTCCTACAATTTATATTACGCAATGGATATTCCTCACAATTAACATTCTCTTGACACAATGTAATCTCATAAAAATATGCAATATACCCCATATAAACTCTTTTTACACTATTTACATTATTCGGATTATTGTCCTCATCTTTTCGCCATATTTATTACGGTTCAGTCGTGGTACGCTCCGGCCTTCTTCAGGTGGTTGGAATGTTGAACTGAACCCTTTATTTCGCTCACTGGGGTAGATTGTTCTAGTTCCACATGCTATGTTTAATGGATGTCGGTTATCATTTATCTCCTGTTAATTCCCCTCTCCTCAAGGACACATGGACTATTTACCCATAGCTGGGGCGGGGAGAAGAAGAGGATTCCAACCTTTCCGAAGGGTATTAGCACGTCAGTGAATGTCATGGATTCGACTGGAATTCGAACTCGACTCTCCGATTCCAAAATCCAAGCTGCTATCCATTGCTATACAACTTAATACAAGCTAAAAATCATGACTGACGAGGCAAATTTGTTCCCGCAGTAGGTTGCCATTTCTTTTTACAGTAGACCAGTTGCCACCCAACGCTATAGAACCCGGTTTGTCCTGCTATTTACCCATAGCTGGTCGGAGAAGAGGATTCATATTTTTCCAAAGGGTATTAGCATGTAAGTGAATGTAAAGGATTCGACTGGAATTCGAACTCGGTTCTCCGATTTCTCGGTTCGAGTCGCTATCTATTACTCTATCGTGTCTCTTCTAATGGTTATTTACAATGTCAAACAATTTAGGTTTAATAACACCAAAAACATAGAAAAGATTTATCTTGACGTCGAACAAGTGCTTCCTTATTTTGTCTCCACGTTATGTCAGTTACCATTTCCATTATTTCCACCAAATAACATTTGCAATTTTCAGCTGCTTTAATTAACTAACTGAATTATGTATCAGTCATTCGTCATGTCCTGAGATAGCTATAGACTCTAACATTGTTGTTAAGATTTGGTGTAAAGAGATTTTAGACTGATCAAAATAAAGTATTAATATTTACAGGTCATGGTGGAATTATGACCAAGATTGGTTACGAGCTGTCGGTCCTAAATTGATCTGGTTGGTAGTCGGCTTGTAATTAATCTTTTTATCTTTCATTATACATTATTGTATTTTTTCAAACAATTTTTAGGCTTTCTTCGCATTTGACACAATTTATATCATCTCTCTACACATTGTTTTGTTTCCTATTTTTACATTCGCCAGGTTTAGATGAAACACTGCATACTATATTGCAGATCACATTCAAATTCTTCCCTCCTTCGTACTGTTTAACTCATATCATGTTTGTGTTGAGATAAATAGCATTTCTTTCCTTCTTGAAAGGTTGAGGAATAGACAAAGACAATTTCATCTTGGTAGATATTTTGAAGAAAAAAATTCAAAGACTCGGAAGAAAGAGTGTTGCGCCGTGTTTTTCCTAACATTGAGCTTGAGGTGCGCGATGGAAATCTAGCTCTGCTGGGGTATGGGGCGGAAATTGCTGGAAGCTGGGAAAACTCACGCTGCCGGACGCGGTACAGTCGTGGCCAGACATGCTAATTCGCGGTACTGGATGTGATGTTCAACAGTTCTAAGTTGCATAGGCGGGAAGGCGAAGACGACTTGTATCCTATTTTCCTTTTGCAAAAACCTGACCGCAATAAAATATGACGTATCTGTTTTGCCTTCTGCATGGAGTCATTTCGTATCATTCCCAATGTAAAACAGTAGTTGGTGTTTTCGGTAAGGTAAATAGATTACGAAGAGATAATGAAAAGGCAAAACTTAATAAGAACTATAATGAGAAGGAAGTTGTGGAGGGTCATAACCGCTCACGTTTTGAAGGTACATAGCAACTAGAGTAGTAGTAGTAGTTTAAAAATTGTATGTTAGCCATTGCCAGTTATGTAGACTAACAAAGGTATTATTAGCTTTTGTTATGCTGTTGCTTATTTCACTGTCTAGACAAGCTTTTCTCATTCGGTACGTGCGGGCATAAAAAGTAGCCAATTACACTCTAATAAATGAGTCATTTAGGAAATACTAATTTCATATTTAAAAAATCTTTTTAAAAAGCTAGAATCACCAAGCGATGTAATGTCTTAATAATAAATGTTGATTACAGGAGATTTCTTTATTATTTCCCTATTTACAAATTTCATAACTATTTTTCATATTAAAATTTAAAGTGAGCTCCAGAGATTAGTTATTCTACGGGCTGAAGTAAAACAAAAGGTTGAGAAACACTGATCTCCTTTGATGTTAGAATATTTTTTTTAATATGTGTCACCCAACGGTGGTCGTGATCGCAGTCTCAGCGCCAATATGTGACGTCCTTTGGTCGCGACGCCAATATGTGACGTCCTCTGGTCGCAGCGCCAATATGTGACGTCCTCTGGTCGCAGCGCCAATATGTGACGTCCTCTGGTTGCAGCGCAAATATGTGACATCCTCTGGTTGCAGCGCCAATATGTGCCACTGCACTATGCTTCTCTGTCTATTAATGGCCATCTCTGTTGTGTCTCTGAGAGCTTATGAGAGAGAAAGTATATCGGCACTTCCTCTGGTATGCCTGGCACTGGTCCTTCTTTATCCGGACACGGCTGGGTGAGAACTGCCCCTACACACAGCTCACTGGCATCAGTGTATAGCACCATGGGCTTGCTGAGGTCTGGGTACGTCAGCAGTGGAACGGCTGTCAGCTGTTCTTTTAAGGTATCAAATGCCCGTTGGCAGTCTTCTGTCCATTTGAACCTAGCGTATTTCTTCGTCAGTGTTACTTGGGGTATGTTAATTCTCGAGAATGCTGGGACGAATCGTCGGTAGTAACCTATAGCAGCTATAAACCCTCTTACTTGTCTCACTGACTTAGGTTCTGGCATTTCCCTTATGACTTTCACCTTATCCATGTCGGGCTTAATGCCTTCTCCGTTTATAACAAAACCTAAATATCTCGTCTCATCTTTTAGAAACTGACATGTCGATAATTTCAATTTTAAACCATGCTTTCTTAGTCTTCCCAACACTTGTGTTAGATGGGTAAAAGTGTTGTTCTGCTGTTTCTGAAAATATCAGAATCTCGTCTAAATATGCCATGGCAAAACTCTTGAATCCCTCTAACACTACTGACGTAAGTTGTTGGAAGATTCCCGAGGCATTAGCCAAACCGAAAGACATCACCCTGAACTGAAACAGTCCCAGGTGACACGCAAATGAGGCTTTTTTCTTGTCAGCCTCATCAAGCTCTACCTGCCAATACCCGGACCTCAAGTCCAACGTGGAGAAGTACTTCGTCTTTCCTAATAATGCCAATATGTCATCAATTAGTGGCAATGGCACCTCCAAAGGCTTAGATATGGAATTCAGTTTGCTAAAATCCACATCTTTCTTGTCTACTATCACAATTGGAAAGCTCCAAGGGGAGATCGATCTTTCTATCATCCCAGCTTCCAGCATCTCTTCTACGGCCTCTTCCACTAGGGGTCTCTTATCAATAGGTGTTATATAAGGCTTCACTTTCACAGGAAGGTGATCGCCGGTATCGATCTTCATTTTTACTGGTGTGGGTCTGGCCTAATTTCTTATCTGATTTGGCCAACACATCCTGATTATATCTTAGCAGATCTCCCACTCTGGCCCTAAATTGATCAGGTGCCAATATCTCTTCGTCTGCTATTCCTTCTGATTGTTCAACGTGTTTTCTTTGCTTCTCATTCAAGTTCACTCTATTCAGAGGTCGTAGGGTTAGTGCCTTTCCTACCTCCTCCTCTCTCTTGACCGTTACCGTCTTGTGGGCCTGGTTCACCATCATAGTGGGCACTAATTCAGCTGCCGCTACTACTGCCTCACACAGACTTATCTCATTCTCTTCCGGGTCCTTCCCTTCTACAGGTACCAACTGCAGTGTTCCTTTTTCTATTCTCTTCCCTGTCATCTGCCTACCTTTTCCCGATACTGCCGTTCGTGGGGGGGGGATAGCGTTATAACTTCCTCCACCACTATTGTTATAACTTCATCCGGTGGACCTCCCAATGGCGTTCTCTAGCTAAATAGTGTCACGAATACACTAATGATGAAACCGGTATAAGGCCACACAACAACTTTAAGTTAGAGGGCTACCTTATGGTGTTATATGAACATGAGAGAAGGGAAGAAGTGAAGTTCATGTGCTGGAAAGATAAGAGTTCAAGATTGTAGTGAATGTGGAAAGTATCCTACCGGGAATCTGTTCAATAAAACAGTCGTTTTCAGATGACTCTGCCAAGCTAGGCGAAATCTGGTACATGAATTTGACACAAAAACTATATGCTTCGTCTTTTTCCTGTTAGATGACATTCAGAACGTTCAGATTTAGTTGAAAAGCTTTGCTACATTATTTGGCTGTTATAAGACATTTTCGAACCTGCTGCAATTATGGTTCTTGCTAGTTATTCATTGTTGGTTAAAGAAAATGATACACTATTTACATTATTCAGACTATTTTCCTCATCTTAGTCACCATATTTATTACAACGTTTCGACCGTTCTAAACAAAAAATAAAAATAAACAAAACTAGAACTTGTAAAACTTGGGATGACCCATGCACTTTATGCCTACATGAAAAACTACACATTATTAAGTTTCTAAATGATAAAAATCTATTAAACAATAGACATGAGTTAACGGTTTTTTGCCGACATCATTAAATCTTTGCACTGAATAATTAGCATATAAGCAAACAAAAAATAAAATATTTTTTTTAAATCCATAGTCCTAATAGTTTAAATACCCGACAAAAAAGATAACCCTTTATGAAGTCGTCAAAAACAAATGTTACGGTAGTTTTTTTTTTTTTTTTTTTTTTTTTTTTATATACACAAAACCCTTCCAGAAAAAAAATAAAATAAAAAATAAATAAATCTCCATAGGCACGTAAACCAGACTAGACGAAATCATCTTCCGTTTTAAATTTAGACACCCCAACCTTACCCTGTCTTGACATCTATGAATGTAACTCTATACTGATACAAATTATTAACACCCTACACCTCTTTCTATTTAAACAATCGCGCTAGCCGTTACCATGTAAATTTTGATTTCAATAATGAATATGCTATGAAAACACGTAAATTTCAGAAATAAGTTATTCCCCCAAAAAAATTTCGCTTGAAGATGGAACAGAGCTTACTTTAATTCAATTTAAATCAAATAATTATATTGAGATTTTCGACTCTTGTTTTGAAACATGAGAACTCTTATGTAGCGTGCTGGAATCGTATTTTTAAATAAATAATTATATATATATATATATATATATATATATATATATATATATATATATATATATCCTACCGTATACACATTTACATGAAAACAAGACTTTCATTATTATTATTAATATTATTATCATTATTATTATTATTTGATGTATTCTTACATTGACCTCTCTTTGAATTTATATCCTCTATGTAATTATCCTTACTCATTATCAAATGATGTTATATATATATATATTATGTAGTGATTCACAGTGGAGCCTTGTATTTGTACTAAGTCGGTCCTAAAATAGGTTCCACGTACAAAACGTTAGGAACTTGATATAATAGGTAATGACGCAGTAATCTAGTTGTGGTGGTTGATACTTTAATATCCGACTAACGGTCGTCCGACATCGACTCACTGACCATCTCACTGCCGACTGACTTGTTACTCTTACTACTCCTACTTATTATAGGTGGGAGAATCTATTAACTATAGAATAGGTGTGTTTCAATATAACACACACACACACACACACACACACATATATATATATATATATATATATATATATATATATATATATACACAATATATATATATATATATATACAATATATATATATATATATATATAATGTGTTCATTTTTTGACAACATGTAATACGAGTTATATTCGTTTTTCTCATTAATCCGTGTCTTTTTAGTGAAATATACAAACAACAAGCATATAAAATTAATTATTGTACATAATGTAACACTGTAACTGCTGATAGATCTGAAAAAATACTATCTGTGGAAATTGAGGTCAGCAGTCCACGGAAACAATGTTTCATACTTGAGTACGATCAATGTTCTGGCGATTGTGTTTCAGCTTCAGATTGTCACCGCTTGTGTTTTTTTTGTTTTTTTTTTTTTTTTAAGCATTACGCCCCGAGGAAGGCGTGAAGCCACTAGGATGCAGGGGGTTGCAGAAGATTTGGAGCGAGAGCAGATAGGAGTGATAGAAGAAAGGATGAGGAGAGGGATAGTGGGTAGATCAAGGTAACTGGAGATGTCGATTGACATTACATTTGAATAGTTGGAGTTTATAGCTCTCAAGGAAACAGTAATTGGGAAGGGTGTTCCACAGGCGAGAGGTGCGAGGTATGAAGCTATTGGAGTAGAAGAGACTGCTACATTTAAAAGTTTCTACAGTGTAAGGGTGGGAGCGGGATGCCAGCCTCGTAGGGCGCATGAATTCATGGAGTCTGGGAACCAGAGAAAGCAGCTCATCGGAGCAATTACCATGACAGTATTTGTAGAAAAGACAGAGAGAGCCGACGGCGCGTCTGAGAGAGTGGCTGCAGACGAGACGCCAGATCAGGGCCAATTATATTACATATGAGTCTCTGGATCTTGTCAAGAACTCCGAGGTAAACAGAATGTGCCCCAGACCATATATGCCAGCAATACTCCATGCAAGGGTGAATGGTTGATTTGTATATTTGAAGTATCGATTCCGTGGAGAAAAAATTTCTGGTGCGGCACAGAGAACCAACTTTCCTCGCGGTGGACGATGCAATTGACTCAATGTATTTGTTCCATCTCAGGTCAACAGTCAACGTGAGACCGAGCAGACGCAGTGAGTTGCTCTCAAGAAGTTGATTATCAAACATTCTAAGGCGGGGGTAAGGGAAGGATCTCTATGTTGATTAATAGTGAATAGTTTATTTTTTGAGGCGTTAAAGTTGACCAGCCAATTATTGCCCCAATTAACAACCGATTGCAGGTCCATTTCAAGACGCACGGCCAAGTTAGTTTTGTCACCGACACTAGATTTGTTTTTGAGGCAGGAGTAAATTGTAGTGTCGTCCGCGTAGATGCCAACTTGAGAATCTATGGCGGATTTTTATATTCTCGTGTATGTGTGTGGGTTTTTTTGTTGTCGTCACCTCTGTGTGCGGTGGTGAAACGCAGCAAGTTATTGTATAATTAATTTTTTTTTTTGGTTGGTCTTAACATTAAAACATTTGTCATTCGTGTAATTCTGAAAAGGATTTGTAAACTTGAATTATTTTATTATTAAATAGACATAAGTTAGGTTCATGAATAATGTATCTGTAGAAAGATGGTGATGTGATGTAATGTTTCAAGCGAATATTTAGAGTTGGAAGTAATACTATAAATATATTTTTAAAATATTTTCTCCTTAAAGTGTAATGTTCTTTTATTAATTAGGCTGGTATTGGTGAGATCAAAGTTATGTCCCACGTAGTTTCAATGTAAGACGATAGAGAATGTCTGTTTTAGCGCAAGTCTCTTTTGTGTCCGTAGATCCGGGTTTTTAGTTAACGTGATGTCTCTCCCACGTAAATGTTTTTGCAATGTAGGAAATTTATCTGATAAATTCCAGCATGGGAAATGGTGTTTGGATTATTTTTCTTCCTGATTATATCCACGATTGTCTTGGAGGTGATGGTGACAAACCTAGCATTAGGGAAAGCTAATTCGTTTGCAAGTTTGCAAGTGAGGACGTCATCTATGTATTTCAGGTAAGTAGAGCTGTTAGATCGTTATTACTTTTCATTGGCATCCGTGAACGATTCTCATTCCTCAGACGTTAGACTAAAGTTATATCTATTGTGGAACAGGGAAATACTTATAGCCTACACATTTTAAAACTTCCTCTATACTACACAGTTTGAATGAAAGTCTTAACATGTACGTTTAAAACCTCCTGCAAAAATAAAATCGCTCTGAAAATATGAACATTATAAAATAACTTAGAGTGGGTTGAAGGTATATAAAAACGAGAAATCAAGGTTATGGTGTAATATTTTTAATGCATATGTGTCTTTAGAATGAAAGTGATAATGACTCTCCGGAGATTCATTTTTTATTATTATCTCTGAATTATCATGCGTTCTAAGGAAAGATCGTGTAGTTCTATCTCGTTGCCTTTTCCATGATCTGTAATTCGGAGGTTTCCATCTCTTTGACTGGATACTAGCAAGGCTAGAAATCCCAGGTTACTCTCCTATTTAACCCATAGCTGGAGAGTGAAGAGACGGATTTCACACCTATTCCAAAGCATTTGAAAATGAACGACAGAGAGTAATTTAGTTTGAATGTTTCTCAATATCAATTTCTTTTGTTCGCGGTGTAACGAAAATAGGCACACAGTCAAATCGAATGATATACTATCGAATGAGATACTATTGAATGACATACTATTGAATGACATACTACCGAATGAGAAGCTATTGATTGACATACTATCGAATGAGATACAATTGAATGAAATGCTATCGAATGAGATACTATTGAATGACATACTATCGAATGACATACTATTGACTGACTTTCTATCCAATGAGATACTATTGATTGACATACTATCGAATAAGATACTATTGAATGAGATACTATCGAATGAGATACTTTTGATTGACATACTATCGAATGACATACTATTGACTGACATACTATCCAATGAGATACTATTGATTGACATACTATCGAATGAGATACTATTGAATGATATACTATTCAACGACATACTATCGAATGACATACTATTGAATGATATACTATCGAAGGAAAAACTATTGAATGACATACTATTGAATATCATACTACCGAATGAGATACTATTGAATTATATAATTTCGAATGATTGACATACTATCAAATGACTTACTAGTTTACAACAGTAATTCTGCTACAATGAAATTCATTTGAAATGATTCCATTTCAGCATTAATAAAATTGGCCTATTTTTCCCTCTCCCCTCAATGTGTTTATGGATATTTTATTTTTGAAGTTTGACTATTTGAGAGTATTTGTTGAAAATCTTGTTTCCGTGTTGATAAAAAAAAAAACTCATAAAATGTTATTGCCTATTTCGTGTTTTCAACTCGGTATCTATGTTTATCTTAGTAGTAAATCAGACCAGTTCGATCCGATGAAAAAGTTCAAATTGGCAGCTGAACTAAAATATGACCTAAAATATTCTAAACTGTGATAAGGAATAGCGTATTAATTTGAACATTTCCAATACGAAACTGCTCTTCAACAATCTTTGGAGAAGCCTGTTTCTGGCTTACATTATCATGACTGATGCTAACCTCCAGGAGAGTGATTCGTTGCCCCTTTTCAAGATTACATTTTCTACCGATATGCAACGGCAATATCGTATAGAATCAATTGTTATATATGCTATTAGGAAAGTTGGTTCACTGTGCTGTGATAGACAATTTTTCTCTCCATAATCTAACATATTTATATGACTACCATTCCTCAATGCTTCGAATATTGCTACCACTGTCTGAGAGTCTTGATAAAATCCAAAGAAGAATCTGCAATTGTATTGGTTCTGACCTCTCATCTTGTCTTCTTTCATTTGTACTCTGCCATAACTTAATAATTTTCTATACATGCTTTCATGTTAATTGTTCTTTCATCTATGAAATTTAGACTTTATGAATTTAAGCCCCGTACTAAATTGACGACAGTGCCTCCTTTTGTAGTTGAACTGGCTTGATGTAACCGGGCGGAAGGAATTATCGTTAAATCCGATACGCTCTGAATAACAGAGAAGTATTTATTCAAGCAAGTCTGAAATTGTATATTTAAGCCAAAAGTCTAGCGTTATAGATCTCTCTTAGTTTTTCATATCTGCACAGTTTTGTATCCAAACGTAAACTAAACGATTTTCGACAAAGTAATAGATTTTTCATTGATCCGGCAGATTTTTTTATTACATTAAACGTTATTTTTAGTGCTTGTACTTGCTCCTTGATACTACAGGGTGTTTCAAAAAGAATACGCCAAAATCATTACGCTGTTTTTTCAGGTCTATAGCATTGTAGTGGACTGAATCAGTGGTTATTTGATAGAGTACTTATCAAAGTTTGATTGGGTGTCAGTTTCACCGCTTCTGGTGCAGCTGAATTGTGGGAAGATCAATCAAAATGGCGACTCCTCAGCAGAAGGCATTATGCGTGCTTGAGTTCGCGAAACCAAACGCCATTGTCACGGTGCAGCGTGCTTTCAGAACAGAATTCGGCATTGATCCGCCCCATCGTGAGAGCATTCGACGTTGGGTTAAACAGTTTAAAGAGAGTGGGTGCCTGTGCAAAGGAAAGAGTCCTGGAAGACCACGTGTTACAGAGGAGCAAGTGGAGAGGATTCATGATGCATTTGAGAGCAGCCCACGTAAGTCCGTACGTCGAGCAAGTCTTCAGCTTGCCATCCCTCATACCTCTGTCTGGCGTGTGTTAAAGAGACGATTACACATGAAACCATACAAACTAAGCCTCGTCCAAGCACTTACTAATGATGACAAGGTGATGCGGAGGACATTCTGTGAGTCAACGCTGGAGATGGAGGAATGTGATGAAACTCTCTTTTCACGTTTAGTTTTTGGTGACGAAGCGAATTTCCATTTGAGAGACACAGTCAATCGTCACAATGTGTGCATTTGGGGAACAGAGCACCCAAAACTGGCTATTCACTTTACTGCAAGCAGATCCGAATGACTTCATTTTTCAGCAAGATGGAGCATCACCCCATTGGCATCTCGAGGTTAGAGCTTATTTGAATGAAAACATGTCTCAGCGATGGATTGAGAGGAGAGGTGCTAAAGACCTTGCTCTCTGTACTTGGCCTGCCAGATACCTGGACCTCACTGTGTGTGACTTTTTCTTGTGGGGGTATGTTAAAGACCAAGTATATGTTCCAGCACTTCCAGCAAGTATCGATGACTTGAAAGATCGAATAACAGCTGTAATCAACACGGCGGACCGTGACATGCTGAGGCGTGTTTGGGAGGAATTCTCATATCGGCTTGATGTTGTCCGCGCTGCCGGTGGTGACCACATTGAGCACTTATAAAACATGAAATGAAACTTGAATGTATATACAACACATGCGTTCATGCTAGAGGTTTGTAAATTTTTTCGTTTTTGACACATCACGTGATGATTTTGGCGGATTCTTTTTGAAACAACCTGTATTTCTCTTTTAGGTATATTCTTTCAAACATGGAAATATTATAATTATAAATTGCTTGGTTAAAATGATTAAAATTAATGAAGTATTTTTTTTTAAACGGGATTATATTTGGGCTCATAACGGTGATCAACTAATGTTTTTGGTACGTTTTTTCTCACATATATATAATTATATTTAATTTGCCTGAAATTGCTCTAATATATATAAATTTATGTATCATGCACATCCATATATATATATATATATATATATATATATATATATATATATATATATATATATATATATATGTATGTATGTATGTATGCGTGTGTGTAGCTAGGAATAAGCATAATTTATAAAGCTAAAAAAGAACAAGTCCCAGCCTTATCAAGTTTATTTCTAGGATATAAAGAAATAGGCGTGTAAATTTAATTGATATTGATGATAAGGAAGCTAGAGTCCAATAACGTTCAGACCCACTAAGCAGTCACTGTGTTTACAGAGGGCAGGCCCACGGCATCTGATATACCAGGACTCTAACCTTGAGGTGATAGGATGAGTGGGACTTAGATAAAATCGATAAACGCACTTCAGTATATATTGTATCAAAGATTCCTTCTCCTTTGTTGAAATTATACGTAGTTCTACTTATGGTGGTTTCATGTAGTCGTCTGATATCTGCTCTTTGTTTACCTGTGTTTGTTCCCCTACTTGAGACTATTGAGATGTGCTGCAATATGCTGTATCGTACCTCTTTATCTCCTCTGGATTTTCCTGAGAGTATGTTTGTGCATCTCATGATGTTCACCACCGCGTTTTTCGAATTTAGTTTTGATAATATTATGTATCAGCAGATCGATGGTGTAGCAATGGGTTCGCCTTTGGGTCCACCTTTAGCGAATATTTTTGTCGGGTTTCATGAGGCTTCCTTATTTTCTTGTATTTGTCGTCCTCTTATGTATCATCGTCATGTGGATGAAAGTTTCTGCCTCTTTAAGAATGAGGCTGAATCTGAATTGTTTCTCCCCGAATTAAACTCTATCCATCCTTCTCTTAAATTTACGATAGAAAAAGAGTCCAATTCTTGTCTTTCCTTTTTGTATGTTCTTGTTCATAGTATTAGTGACAAGTTTGTGACTTCTGTATTCAGGAAGACTACTTTCTCGGGACTTTATACACGTTGGGACTCTTTTTGTCCCAGACAACGAAAAGTTAATTTGATTAAGACACTAATTTATAGGGCCCTTACGATTTGTTCTGATAGCATTCTGCAGTGAAATTGATTTTATTAAGATGACACTTTCTAAAAACGGATATCCTTTGAATGTTTTTGATTCTGTTATCCATGATGTCATCAGTAAATTTCATAGGGTTTAGCCGCATTTTGTTAAAAAAAAGTCCAGTTTATTTGAGTCTTCCCTTTATTGGTTCAGAGGGTGATTTTTTATCTAGACGAATTTCGCGAGCGATTAATAGCTGTTATTTTTTTGCTAATGTTCGGGCAATATTTGTTACCCGTACTGTTTTCTCTTCCATTCATGTTAATTCAGCGATTTATAAATATGTGTAGTTGTGGACTCGACTACATAGGGAGGATGTCCCAACATTTGGATCTGAGAATAAAACAACACTTACGCTCCAGGATCTTTAACCCGGATGCCAGGAAAAGCCAACTTACCAATACTTCTGGCCCTGCTGAGCATGTAATAAATAGCAGGAATTGTGTATATGATTTTAGTGCGGACTGTTTTTCGATTTTATTTAGGTCCCATTCCTCATATCACCTAAAGTTTCTAGAGTCCTTGTATATCTTATCCCGTTAGCCGAAAATAATCATCCAGCATGCAAGTCCAAAGCCAAAGAAAAAAAAACCCGATACGAGTACGCAAAACAACTAAATAAATTGTTCAATACGGTAAGTAGAGCAGACCTAGTTAAACCTAGAGAGCCAGACAAATGTACCAAGGTTTCACCTAAATGGATCGTCAGGGAAGGCTGGCATCCCCGACGATCCGCTTAGGTGAGACCTTGGTAGGTTTGTCTGGCTCTCTAGGTTTAACTAAAAAAAAACTTTTGTATATATATTGCAGTATAAACCACAATTGGATTTGTGGGTATTAAATAAACACAAATGTGCCTAAGTAGGTAGTAGTCGAGTATTCTCGAATACGACTGGCCAGGTATATATATATATATATATATATATATATATATATATCATACTCCTCACCCATATATATATATATATATATATATATATATATATATATATATATATATATATATATATATATATATATATATATCTCATACTCCTCACCCATATATATATATATATATATATATATATATATATCGTTCACATGTAAATAAGTTTATTATAATAAGGTTATTAATAAAAACAAAATAAAACAACACACAATAATATCAACTATGAACATGAAAACATTGTCTTGATCCTGTTCTGAAATGAATACATACATGCACAATCTATTTCTTGATAACAGTTAATACATTTCAACCTTAAAAATGGCGAAATGTATAGCCGAAAACTAGCGGATAAAAAGAAGAATCGGACAGTTTTTATATAATTTTTCTACTATATATATATATATATATATATATATATATATATATATATATATATAAGATCACATTTACAAGAAATTGTATAAAAACTAAATCCAAACACTTTTTCTGTCATATTCAATGAAACGTGCATACATATATATATATATATATATATATATATATATATATATATATATATATATATATATATATATATATATATATATACCCGTATAATGCAACTTTTGGAGACCTTATTTTGAAATTAATTTGACTATAGACAACAGTAAATGTATATATAGTTTGGTAAAATTCTGCACTAACGAAGGCGTCACACATTGTCGCCACTGCTAAAATGATTAGCCATCGTCTGTTTTTGCATCCGAGGTTTTGTCTTTATAAACGTTCAGCAGTCGTTGTTGAATATCCAGTATTTTCAGCATAAGAAAATTCGGCTGTACTGGATACGCATTTTCATGTCAGTTGCTAAGCTACTAAGCAAAACAAGGCAGAAAATTAATGTGTTACTGGTTGGAAATTTTAACCTTGAAAACCATACCACTAAAACAACGCTGTTATTTCTCAAAGAGAAACAAGGTCATCACAAACTAAAATATTTAAACTTATTTTAGTACACTTCAGATTTATAATGGTACACAGATATGATTTATAGGACAAAATTAATTCAAATCAGCACAAGAATCTTTATTCAGTTTGGCTAAAATTAAGGTCTTTATCGAAAATTCAATTGTGTCTGTGTTATCACATCAATACATATGACCCTATGAATAGAGATTTTTTCTAGAAATTAATTACAAACTGCCTCCCAAGTTCAGAATTTATTGAATGTATCGACCTATTAGATGAAATTTATCGTTCTACAAAATCTTATGTCTGTCGACGACAACAATAGTGAAATATTTCAGACATTATCAGGTGGTATTACAAGGAGGAAATGTGATCCCAGTTCTATTTAATCATTTCCTTGACCATGACCCCTGCGTTTTTACAAAAGATGAGAAAAGATAGTCACTGATCATTTAAACATTCCATATCCCAAACCATGGTCAATAGAATACAATGATCCTGCTTTCCCACCCGAGGACAATGTTCTGATGATCAAGGGGGAAATGCCGATGACATAGTTATTCATAGTTTGAGTAATAATGATCTTGAACAGAAAATCAACATACACTAGCAAGTGTTCCAAAAAGTAGGGCCCAAGATTAACCTTTCCAAAACTGAAACTATGGCCCCCGCACTTGAAATGAATGCAGTGATGACAGCTACTCTGAATCAATTCATAAAATTCAGGATACACATTTATTAAATACTAAACACTTCAAGTATCACAGTGTATGGATCAATTATAAAAAAATAGAATAGGAAGCAAGGAAACAATCCATAGAATAGGCTGAGCTAGAGATAGTTTGTGGGGTCACTCATATCACGCCACCATGGATAGCCGCGTATTTACAGGAATAAAAAAAAACATACAAGTAAATAGCACTAAAAGTATGTTAAATTGTAAATTAATATCATATACTTTTATTTATTTCTATGTACTGGTATGTATTTTAGTTATATCTGTTTTAATGTTGCACGTGATAGAGAAAAAGTCAGTTCATCTTATGACAGGCAAGGTGCAGAGAAGAGAAAATTGGATGTCTTGATCCGTTGAGGTTCCGTAATGAAGACAGTGAGTTCGGAGTTTTTTGGAGGAACTTTATTATTATTTTATTTATTTTATTCTAAACAAAATTTTAATTTTGCTTTATTTTATTTCCATGATATTTATTTATTAACATCATTTGTGTATATTATATCTCCTGCTTTGTATCCTGTAGAGACTGGTCCAGACTATGGTTCTTAGGTTCTGTAGGAGAATAGTCATTCAATTGCTAGTACTTTTCTTAGTATATGGGATGTTCGTAGTAGGGCGATCTTTTTGGAAACCTCTATGTTGATGTTATTTGCGACACTGTTAGTAAAATTGTCCATTCCTTTTTTCGCGAGGCCCAGAGCCCCGATTACTATCGGTACAGTTTCAGTCTATATTCCCTAGATCCTGTTAATTTTAATCTCTAGGTTCTTGCATTTGGACAATTTCTCGATAATTTTTATAGAGATGTTTCCCACACATACAATGCCATTAAGCATACAATTCCCGAATTTCTTGTATTTTAAGATAATATCAGGTCTGTTGTTTTTTTACCTGTCCGTTTGAATTTGCCTGTCCCAGACGATAGTTACATTGTTATTTTTGATAACTGTATCTGGTTCGTGCTCATATCATCTCTCAGTGTTTTCAATCTTGTGCTTCTTGCATATCCTCCAGTGCACATATGTTTGTATCTTGTTATGTCTGTGGGTATATTTGTTAAATAATAGATAAGCAAACTATTATTTTTTAGTGGAAGTATATCTTAGCTACGACTTTCGGATGTTGACGTTCGAATCAGATGGAAGGCCTAAAAAGAGACTCGAGTCTTAACTGTCAAACGATGTAGACGTGTATTCTTTTCTGTCTGAAACGGCTCCCCAGTGAGGGAGAGAGACATCAACTGGACTGTTAATACATGTCGACATTAATAAAAAAGATATTAACATTATCTTTGTTGATGTTTTCATCTCTGAACCCAAAATATTTCGCGACACCGAAGATTAGAAAAAGAATGCAACATTATAATTAAATTGGCGCCGTTGACCCTGACTTCCCAGCCTGAGTGGGGCGCAGAATGAGGGTTACAACACAACGTGGAAATGTTTGGAGAAAATTTACAGATAGAGGGCTCAAATAGTAGAATAAGGAACGAAAAAAGAGAAAAAAGTATTTAAGACATAAGGACAGAAAAAAACCCTGTAAGTATGAAGATATTATGTTTAAAGCTAACACTCACACACATCTAAACAACAGACCCAAAGCAGAAGTAATGATGAAAATAATTCTAGGAGAAAAAGAAAGTAAAATGTTGAAGCGAACAGGTTTTATGGACATAAAAAAAGTTACGAAACAAAGGACGAAGAGAGAAAAATAGAAGAAAAGGCAAAGTGGACACCCACATTCACGCATACACACTTGTGTGACAATATCAGTTTTGGTGAAACATTTTATTGAGAGACTGATATGTTTTGTTTTATTTTGTCTTTTTACAAAAGTTTAGAACCAAGTGCGAAAGTCCATTTGGAATTTTCGTTCGTTTGTTTTTCTAACTCTTAAAGTTTTAAGTTTGTTGATTTTCATTTAGCAACGCTTTAATGATTGTTATGTCTGTCAGTCAGTTATTTTGGTCGTGGAAGAATTTGGCATTGAGAATTTCGCTTTGAAAAGGAAAGTTTTCTGGAGAAGGAAATTTGACCAGCAAATATATTTTCCTGAGGAAGTCCGATCATGGGCCACGTAGGGGCTTAAATTCGCGTCCGTGGACGCAACAGAAAACTGTTTTCAAAAAGGAAATACTGACGAAATTTTGTGACGGGGAATTCTCACTGTGATTTCCGTATACATTTAAGTAGTGAAAAAATTTGTGACTCTGGTTTTGCGCGCACTCAAATGTCAGAAATTTAGAATTATTTTGATAAACGTAATTAACTGACAAATGGTTGTTTTGTTCATTTTTGTGACAGTGAGTGGAATTATTCTGTTTAAGTTAAGTGTGTGTTATTTTACCTTCATTGGTTGAATAACTAAATTATTACTTGGTGAATTTTGTGCTGTGGCAAGAAATACGAAGGAAAAACCGGCCGCCTCCTTCAGTTACGACAACAAGAACATCGTAAAGTGCTAAGACACGGGGAAATAGAAAAATCAGGCATATCTGACCACATATGAAGGGGAAAAGATGATCACCGCCCCCCCCCCCCCCACACACACACACTGTGGGATGAGGTTGAAATAATAGACAGTAAGCATCACTGGAAAATACGAAAACTTAAGGAATCAACACATATGCTAGGCTACTAAAAAACTCCTGAGCCGACCAATCATAGATATCAATAAAATATGGGAACCAGTAATAAGGAGTGGTAGAGAAAAGTAATGAATAAAAACAGAAATTGCAATATAAGCTCTGGTAAAAATGCAATAAGGGAAAAATTACAATACGAACACTGGTAAAAATTGATTGCTGAGATATTAGTTTTATAAGTCCCAAAAATACATACACAGATGTCAAGGACACATGGCCTATTGGACAGAGGCCACAGCAGTGGTGAATCAAACTTGTTGAGTTAAAGGGAAATAACTGAGACATCCAGAGGAGGCATGATGCATGGAACTAGAACAATCTACCCCGGTGGAGGAAATAAAGAGTTCCGTTCGAAATTCCTATCACCTGACGAAGGTGAAACGCTATGAATGTGAGGATAACAGTCCGAATAATGTAATTATGCAAGTAATCATAATACCTCATCTCAGAGATATAGTCAGAAATTAACTTGTTGTGATTGAATACATAGTGGGGTAATTTACTGTGTGTGCTGTAATAAAAGTTTGGATTATAGTGTTTTTAAAATTTATGGGGCAAGGACGTCATGGCTTGGGGTTTTGACATGTATTGTGTGATTTTTGATTTTCTTTGAATTATATGGACATTCGTGTAGTCACAAGCGAAGAGACAGACAAATTTGCTCTCCCCAGGAATACTGGATTGCAAAGATGTTACTAGCTGACCTGGATGGAGTGCATATTGGAGAGGTCAAAGGTCACTTTTGGAGTGATTTGTATTCAGACCGTTGTCAGAGGCGCCGACCTGGGGGTCACCGAGGCTAGTAACCAAGAATGGACAAAAGATTGTCTGGTATTCTTTTTTTTTTTGTTTAAAAAAGTGTGCAACAAGAAAAATTAAACAGAATTTTGTTGTTTATGTTTAATTTTATTCAGGAAGGGTCATGTGATCGAGGCCAAATGAAGAAAACGTAGACACGAAAGAGTAAAGGGTATTTTTAGAGGGATAGAGTTTAAATAAAATTTTTTTAGAGTGATATAGTTTAAATAAAATCCATAAATAAAAATCAAGCTTTAGTTCTTCGTGTTCTGTGTCTCTTTTTGGGGGGAATGTTACTCCTCAAATGAAAGATTTGGGGAATGTTACTCCTCAAATGAACCTTTTGGGGAGTAACATTTTTTGCGTTCATAATTATATCATTGTATGCACGTGCGAGGTCTTAGTGGGTACTAGATGGTTTTATCCAGAAATTGGCTATTCGGGCTATTCCTAGAGCTTTCCAGCTTTTGGTTTTGTGGATGGCTGTTATTCTTTTGGCAATATTGATATCCGTACATTTTTCGCACTCTTTGTCTCTGTGTTGTTCCTATTGTTTTCGTCCATGTAACTCTTTGATTGTGCATCTTGTAGTTTTCCCACATCTTACACCAGAACTCCTCGACTTCCTGGATATTAGGGTGGGTCATTTGTCTGTATTTAATTTTTGTCGGTATAGTTTCTTGGCAGCTTCTTTGAAAATCTTGTTTCGACAGAAGAATCTGTTTCTTTTTTGTCCCAGTCGCAGACTTTTCGATCCCAATCTGGTTCCTCACTGGACATCGCAGTCCACGTGACGTCTGATGCGGTTTAGCAATATCATTGGGTCAGTATTATAGTTAGTTCGTATTTACCCAGACGCGGGGACTGGTTCGTGAGCAGCAGAGGATATCCATACCATGATGGGCCATCACGTTCATCTATCTATCTATCTATCTATCTATCTATCTATCTATCTATCTATCTATCTAATACTGAAAGTCTGCGAATCGGGCCTTCCTCAGCCGTCGGGTGCATAATGATTTAAGATTCTTTAGCACGTCTGTCTCTCTCCACCTCTTTAATTCCACCTCTCCTTTCCATCTCTATCTCTTTCCACCATTCTCTTTCCACCTCTCTCGTTCCATTTCTCTGTTTCCATCTTCATCTCTCTTTCCACCTCCCTCTTTCTATCTCTTTATTTCCGTCTCTTTCTTTCCACCTCTCTGTGACTCTGTGATTTCAGCTTTCTTTATATAAACAACATTTTAAATTTTCAAAAAATATTTTCAAGCGAATATGATTTATTAATAATTTTGGCATATTATAAAAGTACTTTTAAGTTAATCTAATTAAAAAAAAATACGTGAATAAGTCGTTTACACAATAATACTTGTATTTCAGCTTTTTTTTTAAAAAAAGATATTTTAAATGGTGAAATCAACTTCAGTGTTTCATAATCTGAACTTTCATTGAACCAACTGATCATGTGTTGTCTAGTCAGTAATTTGAATAACTGTTCAATGCTCTTCCCGAATCAGGTAAAAAAAATAAATAAATAAAATAAAATTAATAGGTAACGATTATAAATTAGGTGTATCAAAGAAATACTATAACTTAGTAACATGTCTCAAAAATTAAAATATAATTAATCAAAATTTTAATTTATACTATTCCATGTATACTCACATACACAAACATTTTTACAGACTTCTCTGAACTGGAGGAAGAGAGGATCAATATATATATATATATATATATATATATATATATATATATATATATATATATATATATATAATACATTTTTCATATAGGCAAAAACAATTTACACACTACAAAGATGCAACTTCCTTTCAGTGCATTTAAATTGCACTTTGCCTGGTGTGAACCAAAATGGTTATGAACAATCCTGTTTGTAAGCAAGCCTCATGGGAAACGTCACTTCTTTTTTCCTTTCGTTTGAAAAAATAAAATAAATAAAAATTTTTAAAAAATACATAAAACCAAAAAGATGACGGAGTGAAACAATAGTGGTTCTTGATAGTGAAGGATGGTTGAGGTGTTAAAGTAATGTCTAAATCTGAAACATTTATTTTCGAAAACAACGATCAAATTATATATATATATATATATATATATATATATATATATATATGTATATATAAATAATGTAATGAAAATCAAACCACTTTAATGTACCATTACGATAATTTATTTCACCTAAATCCTTTTTTAAGGATTCAGGATCATCAGGTAAATCTTCCAACAACGAATTGAGAAAAAAAATTGCATGAATTGATTTTAAATGAAATATTGTGTCTTTCTAATGACATTTTAATTTATTTTCTTAATTT
>OZ010577.1:109649767-109669767 GCA_963932145.1 Acanthosepion lycidas | reverse complement strand
ACGAAATCAATCAGTCGCCGGGCCGTAATGCAAGCCGAGTTCGATCAAGGGTAACACCGCACGAGTATATGTAAAAGAAAAGAAAATAATAACTCGAAAAGTTCAAATGTGTTAAAAAAATGATAACAATATCTTATATCTGGTTGCTGAATACAGGACTGCGTCTTTCTCCCAAACCCGCTATATGGATTCGTGACACTTTGTGTTTGTTAGGCGAGTCATAACATCTTAAATTGTTTGTTCTTTAAGAAACTGGATCTTGGTGTATCTTCAGGCGATATACGTAAAACTTGATTTGGTGGTATGAGTCTAAGTCGTTCTTCAAAATTAAATTGTTCTTGGCTAGAAGTTGTGTTCGGAATTGCGTGGATATCTTTCAGTCAGCTGTTCTGCGAGGCGGGTGCAACTCCAACTGCGAACTTCACTCGAACTCGAACTGAACTGGTTTTCACTCGTGCGACTCTGCTTATATGGACGCCGACCAAAACCGGGGTGGACTTGTCTGGGTTTGAGGTTCCTTGATAATTCTAAACCCACAATCCACTTCTTTGTTTTCGGTCAGGAAAATTTTATTATTTTCCATTTTTGGAAGTCTTTCGTCTTCCCACCTTCTTCTGTTCTCATATTGGTATCTCACCATGCCCTCAGAGGGTGTCAACGGATTTCCCCTCTCTCTCACAGTGGCATCTCACACCTATCCCTTCAGGGAGGGGCAACAGGCCTCCCCTCCTTCTTCACATGATTTCCTCCGCCTAATTCGTCAATCAGCTTTTCGTCAGCATCAAGTGGGTGGCCATTTGGACGTATTTGCATACTCGGTGCCAATTACTGATCCGATAAAATAGTTTCGCTATCATAGCCAGCCCTGACGATAAACAGATGCTCCTCTCAATGATATTCTGCATATAGACAAAGGCTTAACCTTTCCTTCATGGTGGTCAGCGGACAATTTTGTTTTTCTCGGACAGTGCGTGCTTAATTAATTTTTATTTTTGTCTCTTTTGAATTCTGCGGGAGGTAACTTGTCGAACTTGAAAATTCCCTTTACCATTGCCATGGGCAGATTGGACATATCTTACTCTCCACCCCGTAACATAAATCAGATTAAATTCTGTGTTTCATCTTCTCGACAATGGAAATAAAATTATTACTACTTTCCCTGTCAGAAAAATAACACCGCTTAGTGTCCTTTTCGTGATGGCTTCTTATCACCTAAATTTAATTCTCGCCTTTCTTTTTTTTCTTTTTTCTTTCTAGCGACGTAAATAGTGTCACACAGCGATGTTAGATGCTTAACTAATTGAGCAATAATTAGAGTCTCTAGTATTTTACTAAAAAGAGCTAGAAGGCTAATCGACCGGACGTTGGAAGGGTCGGACGGTTCACCAGAGTTCTTAAAGACAAGAACAACAGATAAGGATTTCCAACGAACAGGAAAGTAAAAGGCGGGAAGACATTGATTATACAGTTTAGAGAGAACAAAAGTCAGTTTGAGAGTTTACTAACTTTTTAAGGACTATTCTTACAAGGATTCCGTCAGATCCACATGTGTTGTGGAGATTCAGATTAGGGATGATAGCAGAAAACATAAAAAAACTGTCATATGCATATCCCTCAACAGAGACTCGGTTCTAAGTGGACATTTAGGTAAAGATACTCCAGTTTTTTTTAAGCATTTCACCCGAAGGAATGCGGGAGAGACACTAGCGCGCAGTGGATTACAGAGAATGAATTAGTGAAAAAGAGTGAAAAGACTGTGTATAGAAGGGACTGAGAAAAGAATAAAAGAAGTTATTAGGGAAGTATGTATGAGGAATCAAGAGTAGAGTTTAAAGAGAATTTATGGGCGAAACATTCAACTTTATCAACATATGTCTCAAATTGTTTCAAGAGAGGAGGAATAGAATTTTTTTTCTTATTTAATACACTATTAAATTGCCGCCAGTAATCACGAGAATCAAAATTGTTAGATGCAATACGGTGCTTCATTCTCGCAACAAACAGAGATTTAGGTCATTCAAGGATACGTTTACATTTATTACATGCAGTCACTAATAGACGTCTATTGTGATTAGAACTTTCACGCTGGTATAGCCGGAAAAAAGTGGTTCCTGAAGGTTACAACGACAGAACATGCTAGTGTAGTGCCACGCCTACATTTTCTCCAATTCTAATTGGTCAATAAATACATACTTAAAAATAACAGGACAATTTATCTATCGCATTCTACCATAGTAAATTCGTTCCTACACTTTGTTCAAAACAAGCTTTGCTACAAAATCAGTGATTGGTCCATTTTCCGTCCAATCGGATATTTTTCATGTATATTCAAAAATGTACTAGGCATCTCTTTTGGGAGCCACTCCAGATAGTATAAATATTGGATGCATTCCATAAAACCAGTAGTAGTAATTTCAGAACCACAGTCGAGGTACCCAGAGACAATAGTTCTCATTTACTCGCTCGTGTATTTCATCCTACTCACTCCGCACGTACATACACACTACAGAACTTTATGTGACACACCACCAGTTCTCAGTGGACACACCAAGTTAAATCAACTTTGTAAATGGCAACTACTGAACAATTTTCTGAAAGAAATATTCTATTTTCAACATTGAACTCTGAACATTTACTCAGGAAAATCTTCTTTAAGACATTTCCTTATAGTCAAGGGGAAGCTACTTTTTTCTCCCTTTTTCTCTCATATTGCAACTACTTTGTATTATTGTTGAATTTAATATACATATTTCTTCGTTAAACAAAATTGGTTCTCATTGTTCTTTTTCCTTGATGTTTTAAGTATTTATGTATAAATGTTGATTACCTTCTCAACACGCAGCCGCATTATCTATTTAACCCATTCAACATTGGTGACCACAACACTCGAGAAGCAGTACATTCTATAATTGATCAACCCGACGTACTAATCAACACTTTACACTAGTAAGAACCATGGAGAAGTTTGTGATTTCATGTGGGATTTCCGAGAAGGAATAAAAAAGCTTCTATGCCGGCTGTGTCCCAAGAAGAAACTATTAGGTTGGTGCAAAAATAATTTCGTTTTCTAACATATGTTACTATGTGAGAAAACGAAATTATTTTTGCACCAACCTAATACATAGTTTTCAGTAGAAAGGCTAAAAATATTAATCTAAAGGACGTCTCGAAGAATGTCACGGTGTGAATGCGAATTAGCATGTTGGTAACAGAAAGCGGTCTTATGAACGGGAGCTTCCTCCCCCCCCCCATAGATGAACGAAACAAAAATTGACATAAATAATTACAAACACGTCGAAGCATCATGCAAAACTTTTAAAAACATTGAAAATGCAAGCGACAGATTAAAAAATACAAAAAAAAAAAAAAATCTATCTGTTGTAAAAATATTTCCTTTAAAGTCTGTTCACACTCGAAAATGACTTTAAACTACATTTTTCGAGTTTTCCAGACGGCATTTATTTAATATATGTATAAAAAAAAATTCTTGTTAAGAACCGTAATGAATCGGTTTAAAAATCACACTGAAATTTCAAGTAATTTAAAAAAAAAAATTCAGTATAGTTTTTTTTCTTGTCAAATCTGAAAGAAAATAATGTTTTATTAAATTACGTAATCATCAAATCTCAGGAAGAAATATTCTTTTAGTATCATTGAATTATTTCGGGGCGAATATTCAACGTATTCGTAATGAATATTGTATAAAGTTTTACTGAAACAGCATCTTCAGGTATTCTCCATTATATAACTTTAAAAGAATTAGTGAACATGCCCCAAATTTAAAAAATACACACGAGATATCCACAAGATTTACTATTAAAATAGCTTATTTAATATAAAATTCATTCATTAATGAATTTAAATTTCGTTTAAATCGGATAACTCCTTGATATTTTGTAATTCATTTATACAGGTGGGTAGCGACTTTTTTTTTGCTTTAATTTCGGAAACTAAAAAAAAAAAATATTTTGGTCGCTTGTATTTTTACTGTAAATATATTCTCTGGGTTCCCATATTTAAGTAGGCATCTTTGTTTTTGGTAAACAATGAACTTGACAATGTTTAGGTTAGTATTAAGAAGTTCCAATGCTTAAAATCAACACAGGTATCTACTCAAATATTACATATAGATAGATCAAATTACCTATTTATCCATTAGATAGATAGATAGATAGATAGATAAGCATTATTGTTTATATATGTTAGCATGTGATAAGTTTCAATGTGGCTCATACGGCTATTATTTCTGTACAAACAAATTCGAATTTCAGTTGTATGACCAGGTTATTTCGGCTTACGTCAATTGAAAACATTTGCGCTGAAACAATTAGAAAATCTTGCTTTTGCGGGCATGCGCGCGCACACACACACACACAGCTACAGAGGCACCCACTCCCTTACACAAGCACCTATAATGTAGTTGTTACAGAAATCATGGGAAATTTGTAGTTTGAAAGCAGTAATTCGACTCTGCTAATCAGACGCTTCCTCTGTAGCTAAATAGTATAGTACGTCAGGATATATGACGGTTCCATGGGGGATACAGGTTTAAATCCTGTGGGAGGACACCTATTTTCTATGAGATTTCTAGGACACTCAGGCCGGTAAATGCTGTTAATACTGTTTATTATAAACAAACCATTTACCTAAATATTTGTATCTATAAAAGTAACGTATAAACAGAATTATATATATATATATATATATATATATATATATATATATATATATATATATATATATATATATATATATACAAACACACAGAGACACTTAGGTTAACACCAAGCGGCTGTTTTGTGTTTCAACGCCATGTCTGTGCTATTGCTCGACTATTTGCCAGTCAGTGATGCGTTATGTATAGTAAGATAATACAATGAATCTTAATACCCATGTACCACTGACCATAAACATGTATATATAAATAGTCTAGCCAAAACAATATGAATATAGTATATATTAAAACTATATTTCTATCACAGACAAACAGACACACAGACACACACATGTGTGTGTGCAAATATAGATAAAAGAGGAAAGAACCGTTAGAGATTGATGATCTGAAGTTCTTTAGTATTTTTGTTTTTATTTTTAAAAACAGGGCTCGATACACAAGTAGAGCCTAGATTATAAGTATTTAAAAAAAAATATGATTTCATCGTTACACAAGAATTACCATGTTTCAAAAACAGAAGTTAAAAACTTCCAATTCAATTATAGAAATTTAATTAATTTTGTAATTTGCTTGAAAATGAAACAGAACTAGGTACTTTAATTTAACTTCTTTAATTGAATTGAAAGTTTTTAGCTTCTTTTCTTGAAACATAGTAATTCCTGTGCAGCGATGGAATCATATTTAAAAAAAAATAATATATATATATATATATATATATATATATATATATATATATATATATATATATATATAATATTGTGTATATTTAGGCAGAATATTTTCATTCAAATGCTTTGGTTAAATAATTTAGACATATCATGTCGATTAGTTTTCGTTGTGATCCTTTCAAGTTCACTGATTAATTTTTTGGTGAATTACAAAATTAACATTCGAATATTGTTTTATTTTCCAAAGTACTTTCAATCTCATCTGGGACCATCTTCAGGGGGTTAATTTGTCTGTACGTATGCATATGTGTTTGTTCGAATTAAAAACATTTCAACTGTACGTTTTTTACTGCTTATGCAGCGTTCTAAATTTCAAATTTCAAACTTCACGTGTTCTTTTGGATTTTTTTTGTCAGTGTAAGGGGAATAACTTTTTTGCTTTTGTTCAAACGTCTATAATTTTTTCTCGTAAGCATTTAAGGATTTTGTTGCTATATACTCACAATCGACTTTATTTATTTTTTAATTCTCTTATATAAATGGCTTCATGGATTCAAGGATTTTAAATTATTTCTTGTTGTTGTTTTTCTGTAATATAGATGTATTTTCAACTAAACTGTGAGTGTAGGTATGAAAAAAATAAACAAAAAAAAACTAAAAATCCTCCAAGCCTGCATAAGCAGTCAAAAAACAAAAAAACAAACAAACAACCAAATAAAAAACGTATATTGATATGTTTTAAATTCACGGAAACACATATACATACTTACAGACAACTTAACCCCCTGAACATTGTCTCAGATGTAATTGAAAGTACGTGGGAAAATAAAAACTATTCGAACGAAAAAATTAATATTTTTCTTATTCAATTTTCTAAATCTACCAAAATATCATTCCGTGAATTTGAAAGGATCACAACGATAACGAATGGACATGATATGTCCAAATTATTTATCCCAAACTTTTTGTATATATGAAAAACTTATCAGAGTTAACCTGTAGAAAAAGACAATATTTATAAATGTAAAAAAAGACAATAGGAAAACTGTAATATTAACCGACGCGTTACGTCGAATGTGAACATTTTAAAAGCAAAAACGAAATGAATTTATTAAAACAAAGTAACTAATAAGAACGAAACAAAACAAAATGTCCTTAACAACTATAAGAATTTAGAAAACGCTATTATATTCATATTGCCAACAGCTGGCAATATGAATATAATAGCGTTTTGTAAATTCTTCCACATGTCAAGGACATTTTGTTTTGTTATTAAGACTTACAGACACCAGCACATATGATTTGATTATAGTGGTGAAGGCTTTGTGCAGAACCAACAACATTTGTTGAAGGGCCGAATACAGAGACCTGGTGCTCTACGTGTCACAAGGTCCCCAAACAACCGTCTGCAGGATTTGAATTCAGATTGGCCTTCTCCTAGACCAGTTGCCATCCAATATATATATATATATATATATATATATATATATATATATATATATATATATATATATATATATATATAATATTTTTTTGTTTAAAAATATGATTCCTTCGCTACATAAGAGTTCTCATGTTTCAAAAACGAGAGCCGAAACCATCCAAATAATTATTAAAATTAAGTTGAATTTAGGTGTTTAGTCCCGTTTCATCTTCAAGCGAAATTTTAGGAATAAGCTATCTCTTGGTTTACGTGGTGTTTTTAGGCATGGTCCGTTGTAAAATTCGTTATTGTGGGAGTGTCTAGGCTTGTTTTCTTCGTTAAGTGGTTAGAGAATTAATTCTTATCAATAGATTCACCATCTTCTGAGAGGTTTTGCTAAGGTTGGGTAGATGTCTATTTCACGGCCAATGTTGGCGGTCATTCTCTAGTTAGTTCCCAGTGGTGGGTATTTTTATGGCGCGCCTACAAGTCGTTATGTGTCGGGAGGATTGTGTTTTATTATTGTTTATTTGATTATCTATTTATTTATTTGTTTATTCAAGTGGGTGTTTTGTATACAAACCGTATTGCACTGAGTTTCAATTTGCTTTTTGACGACTACAGAAAGGGTTTTTCCTATTTAATGATTTGGCTAAGCTATTAAGACTTTTATTAAACTATGGGACTTTTTTTATGCTAATTATTTAATGCGAATATTTGTTGATGTCTGCAAAAAACCGTTAACTCCTTCCTATGGTTTAATGATTTTTCATTATTTATAAACTTAATAATGTGTAGTTTTTCGTGATATATATATATATATATATATATATATATATATATATATATATATATATATATATATATATATATATATATATATGGGGGGTTGTTTTTATTCCTCCATGTGGGTAAAAGCTCGCTTCAACTGACATTCATAGATTGATGCCGAACCTTTACGAATAACAAATATTGCATTAGTTAGGCAGTGCGTAATACGTTTCAATAATGTTGGCAGCAAAGTGTGACAAAATAGGTTGATATTTGATGGGGGAAATAGTATTTTTTGTAATAAGCAGAAACGAAAGGAAAGGAAATTTAAGGGCTTTGAACAAGAACATCCTTCAAAACTATTTTTCTTGACTGGTTAGCTTTTGTCGTTTCACGAAAACCTGGCATATCTTGAGTATATGCTTCGGATCATTCATTTATTCCAATAGAATCAAATTTACATGAACAAAAAAAAAAAGCAAAAAAAAAAAAAAGGGTTACAGATTAATTCATCTTTGTTTTTACCATTATCTTCAGTCAGTTATGTGCCATGCATGATACATGCTTACGCGATACATGACTGACGAGGCAGATGTTTTCCCACAGTAGGTTGTCACTTCTTTCTGCGGTTCGAGCCGCTATCCATTACTGTACAAGCTAAAAAAAAAAAAAAAAATCATGACTGACGAAGCATATTTTTTCCCGCAGTAGGTTGCCATTTCTTTCTGCGGTAGACCGGTTGCCATCCAAGGCTACAGAAACGGTCTCTCCTGCTATTTACCCATAGCTGTGGGATGGGGAGAGAAGAGGATTCATACCTTTCCCAATGGTATTAGCATGTAAGTGAATGTAATGGATTTCACTGGAATTCGAACTCGGCTATCCGATTCCTCAATCCCAGCCGCTATCCATTGCTCTTACTTTCTCATTTTAGGCTTAATACCATATTCCGTTGAAACACTAGTTCTCGTACAATAACCGAATTTAAACAATGTCGAGCCTGGACAGTAACGATAAAAGTGACCACTTGGGTATTCCAAGTAATTTAATCTTGGATGTGTGGGTGGATTAATGGTTGACATTTCGGGATAACCAAATTCCGAAACAATTTAGATTCTTTATATTCACTTGTGCGTAAATACTCTTGGGAAAGGTATGAATGCACCCCATTTCTATCCACAGTTATGGATTAATTAGTAGGACGTGTATCAATTAATTGTTATTATCACCAAAAATTTTTTACAATCTCAAATTATTTCCTAAACTTTAATTAATCTGCAAATGGTCGATAGATCGTAAAACAACAGATCAATCACTTCAATCAAATCATGTTTACTTCCAATATTTCTCATTTAATGAGACCATTTTAATTGATATGCATTTAGACAGCAGTTTATTTTATAATTATCAGCTATGTTTTACTAAAAAAAAAAATAGAAGAAATACAGATACACACACACGCCCGCGCGTAAAAATTGATCCGACAAATGTAACTTCCTTTTTCCTCTTAAATGCAGGCAAAGGGCGAATGCCACTAGCAAGCAATGGGGTTACAGAGAGCGAAAGTGAGATTAAAGAGATGCGTTTGAGGAAAGGATAAAGAGAAGGACGGGTATCAAGATTAAGTCATCAGAAGATGTTGAGTGACAACACATTTAAATTTTTGAAGATTATAGTTATCAAGAAAGCAAGTAAGAGGGAAGGAGTTCCACTGTCAGGAAGTGCGAGAGAAGAAGCTGTTGGAATGGAAGAAGCGGTTACATTTAACCGTTTAGACAGTGAAAGTGTGGGACCGAGATGCAAACCTAGTAGCAAGCTTAAATTAAAGCATTTGGGGTACCAGTATAAAAAAATACTCGTCAGAGCAGTTGCCATGAAAATATGAGAAAGTGACTGGAGTCGAGATGCAAGGTCAGGAGCAATATTCAATGCAAGGACGAATTATAGATTTCTAGATGTGAAGGATGAACTCAGATGAGAAAAAACGCCTTGGTGCTATTTTATCTGAAAAATGCAAAGCTTAACTGTCCTTCTTGAAATATTTTGAAAAGATGGAACACTTTCATTCAGACTTCATACTTTAAAAAGAAACAACAGAAATTATTTATTTGTCGAATGGAAACAAATTTAAGACAAAGAAACAATTACAATGAGACAAAGAAAAACTTGTGACATTCCCTCAATTTTGCTATCCAAAATACTTTAAAAACAAAACATACATTAAGACGATCTAATTTACGCAAATTACGTATCCCCGAAAAAAAGTCTTGATTGTCTTAAACACGATATCTTTTTTTTATCAATAAATTGCTAGATTAGTTTTGCACAACTGTAAGAGAAAAAGAAGAAATAAGAATGAGAGTGGTTGAGTGACTGGAACAAATTGACTGAATGCCATTAAGTGATTTTACAGAGATTCACTATGAAAGACATACTGGTAAGAATGGTCAGAGTGGAGTTCTTACGAAGCCAATGATCATCACAACACCGAAGACCCGAAGTTTATAGATAGGTTGAATAAATTGAATCTGAATTGAAAATCAGCGAAAGGGAAATGACACGATTGAGTACGAATGAATAAAGGCGTCTAGTCTATGCAATTAAGTTGAGTTAATAGAAGAGTGCAATTTGCATCCAGATAGTCTGGATCTAATGTCTCGAACGCACGTAATTATACACTTCACAAACACAGAGATATACGCGAGTATACTCATTTAGATAGGTGCATAAGCATGACGTAAAAATATTTAGTATATATTCATATCAATATGAACGTGTATAAACAATAATGTGCATTTAACTGACGATCTATCTATCTATCTATCTATCTATCTATCTATCTATCTATCTATCTATCTCAGTTCAGATCTAGCTCTGTTCAGATATGCATCTATCTTCAGATCTATCTCTTTAAGCCTGTTCAGATCCTTGTTCAGATCTATCTCTGTTCAGAACTATTTAGATATATTTAGTTATATGTTCAGATATATACATCTATGTTCAGATTTCTCTCTTTAAGTATGTTCATATCTATCTATTTAGGTCTGTTCAGATCTATCTATCTATCTATCTATCTATCTATCTATCTACGTTAGAGGAAATTCGCGCTAAATCATATTTTAGACATTTTCTCGTTCATACTTTACTCATATCGATGAGTTTTTAGCTGTTTTTGTTAATGGCCGCATTTTTCAAGCGAAACGACAATAAGAATGTGTAAGAAAATATATCTTTTTTTTTATGTAAGACAATTTTTCTTAAATAAAACTTCAATGATTTATCTTCCTACTCGGATTTTCGTAGACACTTAGGTTAAAATAAACAAATTTATTAATATATTTTCCTCATTATATTTCGATTTCTTCTATGGTCACACTACCTACCGAGTCTCCGGGAAGACCCAAAGCAGGTAGAGGTGTGTTGTTATGGCTACATTTCATGGCTTCTTTTTCTAACTCCTATAACATCACTAGCTTTACATGCTTCTTATTCGTGGGTGGGTTATGCTTATCAAATATGCTTATATGGGCAAAGAGTGGTTAGAACGTTCGCATTCTGACCATAAGATCCGGGTTCGAATCTCAACATATTCCAATCTTCCTGATGCTATCAAACTGAAGGGGTCGATTCCAGCGTGCGACACCTTTGGAAAGTGCCTGAAAAGCACACCACGGGTTGACCCAAGACTTGTGAGTAAAATTGGTTGACGGAACCGTTGTGTGCTGCCGATAGCTGCGCTAGCACGTGGTCAAGGGTTTGAGTGTGCTGGCCTTGATCAAATTGTTGATCATGCTAGATAACCTACTCTTTCCCAGAAACTCTAAGTTTTGCTCGGATAGGTGCCGTATAAACCACAGGTTGGCTCTGTGGGTGTTGAATAAACACAAATGCGCCTGAGTAAGCGTCTGCAATAGGGACTGGCTAGCCGCCCTAGTAGACTGGAATACGGGTGGCCAGCTATACATGATTATCAAAACATTTTTTGCATATTTCTTAAGCTAGGATTTCCAGGTATTTTTCAATATGTTGTTGTGTTCCTGTTTTGATCATTCTAAGCGCATCTACTATAAATAGTACTATTTTTGATTTCAACTTTCAGATATTTTTATTTCGAATTCCGGGTTCTTATACTTTTCAAATACCATGATAACTATATGTCAGTCTGCTGGGCAAGCCACATATCAATTAGTAGTCAAGATTTTTTCTTTTCGGTTTTTGACAATTATGCCAGACCTATTTGCTTTAATCTTCCTGTCTATAAAGATGGTGCTATCCCATAAAATTGTGATGCTTTATATTTCTGTAACCTGTGATGCTTATTGTTCATACCAGTGTTTATTAACATCATTTCCAAAATGTTTGCACATTGTCCAGTGTAAATATTGCCCCATTCTATCGTGAGAATTTTTATATTTATTTGGCACAACTTCAGAATATCCTGAGTTAGATAGTCTATGGTTTTCTGATATTCGTCACAGAATCTGCATTTTGGATCCACACTATTTTGTGTGATATTTGTCTGAAAGTTTCTAGTAAAAATACTCTGGCCATGCGCTGCAAGAATAAAGCCTTTCGTTGCAGCCTTAAATTCAAATGTTCGTAACAATTAATGAGTATTAACTTTATCAATATCGGGTTAATTAGCAGAGTTTAGCAGAGGTTTGTCTTGCCAGCGTTGGTTCATCTGTTCAAGAGATTTATCCTTGGTTTTCTTTTTCATAATCATTGTTGCAACAGTTGGTTCATTTTTTTTGATTTTCTATAGAATCTACTTAGTTTAAATCTCGTTTGTATTTATAACCTTCTTTCTTCGATGTATATTTTTCTTACTGTTTTTCTGTTGTTTGACTAATTGTAGTCAAACAACAGAAAAAAAGCATGTATGTTAGTAAGCCAATAATTGTTGTCTTGTATGTATGAGAATTCTAGTTGAATAAGAACTCGTCCACCATTTTTTACTGGGTTGGATTTCATTTGGGTGATGCATGTCATGCATAGAAAGACGTTTTCTTGTCTTAGGATCCATTATTCTAATATCATTCAGAGTCCAGTTCAAGACATGAAGCTATTGAAGTAGAAGACACGGTTTCATTTAACACCCTTTCGGCTCTCACCCTTTCACTGTCGAAACAGTTAAATGTAGCCGTCTCTTCTACTCCTATAGCTTCATGTCTCGCACTTCTCGCCTGTGGAACTCCCTCCTCGTTTCTTGTTTCCCTGAGAGCTATAATCTCCAACTATTCAAATGTAATGTCAATCGACGTCTCCAGATGCTCTGATCCATCCCCTAACCTTCTCTTCATCATTTCATCTATCACACCTCTTTGCTCTCGCTCCAACTCTCTGTAACCCCTTGCATTCTCGTGGCTTGCTGCCTTGCTTTGGGTGAAATGCTTAAAAAAAGATATTGGAACTATATTGAACCACTGAGATGGCAAGCCTATTAATAGCCAGAACTCTGTTCTGAGAATTCAATTCAGTTCTTAATATCAGTCATTTATAGTACTCTTTTCGCACTATTTCTTTCATTTTTTATGGCGGATTCCTTCATCATCATTTACACCGACGTAGTTATCTTGCTCGAAATATTTGATTGTTACCCAGGCTCTGAGCTAATAAAGGAGGTCTGTTGTAGCGGTCCTCGTAAAATTGTGGCTTTAGCACATTTATCCAAAACGAATTGCATTCCAATGTCATCACTGAAAAACTTTACTGTTTTCAGGATACCTTCCATCTCACTGTCACAATTTTAAGTCATCCATGTAAAATAGATGATATGTTTTCTTTTACGATATCTTATTCCATCCCGATAACTTCGCTGTTTAATGCTATTAGGGACAAACAAAATAGTAAAGAGACAAAGAGCCACTTTGAAATATTCCTCTATTGTTTATTTCAGAAGGCGTATACTTCTTCACCTCAATTAATATAATTGAGGTGAAGAATTGTTTTCCATATTGATATAACTTTTTCGATTAGATTGATGACGACGTGTGATACCTTGTATATATTTAAAACTTTAAAATCTAAGAATAGGGTACAATATCGATCGCCTTCGATAATCTATCCAGGCAGTACTTTCTTTGGACTGAAGCAGTTTTCCAAGATCATGCTGTTAATCAGTAATTGGTCTTTACATGCGTAATAGCCACGTTTGCAACCTTTTTGTTCAAGAGGTAGTATGTCATTTTTTATAAGAAAGAATATATCTGCTTTGTCAGAATAGAGGTCAACAGTTTGCAAGTAGTGGGAAGACACGGTCTGTAGTCTTTTCAGGCATTTGTGTCACCATTCTTGGGTAGAAAGAAGGTAATTCCTTTGGCTACTCATGGCGGAATTTTAGTAGGATCATTGATCATTTCTTGTATTAGGTTGGTGCAAAAATAATGTCGTTTTCTCACATATGTTACATTTATATATGATTTCTGAATTAATTCATTGATATATATAGCCATGTTATATATCATTTTGAAGCGCGTTTTTCGCTCTATCGAATCGTGTTATTCTTTACCGTTCTCAATATCTTCATTCCTTTTTTTGCAAGCTTTTCGACAGCATGGACAAAATTCAAATCCGCACGATTTTCTTGTTCCAGTTCAAACTAGGCTGAAAAGCTGCCGAGACAGCTCGTGATATCAATGATGCGTCTGGCCCAGGAACCACTAACGAACGTGTGGCCCAACGGTGATTCAAGAAATTTCGCAGTGATGACGAGAGCCTCAAAGATGAAGACGGTCGCGGCTGGCCAACTGCGGTTAATAACGAACATTTGAAAGCCTTAATTGAAGCCGATCCTCGCAAAACCACACGAGAAGTTGCTGTTGAACTCGAGGTCGACCACTCAACAGTCGTTCGCCTTTTAAAGCAAATAGTGAAGTCAAAAAGTTGGATAAATCAGTGAACGATAATAAAAAAAAAATCGTCAAAAAACGAGATTATTTTTGCACCAACCTAATAGTTCTTTGGCTAGTTTATGTGTGCTGTATTTAGATAAAACAACCAAAAGTTAGGAAGTTTATCTATTCCTGGTAATTTCAAGTTGTGTCTTTTTTTTCAATACACATTCAACATCATCTTCTGTGATTATTACTCATGTATTCTTTGTTTATTTTCCATCCGTTCTAGCTCTTGGGCAATCCATTCTGCTTTATTGTTATGTTCGTCAGGGCATGCCTATATTTTCATCCAGAACTGTATAACCTCTTCCATTTTTGGGGCGACTGTGTCACTTCAAATTTTGTTTGCCTATTTCTCTGTAAAATTTATTCGCATCGGTTTGGGAGATCTTGTTCTATCTCAAGAATCTTGATCTTTTTTCATAGTATCTGATTCTTTGCGCCTTCAGCTGAATTGTTTGCTGTTTTTTCTTTAACTGTAGAACTTCATTTTCTTTCCTAATTTTATATTTTCTTTTGACTTTTCTGCTTTTCTTCTCCTTACATTTGTTCCTCTTGCCAATTCATCAAGTATAATTCATTTCTAAGTTGTCAATTTCTTTCTCTATTTTTCTTTCCCACGTTGAATCTTCATGTCTGTAAGTCTGCCGTTTTTTACCTTGATATTTAATGTTTTACCTGCTGCTATTGCTGACGCATCTATGTCTTCGTTGAGGCTTATATGTAGGTCTACTTCAACGAGAAATTAATTTCAGTGTTGAATTTGAAGTACTGCTTTGTTGGTTTATAAGTTTGGGAGTTTCTCTGTTTCAATATTTTTTTTTTATCTGGCTTATATGTCTCATGATTTCTTTCTTGGCTTCTTGTATACTATTCTTGTTTTCCGTAAAATATTTCGGTTAAATCTTTTTTGGAATCGTTTTATTGTAGGCTTGTGAACGAATAAGATCACGACTTTCCAACTCTTCTAAAAATTCAACATTATCTTCACAGTGATTGGTGTGTATCTCAGTTTCTTCATTATGGTCTGTGCTTCGTCTGATGTTAGTACTTTTTTATGCCCATTTCTGGTTCCTTGTTATTTTCTGTTGATTCACGTACCTAGTTGCGGTTGTTTTTTGTTTCTTTAACCTCATCATCTGCCAATCGTTTATTTCTCATGATGTACCTTCTTATAGTGGACAGTTTAGTTTCTAATTGTTTGTCCAACCTTTTCTTGTCAAATGCCATATGTTTGGCGAGTGATCGTCTTCTGAGATTTGTGCAACTCTTCATAGAATGCAGTTATAATGAGTTTGTACTCCTCTAGAGACCACTTTTACCTGTTCTTTCTTTAAATGAATGGTTGTGGATCTAGTTCGCAGAGCCATCATTGGCATTTGACTTTTAGTTCTCATATTGTTCCCACAAGTGACGCACGTGTCCAAATATCCGCCCAAAGACGTCGAGCAAATTGGGCAACTTTTACAGACTGTATTCTTGTAGGGGATCATTTCCGACTTCAATACGCAGCAGTCATTCAATCCTTGGCACGATTAACATGTTGAGGTTGTTGTTCGGAGTTTTCCTTCTCTTAGATGGGTTGCCAAGAGATAGAGACGCGATTGGAATTCAAAATGAAAAACGACGGAGAAAGACATTGGAAAAAGAAGCTATTCAACGAAGCAAAACATTATTATAATAACGCTTTTATTAGAGTATTATGTTTAAATAATACATTATATGTATATAATTATGAAAAAAAGTTGTGGTTATTTTTATATTTTATGTAGTTACTTATTTTTTTACTGTTGTTGTTACTACTCCTGTTAATCAGATTAGTTGCTAATTAATTAAAAATATTATTGTTGTTGCTACAATCACTAGTCCTTTTAACGAAATTAATTGTCAAAAAATTTAATGGATAAAGTTATCATTCGGCTAATAAATTTTAGAATTTATACGAAGGATAAAGTAACATTGCTGTGAAATTAAAAAAAAAAGAAAATATTAATAATGTTTAGAATTTTAAGATAATAATTTTAAACATGCCTGTAAATTGAAAAATTAATTTACTGAACTAGTCAAAATCTCAGCGTTATCTAAAACTAATATCGTAATCTTTCTAAGGAATATATGAATAATACAGATAAGAAAATCAGAATCATTAAAAGGGGAACAGATAAATTAGACAATTAAAATAATGAGGAAGAAAAATTCATATTTACGTTAAAATAGTTGTAAAAATTAAATAATTTCATATTTAAGTTTTTTTTTGTTTTTCTTTTTAAATATATTACTTCCCTTGATTTATGTTGATTTATTTCCTTCCGGGTTCCAAACAGAGACCTAAGGTCAGAAATGGCATTATGACATTTTCCAAAGAGCATGTTTGTAAAAAAATAAAATAAAGACAATCTTAAATCAAACACATTTTTCATAGATAAAATCCTTCGTAAGGTGTGAGCTATACTGATGAGAATAATTTTTCTATTTTCTTTAAGTCATGCTCTACCAAATTGATGCCGTGTGGACAGTGTCGTGGTATTTATAAGCACAGTCTTTTGGTCCTGTATCCATCGTTGGCAAAAGAACTCTCAACCGATCGATAGATATGCGTAGTTTAAGGGATGGGCCACAATATATGAATATGACCCCCCCCCCTCGGTGTCGCTGCGCCAAGTGTGACGTCCGCCTAGCCGCGTCCGTCGTGCTATCCTGTCCTGTGACGACCAACTGGCTTGGTATTGGTCGCGGTACCAAATTGTGACGCCCCCCCCGGTGTCGCTGCGCCAAACGAAACGTTCTAAAATTTTTGTGATTCGGATGGGAATCTGGTTAGATTCGGTATCAGCCTCATCGTTCCCAGCCTGCCTCCAACGTCTGGTTACCGAAGTAACTGCTTTGATTTCCAGTCTAGCCTACCCACGTTGTGAATTGATCTTAGGCAGACGAAATCAATCAGTCGCCGGGGCCGTAATGCAAGTCGAGTTCGAATAAGGGTGATATCGCACAAGTACATGCCAAAGAAAATAAAATAATAACTCGAAAAGTTCAAATGTGTTAAAAAAGGATAACAATCTTTTATATATGGTTGCTGGATACAGGACTGCGTCTATTTCCCAAACCCGCTATATGGATTCGTGACACTTTGTTTTTGTTAGGCGAGTCTTAACATCTTAAGTTGTTTGTTCTTTAAGAACTGGTTCTTGGTGTATCTTCAGGCGATATGCGTAAAACTTGTATTGGTGGTGTGAGTCTAAGTCGTTCTTCAAAATAAATTGTTCTTGATTAGAAGATGAGTTCGGAATTGCGTGAATCTTAGTCAGCTTCTGTGAGGCGGTTTTTCAGAGCTCTCAACTGGAACTCAACTCAACTCCAACTTAACTTGAACCTAACTGAAAATTCAACTCAACTGATTTTCGCTCGCTGCGACTTTGCTTATATGGACGCCGACCAAAACCGGGGTGGGCTCGTCGGGGTTTGAGGTTCCTTGATAATTTCAAAACCACAATCCACTTCTTTGTTTTCGGTCAGGAAATTTTTATTCTTTTCCATTTTTGGAAGTCTTCTCGTCCTCCCACCTTCTTCTGTTCTCATATTGGTATCTCACCATACCCTCAGAGGGTGTCAACGGTTTTCCCTCTCCTTCATAGTGGCATCTCACACCTATCGCCTTAATGGGTGCCAGCAGGTTTTCCCCTCCTGACTCAAATGATCCTCCGCCCAATACTCCTGCCACCACTCAGCCAATGGACGCTCAGCAGTGTGGTTGTGGCCAGACTAGCCTCGTTTTAAAAAATCTTGCTCAAAGAAAAAAAATTATGTTCCTTTCTTTTTTTTTTCGTTTTATTTTTTTTCTCTTTCTTTCCTTTTGCCCGTCAACGAACCCTTGGTCTCTTATCTAGCCGTATCACCTGGAATTCGTAAATTAGCTTTTCGCCATCACCAAGCGGTTGGCCATTTTAGACGTATTTGCATTCTTGGTGCCAATTTCTGATCCGATAAAATAGTTTCGCTGTCATAGCCGAATTTCAACACAAAACAGATGCCTTGTCCAAACGATATCTTCCCATCAACAAAGGCTTAACCTCTCCTTCATGGTGGTCAGCGGACATTTTTGTTTCTCGGTCAGCGGATGACTTATTTAAATTTTATCTCTTTAGGATTCTGTGGGAGGTCTCAAATGGTCATTCCTGCGACACAGTTAAATGTTTATCTATTTAGAATTCTGTCTCTCAGGTTATTTGGCCAACCTGGAATTTTCACCCGCCCCGTAACATAAATCAGATTAATTCCAGTATCTTCCTTTTTCGACTTCTCGACAATGGAAATAAAAAAAAAATCTTACCACCTTTCCTTGTCAGAAAAATAATACCACTCAGTGTCCTTTTCGTGATGGCCTCTTATCACCTAAATTTAATTCTCGCCTTTCCCTTTTCCTTTTTCCTTCTTTCTCCCTTTTGGCAAGCCAAATAGTGTCACATGAAGGTCCGATGTTACAACAATTTCAGAAATGAAATGTCCTATCCATTTGCCACCCACTATCAGGACCCATTTGAAATCCGTTAATTTATCCCACCTTGTCATAAGTGTTTTGATATTAACATAATGTCAATTTACAATGGTGTCCTCTATCCTTATTTTTGGATACTGCTATCTTTTTTCTTTTGGCACGCCATTGATCTATTTCCAGAAAATAAATCATAAACCACGTTACATTTACTGATATACATACACACTTAAACAAACGAATGAAGAAGGAAAAATAAATTCAACCCAGTAGATATTTGCATAAATATGCTTACATTCAAATAATATACCAAGATTACAGACATAACGCATATAAATTTATCTTTGTGATTCTCAAAAAGATTCTGCTTACTAGCATTTATATATATATATATAAATTCCCAAACTCTTTTTCATTCTATTTTATATTTCTTTCACACTTCTTCCAATATCCTGATATATATATATATATATATATATATATATATATATATATATATATATATATATATATATAACTACACTCGTCTCGGAAAACCTTCGGTTTTTTTGATTTGCTAATGGTCAAATCAATCTCGAAGGAAAAAAAGGTTTTTAAAAAAAGAAGGAGCTCGAAAGATGAACGTCTGTCGAAAATAATCGTACAGCATGCAGGTCCAATCCCAAAGAAAAAAAAAACCGATACGAGTAATCAACTAACTTAAAAGTGCTCAGTACAAAAGCAGAGCAGACCTAGTCAAACCTAGAGATCCAGACAAACCTACCAAGGTTTCACCTAAGCGGATCGTCAGGGAAAATATATATATATATATATATAAGCTTCGTTAAATTCAACCGACTAGATTTGCTTATTTAATATTTTATTATATTTTTCAATTTTAGAATAAAGTCTTCGACTGTCCAAAGTTTACTTTTTCTGTTTTGTTTAAGTATCGCAGTCATTATTAGTAAGTGTATATTGACTACACTGTAGAGTTTCAGATCGATGGAATTGGAATTGAAATCACTTCACAGTTACGTAATATGCAACGGTCAAGCAGAAAAGCGTGCATCGACTATTCATACATGTTGTGATT
>OZ010577.1:109632267-109647267 GCA_963932145.1 Acanthosepion lycidas | reverse complement strand
TTTCTATTGAATTAATGAAGATAGCTTTTAGAAATTTCGTATACTTTTGGTATTTTATATACAATAACTTGGAAAGTAAAGGATTCTAATGTTAGCTTCAATGTATTGTCTGTGTTCAGGTAGATATCCAGAAATTCGAATACTAAGAGTTTTTTGAGCTACAATTATTCCAGTTTTATCTTATACTTGCGATGGGAATAAAAATCTATGTTTTGTATTTGTTGTTTACTCTAGACGTTTACTTTTAAATCGGTTTCTGTTTGAATTCACAGGCTATCAAGAAAATAAATGATGATATTCTTCGTGAAAGTGAAAGTTCAGTTTTGTTCATTTTTGTGCAGATGGATAAAACCAAAAGCTGAAAAAGACAAGAAAAAATTGATCATTCTAAAATGTAAATATTGAAATGCGAAATAATTTGAAAATTTATTTAATGTAAAATAGAACGCCAATTTTACAACAGAAGCAGGTTACCAAATAAAACGTAAACAATGTCCTCGAAATTACATTGGTGAAACATCCCAAGATGTATATCGAAGAATATACATAAAATTATATCGGAAAACATGATGATAGGATAACCATTTCTGTGTGGGGAATTAGGCGAAAGCATAGAAAAGTAGCGTATAAGCCAAAATTGTGATATAAAAATTGCGTCCATAACACTCTGAAGAATGAAAAAGGACGAATCAAGCCGTAAATCGGATGTTCTGGAGGCAACAAAGTGAGCACTGGTGAGTGAGTCATTGAAACTAATCGTCTGGTGCATGAAATATTCGATAATTTATTAAGGGTAACTTCCATGAATATTTTGCGACAAAGTTTTTACCTAACGAATAAAAAATGTGCTTGCATCTATGCCTGGCCTACAAAATCAGAAAAAAATATCCACACGGACACAGATGTTATTAATTTAAAATTATATGGCCCTTTTGTAACAAGTATTACGAAATTTAGGCTAGTTGCCACAGCTAGACAATGGAATGTAAAACCTAATCAGAAATTAAATGCTACATCTGCATTGCCTGTATTTGTTGATAGATGGTTCAGTTAATGGCATTGCACAAAACTGAGTCGCATCTATTATATATATATATATATATATATATATATATATATATATATATATATATATATATATATATATATATATGTACACATATATTTATTTATATTTGTGCATATGTATGTATATGTATGTATGTATATATATATATATATATATTTGTGTCTATGTATGTGTGTGTGTATATATATATATATATATCATAATTTAATATATATATATATATATATATATATAATATTGTACACATATTTATTTACATTTGTGTCTATGTATGTATGTATATATATATATATATATATATATATATATTTGTGCCTATGTATTTGTGCCTATGTATATATAATATTATAATTTAATATATAATATATATATAATATTATAATTTAATCTATTCTTCTGTATGGAGCACTGTTTTTTTAAAATACGAACAAAAATACTAAAGAACTCCGGATTATTTACCTAACGTGTTCTTTCCTATTTTCCTACATATCTGCATATATATATATATATATATATATATATATATATATATATATATATATATATATATATATATATATATATATATGTGTGTGTGTGTGTGTGTGTGTGTGTGTGTGTGTTTATCTCGAAAACGATGTTTTTATATAAAGTGAATATAGTTTATTCGGATGAATTTGCATAAATATTGCCATGATCATAGAATTACCTCAGATTAATATTCATTCTAGCTATTTGACTTTATCTCTCTTCCTAATACTGAAACAATGTGAGATGTTGAAACCATATAAAACCTGATTTAAAACCTAATTTAAAAAAAATCTAATTTCGATAATTCTGGAGTTAGAAAAAGAGAATAAAAAAGCTAAATGTTGAGACACTTAACGTGAGTCACGTCTCGACTCGTTAATCTAGATTTCGTTCTTGTATAATATAATTAATTTCAGGATGACGTCAAATCACTGGCAAAACATATCAGCGCAAAGTTTGTTTTTTTTTTAGATTTTCTGACCTAAATCCATTATGTCGGACAGTCATTCTCAATCTCAAATACAATAATAGTAATTGTCATATTGTCCGTTTTCTTTGTAAGGAAACATTCGGTATTCATTCAATCGAGCAAACAGTGCTACTCTCAGCAGAATTTTATAAACACTTTCTCAAGAAAATATCTTTCTCAAGTTCACTAACTGTTATCGTTCTTTTCATTAATGATTAGAGCTTTCATCATAACCTTTACTTTGGAATAGTATGGAACCTCAACACCTTGATTGACATTATTTTCTCTTCGAGTTACATGTGCGATTCATATAATTGTTGATTTTGTTGAAAGTTTCTTTTATTTGGTACAATAGTTTGTGATTCTGTAGAGCCAGGTAACACTTTCACTCACCATATATATATATATATATATATATATATATATATATATATAGAGATAGAGAGAGAGAGAGAATTTTGAAGAAATAGAATAATAAATATAGTAATACATCGAGGTTAGAAGAATCCTCAACAATATGTAGAAATCACTGGACGGTCGTTTCGTCCTATTTGGGACTCATCAACTATGCATCCACTACCGACCGAGGATCGAACCCGACCGAGAATCGGAGCCGGACCGCTTTGATACAACACAAACGTCAGACCAACTGTACCAACGGGCCTCGGTGACGAAGTAGTAGCTGACTAGACGCGATATAGCTCCGCTACTCACATATTCCATGGTGATACTAATCCAATTATTCATAGCACAACGAGTTGTGTCCCCACCAAAACAAACTCTTTCCTTTCCCCTTAGCCGTTCCATCTCGGTAGTGTGGCTGCGCACTGCTGATGAGAATCAAATTCTATTTGAAATACACCAGAAATATTAGGTTGGTGCAAAAATAATTTCGTTTTCTCACATAGTAACATATGTTAGAAAACGAAATTATTTTTTCACCAACCTAATAAATAGAATAAGTAATCATAGAACTTATAAAGATCGGAATCTCAATTTTTTGACCGATCACAGAAAATCTTCTTATAAGCGACCATTTTCTTAATTTTAAGAAATTTATAAACAAAACAAAATTATCGGTTTTAAAAATCTTCCAAAAATAAAATATATATCTGTGACACGTTTTTTTTAGGAAAATTACCAAATTTAAATTTAACTTATTTGAAATAAAGATTACGTACTTATACCATAAAACATTAATATACACGCATTTCTTAACGATGGGTCCTGCTTTTCTTTTATCTTTATTGACGTATCGATAAGTTGAGGTGATAACAGATAGTATGCATGACCAGAATTCAGATAAATTTACGGAATCATTTGAGCCCATTTTTTTGTGGGGGTTAACTACCTAGTAAGTTTTTCTAATTAACATATTTTCTGCAATTATTTAATATTTTATTGACCTTTAGTTGCGTTGAAAGATGCTTATAAAATTTAAGGTTCTTAAGTATATTAAATTAAACAAAAAATTACCTAATTGATGTATAACCCAAAATAAAAGAAATACATAAAATAAAATAAAAATATTTAATGAAATAGTAATTCAAATAAATAAAACTTTGAGGTGATGATTTGCAAAGACGTTAAATATGAAACCGAACTGAATAATGAATTTGAATGGATTGAAGAGCTCCAGCATTTTCTTAAATCACGTGATCTTTTAAAGGACAATATAATGTATGACTTAACATAGTTAGAAATTGGGAAGGTTTTTATACTAATTTTTTTTTTAAATGGTACAAACGGCTGTTATGAACATTTCAATTTTTGATTGCATATATAGTTTTCACTAAACAATATTAGCTAACCCCGGCCTTGAAGTAATGCAAACATTTAAATGATTTTTAAGATTATAAATTATTTAATTAAAATTAAAATTCATTATTCATCGAAAAAAATCTTATGACAATAGTGTTCTTAATAAATCTTATTAATCAAATCAATTAAAAACTTATCTAATTAAATAATATCATAGTTTTATTGTATTTATATTTTACAATTCAAAGCAGATTTTCGGTGAATGGGTGAACTCTTTCCCCCCCCCCCAAAAAAAAACAATAAAAATAAAAAATAATTGACGATTTATTTTCTCCCAAAAGTCCTGCTTTTACGAAATTAAAAACAAATCCCCGCCCTAAAAAAATGAATTTCTTTAAATTTCATGAAATTAAATAAGTGGGTGGTAACGTATGTAAAATAAATATTTTAAGAAGATTTTCTAAAAATAAAAATTCAAAAATAATTGCATTGAGTCTTGAACGATTTATTAAAATCAGACAAATATTTGATTTTTGCAAGAATTTCCAAGTTAGTGTGTTTTCACTGGAAAATAAGGGAAACAAATAATCGCTATTATTATGTAGGCTACTGAGGTAAACCAAACAAGATTTTTAACCAAAATTTCGAACGTTCTAGAAAGGACTAAAAATTTCCCCAAAATAATAAAAACATACTTTGGTCTTTCCTCAATAATAATAATAATAATAATAATAATAATAATAATGAAACAATAAAAAAACATTTAAATGACAAAAAATGTTTTTATTGAGTTTGGGGCCTATTTTCACCATGTTAGTGGAGGCAACAAATATATATATATATATATATATATATATATATATATATATATATATATATATATATATATATATATATATATATATATATATATACACACACGTTTCATTAAATAATATAGACAAGTGTTGTCTATTTATTTATTTAATTTTTTTTCATAACGTCTGATAATTTTAATAACATTATCGTTGAACGAAAAAAGAAATTTATATAAAAAAAAAGAAGTTTATAACCTACGGTTAGTATATATAATACATAATTCAATACCAAACTAAAATAATAAAATATTAATTAAATTATTAAAAAAAGTCCATTACGTTTATTCGACATTAAATTACACCACTTAGCATCTATAATTTATTTGAACATTACAGTTAGACTGATGGGAATTTGTGCGCGTTCGCAAATTTAAAAACGTTGAAAAATTAACGGCATTTTTACTTTTGTTTATAAGTACTTGGAGCAAAAATAAAGAAATATAGTTTTAAGCTATGCTATATTTAAGGGATAAAGTGCTCAATATCAGAGATAGAGCGTATGTAAATATAAATATAAAAGTTAACATTCAAATCAACACTCAAAGGCGACAGACTGTTTCATGCTGGATGCAATCGCCCTGACGATTGCGTTCATCATGAAACAGCCTGTCGTCTCTGAGTGTTGACTTAATGTTAACTTTTATATATATATATATATATATATATATATATATATATATATATATCTAATAATTTAATTGATTTAAAATATGGTTTTTCCGCTACACAGTTCTAATCATGTTTCAAAAATGGAAGGTCCGAATTTAATTAAATTAAAGACATTAGTTCCATTTCATCCTCAAGCGAATTTTGGAGTAACTTTTAAAATTACTGGGTTTTAAAGACACAGCTAAAATCATAATTCACGTTTCCAAGGTTACAGATTAATTCCCTTCTACTAGACAGGGGTGTTTGCGTGTTCTATATGTCTATATTTTGATGTATCTGTTATTAGCTACGTTTTGTTAGTGGGTAGGGATGTATTCTTCAATGAAATCTGACATCCGTTAAATGCATGTCGTCTGGATTTTTTAAAAAATTTTATTGTTAACGGCAAAAATTCTTACGGCATTTTTTTTATTTGTATATTTAAAGATTTTGGGGGGGTGCGGGTTGTTCAGGTTTACGTTTTATTTAACTACAATTTGAAAAATATTTTCACTATTAATTTTTAATATACTATATTTCTTTTAAGAACAAGTAAATGTATTACAATCCCTTACAGTATGTAGAGTTATTAACTTAATAACTCTACATAATGTAAGGGATTCTAATACATTTATTTACTTGAAATTTACGCATTTTTATCAGCAGTTTCATTCGTAAAATTAATTACTATGGAAAGGGCTGGGGCGACCATTTTGATAAGGGGCCTAAGAGTTAATTTTTATCCACATATCAGTCATCTTCGGAAAGAGATCGAGCAGAGGTAGGGTTGGGGTATTCATTTCAAAGTGAATGATGGCATCCACGTGTGCACATTGTCTGGTCAGTCACGGCGAAATATAGCTTTTGGCACCATAGTATGTCGTTAAGTGTGTAGAGAATTTTGTTTTATTTAATTTATTTTTTTATTTATATTTTTTTCTTAAAGGGCTGTTTCGTAGATAAACACGTCGCACTGAACTACAATTTGTTTTTTTGACAACTTCATTAAGAGTTTTTCTATCTTATGATTCGGTTAAGCTTTTAAACATTTTTTTTGACTATGAAATTTAATTTTTTATGCTATTTATTAAATGCGAAAATGTGTTGATGACGGTAGAAAACCGTTAACACATGTTTATGGTTTAATAAATTTTGATTATTTATTTCTAAATAATGAAAATTTATTAAACCATAAACTTGAGTTTTTCTAGACAAACATTTCTTGACCTCGAGGTCTTGTTATTTTTACGTCTCCATCGATAATTTGATGAATGAATGTGTTGACAGGTTTAGTACGGTGAATCAAAATGACATAAAGATTTTTTTTCTTATAATAATTTAAAATACTGTAAAAATTTCTTATATTATTGAGTTACCTCTATCTCTTTCATTATTTAATAGCTAAGATAATGATAAATAATTTTATTATTAATATTACATTAACTTATTACATTTTTAATTTAATAACAGAGGTAATAACTAAGAAAATTATTATTATATTAATAATTAAAATATCTTACTGAGTTATTAATTCTTTAAATTGATAAAAGAGATAAGTTTATTATCTCGATTTAATTTTTAATTTAATAACTGAGAGTGAGATAAGAGCTTTACATGTCAAGGGGCTTTGCACAAGGAGGAGACAAGCTTTGAAACACGTGACCTTTTGAGCATAATGTCACTTATGAGATAACATACTAAAAAAATATAACATTTTGACGCAAAAGAAAAAATATTTTTAATTATGGTACAACGTTTTTCAGCATTATTTGTATTAAGCTTTTAATTTTCGCTTAGTAAATATAGTCTTCACTTAAAAACTTAATAAATGACCCCATACTCTGCATGAAAGAATTTTAAAACATTTTTTAAAATTAAAGAAAAATAAAAAAAATGAAAGAAAAATGCAAACAATTCTTGTAAAAATTCTTTGCTCATCGAAAAAAAGGTTTCTTCAGATAATAATGTCCTTAATTTATATTATTTGTAAAAGCAAATAAAAGCCTATATAATTTGAAAATTATAAAAGTGAAGATAGAAGTCAACACTTAGAGGCGACAGTCTGTTTTATGCTAGATGCAATCTTGAGGCCACGAAACAGACTGTCGCTTCTAAGTGTTGACTTCAATGTTCACTTTTATATTTACACACGCTCTATCTCTGATATTGAGCACTTTATTCCATAAATATAGCACATCTTAAGACTATATTTTTTCATAATTTGATAATTAGATAGTTTATTGCAGTTTTTATTTTACGATTTGGAGTAGATCTTTAAAACTTTGGCCGTAGTTTTGAAAAAGAAAAAAAGATTATTTAATTACTCCAAGGAGTTCATCTTATGAGTAATATAAAACTATTTGAGAACTTTTTGAAATTCTAGAAAATTTCGTAAAATTAATTTAGGGGGGGAGGTAACAGATGTAAAAAAATATTTTTACCAAAATTTTATAAAAATAAAAGTTTCAAAAATAAATTCATTCAATTTTGATTAAGTTCTGAAAGTTTCATTTAAAATAGACAATTATTTGATTTTTGCAAGAATTTCCAAATTAATGGGTTTTCCCCGAAATTGCTACAATAAAAAAGCGATGACACAAGTTTTATGGAATTAACAAAAAAAAAACAAAAAAAAAACGAGATATTTGACCCAAATTTAGAACGTGCTAAAAAGTAAAAAAAAAAAAAATTAAAAAAATATTTAAAAAATACTTTGTTCTTTCCTCTTAATAATTATATTAACATTTTAATAATGAAACTTCGTTTTTATTAAGTTTCGGAACTTTTATCATTATGCTATACTGATTTTTAGCGAATCATTGGGATAATTTAAAACGGATTTTTGTGGGGCTAAATTCCAAATTCATTGCAATCTATATTCCTCATGTCGGGTAAAATATTAAGTTGAATATGAAGAGATCAGCTGATCTCCCCTCTGACTGAGCTTTAACAGCTCAGTCGGAGGAAAAACTTCCAATATCTCGAAAACCAAACTCGTGACGTTCCATCTTTAACGAGTGATCCCTGAATTTTCACCTATCACGATGAACGTGTGTTCCCGTGCCTTGAGCCACTATTGGAACTTAAACACCACTGAGACCTCAAGTGAAAATCGTATAAAAGATCCATCGTTAAAGATGCAGGGAAAATGCTAGCCAGTACGTACTTGATACCCTGGTCCCGAAAACCTATATATTTAAGACAAGATTTTACCAGTCTTCACTTTTTAGTCTCGATAGAGTCCTAAAGTGTCTAAGCTTCATTGTAGGCCAGAAAAAATTTTCAACACTACAACCATTTTAGAAACGTCGCAAGTATTCAGACAAACGACATTCCTTTATTCCACCAAATCTAACTTTCCCAGCTAAGGCATGCCCAGCCCACACACATTGTAACGAGCCGTCGAAATAATTCATGGTAAATTTGTTGTTTATCTAAATGGTATAGCTATATAACGTTTCCGTTAGGATACAAGTTCGATTCCAGATATTTTCCGTTAGGATACAAGTTCGAGGACAGATATTTTCTATGAAAATTTCTCGGACATTCCGGCGGGTAAATGTAGTTAATATTTAGTAGCATCATTTATTATAGTAGTATAACAAAAAAATAATCCTTACATGAAGGGACCGGAACTTATACAAGAAAAACTATAAAAAATAAGGAAAATTAACTATATATGTATGTATTCTATGTACGTATTCACACACAAACACAAATCACAGAGATCGAAGCTCGTTGCGAAAAGCAAGGCAAGTTAATTTTCCTATATATATATATATATATATATATATATATATATATATATATATATATATATATATATATATATATATTATTATTTTTACCTACGGTCAAAACAACTTTCTCACTACAAAGATGCATTCTCGTTTCGATGCGCATGCATCTCAACTGGTGAGAACCAAAAATCTTTCGGTTCTTACTAGTCGAGATGCATCCTCATCGAAACAAGAATGCATCTTTGTAGTGAGTAAGTTGTTTTGTCCGTATATAAAAATTATGATAAATAATTATTGCTCTACAGTTGGTATTGAGCCCTATTTTTAGTTAATATTGTGATCTTTAGAATTTATATTATTCTCGTTCTCATTACCTTCGCGCGCGCGTGTGTGTATATATATATATATATATATATATATATATATATAAATGTATGTATAAATATAAAAAAAACTTATTGAATTGCTTATGGCCCTAAACACAGTGCACGACACATTAAGTTCCACTATGAAAAATTAACACGATCGGCCACATTTACAGACACCCACATATGCATCGATAAAAACAGAAAACTGCAAACGACAATCCACACTAAAATCACCGACATCCACAAATATCTACACTTTAAGTCTTCGTACCGAATGCAACTCTCAAGCGCTTAGACTTAGAAGGATATATTCCAACAATGAAGAACTAAACACACTAAAAATCTGAGTTAATAATTCAGAACAAGTGGCTATAAAGAACACTTAATCAGGGAATAAATGAATAAAGCAATTTCCACATCGAGAGAAAATACACTGAAGTATAAAATTAAAAATAAATCCAAACACATCTTCCTAGTAATCACTTTCAATACTACTCTATCTCTACTACCTCTTCTTACTTCTTTTATGTGCCGTATCCCTTCAGGAAGTAGGTGATCATTTCCCCCTATCCCTTGTAGTTCATAATATTTTTTGTCCTTTTGCTACTTCTCCAATGCCCTGTGTTCTGTCACCCACTTGCTTAATACCGCTAGAAATATCACGCGTTGCTTTCACTTGTCTCGCTTTCCTCTATCCGCCCTGTGAGTATCAGATTCTCTAAGCTTTCCTTTCTCGTTACGTGTCACAGAAATTTCAGCTGCTTCTTCCGTATGTAAAGTGTAAGCTTCCTCATTTGCATCCTCTCCAAAACCTCATCGTTGCTCATATATTCGGTCCATGGTATCCTCAGTATCATTCTGTAGAACCGTTGCTTCGAGTCTTTTCTCCATCTTTGATGAGACCGTCCTACATTCGCTGTCGTAAAAGAGGACATATATCATGTAGCAGTTCGGTACTCTTTTCTTTGTTGCCAACGAAATTCTCCTGTTTAGTAATACTTTGCTTTGCTTTTGGAATGAGCCTTTGGTCTTCCAAATACATCTCTGTCAGAACGTTTCCCAGACATTTAAATTTCCGCACCTGCTTGATTTTAGTGTCCAAGCGCACATCGGGCTTATTTTTTACTGATGAACATGCATTATATCTTCTTGTACTTTATGCTTCGTCCCTTCTACTTGCTCTCCCGTGCGACGTTCTATAGGAGATATTTTAATTTCCTTTCCGTGTCTGCCATCAACACTGTATCATCTACGTATCCTATGTTGTTAAGATTGTGGGCGCCAATTATGAATCCTGGTAGGATCTCCGGTTCTCCCAGAATTGCCTCGCTGCATAGTTTGGATAAGTCTGTCGAGAAGACAAATCCTTGCCTTACGCCTGTTTCTATTTTTGTGTATCTGCTGAAGTCATTTTCTATCCGTATGCAGATTGTTTGCTGCCAGTATAGGTTCCTGATTATTCAAATATCTTTTCCAGATATATCAAGTTTGCTGAGCAGTTCCAATAAATCTTTTTGTCGTAATTTGTCAAACGCCTTTGCCTAGTCTATAAAACACAAGGGCACGCTCTTCTGTCTCTTTATTGCCCTTTCTGATAACATTCTGAACATGAAAATTGCATTTCTTGTTCCAGTGCTTTTAAGGAACCCGCACTGTTTTTGTCTGGACTGATACTTCTGCGCGCTCTAACCATCAGAATGTGGATGATGAGTTTTAAGTGGCTCATTAAGCTGATTGTTCAGTGGAGTTCACATTCGTTTGCACCTGGTTTCTTAGGCAAAGCTATGAAAATAGATCTGCTGAGATCTTCCGGTATAACTCCACTTTTGTAGATTTCATTTATTATTTCTGCAATCTTATTCTATGCTAAAATAATTTAAGGCTGTTAGCATTTCTGTTACAATTCCGTCTGGTCCTGTCGCCCCGTTTCTTTTAATTCTCGTCAATGCAACTTCGACTTCGGTTTTTAGAATTTCAGGTCCGTCTGTAGTTCTGTGCATTGCCGGTTTTTTTCTCTTTCGTCGTGAAAGAGTTCTCCAATATAGTCGGTCCAACGCCGAAGAATTTTTCCCTTCACTAATATGAGCGTTCCACCCTCTGATTTTAAGCAGATTATTGACGAGCATGTCTTCTGTCCTGCTAGTTTCCTTATTTATTTATGCACATCTCCTTTGTTGGTTGTACCCAATGTCTCTATTTCTGCACATTTTTTGTTTGGCTACTCTTCTTTAGGCTGCCTGCATTTGGTCCTTACTTTGTGTCATGGGACCTTACCCATAATAAGATAATGGACTATTCCATACGTAATAAATACTGCGCCTCAAGAGGAAGCGAGAGTTCCGGCTGAAGTCGGGCGACCGGCAGATCGGCTGATCGGTTGAACTCTCTGCCTACCGGCGGGGAGGAACCCGAAGAATGCTACGCCGAAGGGCGGAGTCTCTTTCGGGGTGGTAGAAAAATATGCCCTTTGAACCCGTTTATACGGGTTCAAAGGGCATATTTTTGCCCGAGCCCACGGGCTCGGAAACCCCACGTTAATCTGGCCTTGTGCCACATTATGTCCTAGTGGGGGGTGACTAAATACCGTTCCGTCTGAAGTTTAGAGTTCAGTCTGAAGTCTGGAGTGAAGTCCGTCAGAAGTCTGTCAGTCAGTCAGAACGAGTCAGTCGAGTTAGTGGCAGTCCGAAACAGAGTCGTCTTCAGACAATTACTACTAAATCTGATTGTTCGTACTAACCCTTTCTACTTCTGTGTATATATTCCTGTTTGTAATATATACGTGTTCGAGTTCTTCTTTATTGGTTCTACCTTGGACTATCACCGTGGTACAAGGAACCGGACCATAACACTTTGTTGTGTAGTTTTCTGTATTTCGTTCTGTATCTTGGAAGAGTTTTCTATCTCCTTTGTATCACTCGAGAATCTCATCAGTTATCCATTCGTTTTTTTCTTCTTCGTCCATTCTCTTTTGGGATGATATCGTTTGCTGGTGCCACTAAAGCTTCTCATTAAAGCGTCCCATTTCGAGATTCCTTTTCTATTGTGTCTCTCGAATCTTCTTTTTACACTGTCCATATATTTTCTTTCAGTTACGGGTCGCTCAGGAGTTTGTTTTATTGAAATTTAGGTGTGCGTCAGGATTCTTTAGTTTTCTCAGTTTCATTCTTAATTTACATATAACAGGGCGATGATCGCTTCCGCAGTCGGCACTTGCGTAGGTTTTGCAATGAACCATTACATTCATGCATTTAATGTTGATAGATATGTAGTTAATTTGGTTTTGACTTTCTCCTCCTGGGATCCTCCATGTCCATAATTGTCTTATATGTTCTTGGAACTAAGCGTTGTCTGCTACATAGTCATTGCCCGTGCACCATTGTATCCATTTGTCTCCACATTCGTTGCGGGTTCCTAGTTCCAAATTTCCAACTATATACATTGCCATCTCCCTGCTTATTTTGGCGTTCAATTATCCCATGATAATTATGCTTTTTTGTGATTTGTAATGAACCTTTGTGTTGTCTAGCATTGAGTAGAAAATTTCGATTTCTTCTTCATTACTTTGTAGTCTCGGTGCATACACTATTATGATATCTATGTTGAAAGACTTTCCTTTCAGCTTGTTTACTAGAATTCTAATCAAAATTCGAAATACTACATATCAAACCATACTTAAAAAAACTTTGTTTGAGCACCCTGTCCTTTTAACATATCGTAGACCAAAGACCATTAAGGAAATCGCACGGGGGTAACCAAATTTTGGAAGACAAAGAACACGAAATACTCCAAGAATAAATGCAATAGGATTTTCTCAACCAAGTAAAAACAAAGGGGCCCTATGTTGTAACTCCATTAAACACACAAATTCTTTCACTAGCTCAGTCACTAACACCTCTTTCAAAATCTACCACAACTCTAATTGTAGAAGTCATAGAATAATTCTCTTATTAGAATGCACATTATACCAGAAACAATATATGAGAAAATCTGAATAGACATTCCACTACAGAATTAATTATTATCGGAATTGAATTAAGTTGCTTGCCCACGAAAGATTATTACCTGTAGAGCAAAATGTCTGCCTAGAAAAATATGATTTTAATAGCCATGCATAATTCACTATTATTGAAAGAATAGAAATCGACACAAAAGATAAAGTTTAGAAAATACTAGAAGAACATGAAGAAAAATGGATTTTGCGCCTCAAAACACTACGTCCAGATGGATTTAGCAACATACAAAACAATACAGTTAGAACTAATATATATCTCATCGATCACCTCCGCCCATTTCTCTCTGACACATTACACTCTACGAAAGTTTGCTAATACATAGAAGAAGACACCACTCATGAAGTCCCAAGCTAACTCCGCTAAAGTCTCTCACCCTCAGCCACACTAGACTGACATACTGGCAGATGAGATGATGTCTTCTATACACACCTTCACACACAAATATATAGAGATACGCATATCACACGCGCTCCCAAATGATTAAAATATACATCCCCTTTCCACTAACCAATAAAGCTGTCAAATTGACCAAGGAGGTAAATCTCAGACTGATATGTCTCCCAACCTCTCCTTAAAAGAACTTGAAAAGGGCCTTTGACCAATAAAGGAGTAACCAAAAAATTAGCAATAAAAAACAAATGAAAACTACAGGCAATATTCATCCTCTTCGGACACAGTCAATCACCCCTGTAGAATTGTTCCCCTGATTATGGCTATGTTGGCCGAAACAAGTTGCAAAATCTAATTTTAAAAAAGAAAACAAAAATACTTATATTTAACCGAATGGGTAAATATAGGAAGTGCACGAGCGAGCAATCGTATACAAGTACATATAAATTCTAAGAATTAAGAAAAATCAGTGATCAGTGTAAAGTAACAGAGCTATTTATTACGTTTGTGCAAAAAATAATGACGTAATAATGTCGTATTTTTGACGTCAAAAACGACATTATTACATCATTATTTTTGCACCAACCTAATAATATGTGTATTAAGAAATATAGATAATATTGTAGCGCGCATCACCACAATTATTTATCTTTGACTGGGAATGACGTGGAAAAGGACAAGCAAAGACGCTGGAGGTTACCAAACATGTAGCAGTCACAATGCAATTTATATTTGACGTAAAACAGCACATAGTATAAAATACAAGTCAGAAAGTAATGGTTCAAAACATAACAATTGAATTTATTAGTGTTGATATACATGCATATAAGCTGAAGGTTTTGAGTTATGTCTCTTAGATTTGGAAATATTTGTACCGAGCTCATCAAGATGAAGTAATTATTAAACTGAAGTTTTAGAAGAATAAAGTTCCTGTTGCATGTTAGGAAATGTGAATTGGTAAAGTTGGTAAGAGTTCAGAAGAGTTAAGTGTTCGTACTTGCGTGAATTGGTAATGTTCTTTAACATCTGACCGCACGGTCAAGACGGGAGCTCTTGAAGATTACATCTTGGCAGCAAGGAATAAGATGAATGAAGAGAGAGGAGAAAGAGAGAGAGAGAGAGAGAGAGAGAGAGAGAGAGAGAGAGAGAGAGCTTACACGTGTTTTGTTTATATA
>OZ010577.1:109612267-109627267 GCA_963932145.1 Acanthosepion lycidas | reverse complement strand
AGAGCTCAAATGATTTGGATATTTGCCGACACGCTATGTTGAATAAATCATGCGTCTCATCTTGGCCGGGGAAGAACTGAACTGACTGCCGTTCTTAGCTGCTGGGGTAGTAGCTTAACAGATAGAACTAAAATGACAGTTTGGAGCTGACTTTCCAATCTTATTCAAAGACGGCCAACCGTGTTACGATTTTCCTCTCGATTACGTCCAAGTCAGTCTGGAATTACACGCAGCCGCGGTGCGGTTCAATACGATTACTCATCAGTCATTTTATTTGGCTCGATGACAGAGTGGCTTGAACAAGAATATAGGCACACAGATTTCCTTGCGCTCGCAATTGTCATCACTGATGACGAAGTTGCTTCGTTAGCTATTTTAACTTGGGTAGCATCTCAGCTCAACTGCGAATCTGTATCCAAGCATATTCATCAATCAGTCATGAATAACTCCAGAGTCACAATTATCTTGGCCATTATCATGTTTAACTGTCTTTACGATCATCATCTCTTTGTCTTCATGACTACATGATCTGATATTTGTTATTTTAACATGTTTTATTTAATTGATTTTTAACGGGGAAAATGATTGAGATAAACCAGAAAAATATAATTTAATTTTTCACTGTTATAACACATCCATAACCTTAAACGCTTTATTTTCGTTTTTTTTTTAAATTTTATTTTCAGCTTCATTGTTTTTATCTATCCTATCCATAAAGTACGTGGACGATTATGGTTCTCCATAACTTCCTTTCCTTTGTAGCTCCTAGTAAAGCTCGTCGTTTTGCCATCCCTGTTAATCGCTGTTCTTCCAACAACTTAGACAAGCTCATTATATATGTTATTCGCTGCTTTCTTATGTCCCTCTTGCTTTCACTATGACTCATTTGAGTGCGAAATTCAACAAGCCGTCTTTCCTTATTAGGTGTCACAAAAATTCCAACTATCTCTTTCTGTTTCTTAGTAAATGTATCTTTTTTTTCCCATTTTTCTTAAAACCTGGTTGTACTACGGTATGCTCAGCACTGTTCTTCATCTGGGAAGAGAATAATTTTGAAAAAAATGATTAATTTTAATAAAATTATTTACAGTCGAACTAATATCTCATCTCTGTAGTTACTATTACAAATTTTCAGCAGTTGTGCTCTTCGGCATTCTGCAGGTGTTGTCTCTACAGGTAGCCTTCGTGAAATCTCGAACAGATATTTTTTTTATTTAGTCTACGATGGCTTTCATTCAGCTGCTCGTGTTCTGGTTACTTTTTTTAAAATTCTGATCAGTGATTGTTATCCCTGTTCCGAGTTTATATATATCCATATTATTTGACTGGAGAACTGAACGCATAATTACTATGGTAACAAATTTTTTTTAACCAAATCTGTAATCTTCTAATCTAAAGATGTACTGGCTGGGTGCTCGTGTCCGTGTATACCTCCCTACTAGGGTGGCTAGCCAATTCCTGTTGTAGATGTATGCACAGGCATATGCAAGCTCGTTCAAAACATACAGAACTCACATTTGGTTTATGCTGCTATTATGCTGAGCTGACCTTAGTTACAGTTTCTGCAAGAGAGCTCATTATCTGGCGTGATAAACAGTTTGGACAAGGCCACTACGCTGAAACTCTCGGTCATGATGACCTGTGACTTCTTGCTAGCGCAAATATTGACGGTTTCCAAATTGTTCTGTTTACCCACACTCAGTGGAGTGTTATGGTTTTCAAGAACTTTTCAAAGGTGCAGCACATAATGATCACCTCCCCAGGACGGAAACATCAAGAAGTAACCTTCCAGATATGTCAAGCATGATGAGATTCGAACCCGGGTCACATGGTCGGAAAACGAATCTTCTAATCACTAGGTCACGCGCCAAACATTATACAAAGACTGAAGAATGAGAAAAAATGTACTCCTGTAGAGCAAATAATGAGTTCAATTTGAAATTCCCTGGATGTGTCCGGATCGACAGAAATCTGATCGTTTCCGGAGAGCAAAACAGCCGAAACGTTGTGTTAGTAATTATAAAGATGAGAATATTTAATCCATTCAGCAAATAATGAGAATAATGATAATTCCTCCCTTCAGAAATTCACACAGAATATATTATTTCTCTTTTCGAATCTTTTCTCCTTATTTCGAATTATAACCAATACTGTTCTCCATTTTGTTGGTTAAAATCAGATTTCTATGTAACTTAAAACTCTCTCCTTGTGTGTAACCTTCTTCAGTGAAAATGGCCCTTCGTGGATTGTAAAATGCTTTGATGTGATTTTTTTAAAATTTTTCCATGAATTATTACAATTGACTTCGGTGTTTTCATTTATATTCAGTCGAGTTAGTCAATCATGCCAACCATCAATGTCGGAATGTCATTAGGGTGGCAGTCTTTGTCATAACAGGGTTGATTAATTTAGGTGGTTGCTGGGTTATCAACCCGTCTTGTTCCACGGTGTGGTGCTTAGAGCAATTTTTTTTTACTTGCTAGCGTTGTCATTTGTAGAAAGTTTGACCCGAATCATTTTTGTGTCCATCGCAATGCATTATTGCGTTTTCGTTTTTCATGTCTTTAAATTCGCTTTGATATAAAAGTAAAAAAAAACAAAAAAAGCAAAGAACAAAAAAACAAAAAAAACAAAACAAAACAAAACACAAAAACCAAAATCAAAGAGAAAAAACAAAAACAGATCATAAGAATTTAATGCATCTCTTAAAAAAAAATAGAATTTTAACAGATGTATTTTTAATTGTCTATATTTTTGTATTGAGGTATTATAACTACTTACACAATTTACATTTTTATTGTCATATTATTAATATTTCGGCCGTTGTACATTCCGACCTTCTTCAGGTGACATAAATTTGAATTCAAAAATAAATAACTGAATATGAGATAGCCAGAAAAAAAATTATGGCACGTGGAATAGAATAATCTATTCCGGTAGATGAAATAAAGGATTTGAAATTTCAACATATATCACTTGAAGAAGGCCTTAGCTTACAACGGCTAAAAACGTCGTGAATATGACAATAAAGATGAGGACAATAGTCGGAACAATATGAATAATATCTTTAACTAAACATATAGATAGCTTTGTTATGTTAGAGCATGGGCATGCATGACTCTAAGGAACCTATCACATTAAGTGAAAGAGAGCAAACATACGCACAGATAGAAAAAAGCAAATACATAATTAAAACACCTAAGTAAGACAGGATTGATCATATGAAAAATGGTCTTTTACGTACAACTTTATTAAATTTTTAATTAAAAAAAAAAATCTATATGAGGACATTTCTAAATGTGTAGATTAGCATTTGTGCCTGAACAAAAATATATTCTCATATCATATGTAACATTTTCGAATTGCTTTCATTTAAAAAAAAGGAAGCCGCAAGAGGAGAAGCAACATTTTTTTAATTAGGAAAAGTGAACGAAAAAGAAAACGGAAATCTTAAGGAATGTAAAATTAATAGATTAATTTCCTTTTACTTCCAATACCGGGCCATTGATGTCAAATCAGTTTTTAATCAAACATTTTCTATTAAAAGAATAACTAATTAATCATCATTTATTTGGAAACGTTTCTAATTGATTCAAACATTCTGAATTAGAACTAATTTGAAAAAAAAAAAACATTAATTAATAATTCCATTACACTTATCTTAATCATAAAACGATCGCGCTACTAAGTATTTATCTTCTAAATAAATCAAATAAACCATGAGTTATTTCAATGGATAAACAAATGCGAATGTTGAGTAGCGCAGTGGACTCTCAGTTTTTTGTTACACGGGCTAAGTTAATACAAATTATAAAAGATCAAGTAGATTTCTATACGACAGTCTTCCAGTGATTCGTATAGGTTTTCTATAGAAAAGTTGTTGAATAGATTCATGGTATAGTTTTATTAAAACTTCCTTGGTTTCTTTATTTTCTAGAAAGAATAGAATCAAAAAAAAAAAAAAAAAAAAAAACAGAAATAAAGGAAAAGATGCAAGTCACCAGATGTCTGTGATTTAAGAACGGATGCCATCTGTATGTAGGACGCAATCAATATGAATAATAACGATAAGACATTATAGTGGAAGAAGAAAGAAAATCCGATGTTTTTGTTTACGACCGGGGACTTTAAAAATATCTTTACGACAGAACAGGAAAAAAAGAAAAGAAAAAAAGAGAAAGATTTGAGACAGAAGTCAATGGCAATGAAAACCGAAATTGAATAGAATCGAAAGCCGAAATGTAAATTATTTTGCCGCAAGTTCGATCTTATCAAATACGCTGGAATTCTTGCTTTTCATCTTCTTCTGACCGAAACCTTGTAATTTCTTCTCCTCCTCCTCACTTTCCCTATCACGTACGCAATGACAACAAGGATATTGACTGCCATCATTAATACAACTAAGACAGTTTTTTCCATTTTATTTTTATTTTTTTTATATATATATATTTTTCTTCTTCTAAAATGTCATTTTTACAAAGTTTTTTTAATTTCTTTTCGTTGATAGATCGTTTTCTTTTATAACGCCTATTCTTAAACAAATCACCATTGCTTTCACGCTTTCTATCTCTTTTCCACGAACTTCTTCAGCGTTCCCGCTTTTCCTATCCTTCTAGATCTACAACTTTTCATAACACTGTTATTATATTTTGGTTCTTATTCACCATTTCTTTTAGTGTCCTGCGGTGAAAAGGCTTATCTATACGGCAGTTGAGGATAAACAGTTGGGCCAAGGATTAAACACTTGTGATAGCTGACGGTGAGTGTGCTCTGAAGGGAATAAACGACAGAAAAAACGCATTCATCTTTTTCCCAATGAAATAAAGAGAGACAGATAAAAATCAGAACAAAATAAAACAAGCGCGAGAGAACATTACTAATTTTGTATAGCATGGCATTTGAAAGAGATGAAGTCAATACGTTTTCCTTGAATGATCAGATTAAAAAAAACGAATCAACAACAAATATATTATCCTTTTAAAGCTGGACACCAAGTGCAATTATTTGCCGATATTTGTATGGGCGCATCCCTTAATTTAACTCTGCTTAGTCTGGCACAAGGCTAAAATATCCGATTGTCTTTGCTGATTGGGATTTAACTACAACCCAGAACTCAAATAGAACTCATATATTCTATTTATGACTAAGGATGCTAAAAAAAAAAAAAAAAAAAAAAATTGGTATTTTCTCTGTTCCCTCTTCAGTACCACCTTCCTTCTGTTATGCTTTACATTTACAAGCACCAGATCAGAGAGAGACTTGCCTAATGCTGCCATATGTAGTCTGGAGCGGCTTAGCTTTCATTTGTCAGTTTTGATTGAACTCAAAAGCGTATATGCGGCTTGTAAGTGATGAATTATGTTCCCACAGACGAAACGTTGCGAGCCTCTTGCTACTCTTTCGCTATTTACATTGAACATGTTCTGACGAAACACTATGCTTAATTCCAGCATCTATAACCTTCACAGTTAACGTTCATTAGTAAATGAATAAGTATCACTCGAACAGTTTCTTTCTAGAAAACGGTAATTAGTGGAACCAACTCCCAAGAGGATGCCTTACCGACCACTACACATCTCTTCATAAACACCACCTCTTAACTCATATTCTTACCGCTCACATAACAAACTCCTTCAGTAGCCCTCTATCTTGAGTGACTCTTGTGCCTTTTATTTTGTGAAATTTAGTAAAAAAAAAATAAAACGAAGGAAGGATAGAATTCTATGCACTATCAAATTGAACAGCGAAACTTAGTAAAGAGTGCAATAGTTGCAGAAATTCCCAATTATGATTATTTTCTCTTCACTGTATAATTTGACACAAATCCTAGCTAGAGTAACTGGGTGTGTATTATGTCATATTAGGTTTAGCATCTATGAAGGAAACCAGGTGTAGAGTTGATTTTTCAGTGGTGAACCCGAGAAGTGAACACTTATGAATAAGGCTGCGAGTGATATGTGTGTGTGGGGAAAAAGAAAACATTAGACAGTTGAATATATAAACAGACATTCTCCTGAAGAAAGGACTGTCAGGAGGACGTTTTGATTGAGGGCTTTGTGAGGCTGAATACCACAGACTGGCCGAGAGTATCTAATAAAATCAGTAGTTGAATAAAATGTAATGTTAAATTAATGAAGATTCAAGTCACGTTTTATCATTTAATCATTACCGCCTTTTATTACATGGCCACAGAGTGAGGACCGATTTCTAGTCCATTGCTCAGCCAAACACGTTCTCTATTCTTTGCATAGGCAACCAATATATCACACTCAATATTCTAGCAAAATCAACTCGGAAAGGATGTTTCATACTACAATAGGTGCCTCTGCATGGTTTAGACTAACATAAAGTATGGAATACCATATATAGTTAAATTAATAAGTCAAGAACTTAATGGTGAAAATCTCTATATTTTACACACAATGAATATTCATTTTTCAACACAATCGCCGTTGTTAATGTCAGTGATGCATCTGTCATCATATTTTATTCCCAAAGAGATCAGAGCAAGTAGCAAGTTTTCCGTACAGCGTATGTTTATATCAAATTCTCATTGAATATTAAAATTTATACAGCATTGAATAATTATTATTTCTACGTCGACAGAAGAATACGTGATGGTATCTTGGGTTTTAATTTGCTTTAGTTTATTCACTTTCAAAATACGTCAAAATATGTTTCAAAAACGAAATATTTTATTACGACGAAGCAACAGATCAAAGCGACTAACCTAATCAAGATGGTGGGAACAGATTTGACTATTTTGAATATCATGGCTATTTTCTGTATCGAATAACGTTGATTCTTCACAAGGATTGTCTTAGTTTGATAATCTGCTTTAGGTGGTCTACCCGACGTTTTAACATCGCTTAATGAGACATCGTCAGCATGAAAATTATGCACCCCCCCAAAAAAAAAAACAAAAACAAAAAAGAACTTTTGACAACTTCGCTCATTCTTCGTATTATTTCGATAGCTGGCATAAATCGTTTTTCTGAGTTTGATTAGTTGTTTTATTTTTCTTTAAATTTCAGTCTAACACGTCGAAAATGCTGCATTTCTTCTTTTCATCTGCCAGAATCCATAGAAAATATGACAGTTTTGATAATCATTCCCTTTTAAATGCAGCCTGATATGGCATCTGTCACTATAAAATGGAGACACATTTTTGGAATGCATTTAGTTAAAAAATAAACGCCCCTAATGTTACCAAAGAACAAACATAATGAAATTCTATTTCTTTGCTTTTCTTTTTTGTAATGACCAGAATATTTTCATTTGCTGGAAAAATATATTTTATGATTTGAGCGGGAAAAAGAGTAGTAAATTTTAGTTTTAAAGAGTTTTAAAATTTTAGTTTAGTTATTTGAGTCATAAACTTTGTAAAATGAATATCATTTTTGAACTGTCATCATTCTCAGAATTGTCATTACATCCCAAGTAAATATTGGAAAATAAAAAAAATACATACCTCGCCATACAATGATATTTCGTCTTTGATATCAAAAGATATCTGGACAAAAACGTCCCACATTATCCTCTTTGTAATAAAGTCGAAATAAGAGATAAAGAGCACTGCCGGTGTGAGATAATCTAAATATATGATCCTGTCAAATAGTTGTATATGCCAGGTTAGTTTAGATATCAGCCATGGGTAGATTGGGGAGTATCACTGTGTGGAAATATGGAGTAATCACACGGGTTATAAGAATCATATCGTCTCTGTAGATAATGTTGCTAGGAATTACCTGCACTTTTTAGGATAGTAACTACAATATCCTTTCTCTTTTTCGATTTTCGCTTAGATAAAATAACTATCTTTATGCATTTGCGGATTCTACACTAGTCGAAGTCTATAGAAAGAATAAGGCAAAAACTTGTATAATAAAAAGTAACTGAGTGAAGGAATTCAACATTTGGGAAAAAAAAATTATAATGAAACATTATTTAGAGGCGGACTATAGTCGGCGTCTTTGTTGTTGTTATCGTAACGCTTCGACCTTCATCAGGTGATTGGCGATCTAGAAGGAAAATAGTCTGATGAAGACTGGAGAGAAACGGAACTTTGTGATAACAGCAAAAAAGATGTGGACAGTATTCTAAGTTTAAATAATATAAACAATGATAATTCCTTAAACCAGAACTTCAGATTGAAAAAAGTTATATCTCTTAATTCATATGCTTTTCTTTTTACTTTCGTATATTTATACACACACACACACACACACACACACACACACACACACACACACACACACATATATATATATATATATATATATATATATATATATATATAGGGTTTTAAAATTCACTAGTTAATGTTTTCATCACAAATGTCATACCCAGTTTTGTTTGCTATAGAACTCCTTCTAGGATTTTGGAGAAGCACCCCATAACTACACATATTCCGAAACTACATTACCCATGTTATTTTCCTATGTATATTTAATTATAATCAAATGGGAACTTAACACCTCCCATCAGTGATTTTTCCCTTTGATTTAAATTTGAACAAGTGAATGACTCCAATCCAATATATAGAAAGAGAAAACCAGGAGATGGTGGTCCCATCATCAAAATCATTTCGATCAAAGGCGGTCCCCCACCCGTCTGAAATGTTTTCCCTTTGATTTAAATTAAATTTAAATTTGAACAATAGAATATCTATTATGTAAAATATAGGAGGAGAAACCTGGAAGATAGAAGTCACAAAGGCAAGATCAAATTGTGGAAATATAGAAATCAAGTTGAGCAAGAAACCACAGTGAGTAGTGCCTTGCAATACATATTTGTTGCAACAATCCAACTGTCATATCAATATTGAAATCTGCACATCAGTTCATTCAATCGAGTATGGTGTCAAATACACATCAAAGAGGTCAGATCAAACTTTTTTTGCACATACACTGAAAGATTTTTCCCTTTGATTTAAATTAATTTTAAATTTGAACAAGGGAGTGATTCCTTTCCAAAATATAGGAGACGTCTAGAAGATGGAGGTCACTTCGGCAAGATCATTGAGTGATATTGACATGCATCATTTTTCTCCACAATTTATAAGAATGAATTAAAATCACTCATCATTTTCTTATTAAATAAATGTGACACACAACAAAACGCAGGTAATTCGGCTAGTGTATATATATATATATATATATATATATATATATATATATATATATATATATATATATATATATATATATGCAAACAAAGGTAAGCACTTTAAAGCACCGGTTCTAGTACGCTTAAAAAAGTAAAGCAACGTCGGTAGAAAACCAAAAAGCTTCGAATGACAGTTTTCGTCCAGAAAGGGACCTCAATGGCACATTTTCTAACAGAATGATTAAAAATATCGTTCCAAGGGGCATCGTGATTTGCAAAGAGGACAAAGCTGCCGAGCAGGGCATGAGTCTGGGGAGGAGTTAGGAAAGAGAAAGTAGAGAAGCGTGTCCGTCAGATTTTCTAGGTAAACGTGGAGAAATCTACAAGTTGAGTGCGAGATTGAGTATCAGGAAAAAAGAAATTCAAGAACTGGATGTCAGCGACGTCAGTGACATTAGTGTGATTAAGCCACCTGACATGATGGCCATTGAAGTCACAGAATACAAAGATATTTCCTGGCTATACTATCAGAAATTCTATCTAGCAAGCAACAATCATGAGCGAAAGGGGAGGATAAGGAAGAAGCGATAAGTGACTGAGTTTAGTCGTGAAAGTCGGTGGCACATGTAAGAAAAGTTTTATGAATTTAGATTAGATTGCGAATGTGCTAGGATATACGGACAATGTTCAAAGAGAAACGATTCCACACTGCTGAAATTGGTACGAATACCAGAATGTCGGAGAAAGTTGAAAGATTTAGGTGCTTTTAGCGAGCTTGTTCTGTTTTATTTGATTTACTGATTTTAGTCATGGTCTTATATATGAAGGTTGGAAAAGTCAAGAATAATAGTTGTAAAAGATAAGCTGGCTGGGAATCGGCGAAGACAAAACATACTTTGGTCCCAGGGTTGCCCACCTATACATGAGGGACATGGCACTGTAAGAACCCCGATATTATGTGACTGTTGATCAGAACAGCATCTCAAGGCGTTATCAAGGATTTTGGTATCCTAAATACCAGTCAGGATGAAAGAACAAGAAATCTGCCAAACTGGTGGCATCAGTATGTAGAGTCGTAGCCTCCATCCAATCAACCAAAAATTCATGATTGTCACATTTATCATTTCATCAAAAGACGGCCGTGAAACCCTCTATCCAAAAAGGAAACAATGGATAAAGCTGTACTTCTGTTCAAAGATAAAGATAAACACATATGAATAGGGCGAGGAAACGATATATATATATATATATATATATATATATATATATATATATATATATATATATATATATATATATACTCGACTATACCCATCTACTAGGGATGCTAGCCAATCCCTATTGCAGACGCTTGATCAGACGGATTTGTATGTATTCGACACCCACAGAGCCCACCCGTGGTTTATACTGCAACTATGTTGAGCAGACATTAGTTACAGTTTCTGGGAAAGAGTGTGTTATCTAGCGTGATCAACAATTCAATTTGAATAAGGCCACACACACACACACACATATATATATATATATATATATATATATATATATGCACGCGCGCGTGCACACACACACACACATATATACATATATATATATATATATATATATATATATATATATATATATATATATATATATATATATATATATATACACAGTATCATATGATTATCTGAATTATTAAATGTCCGGTAATCACAGTAAACAGTATTTCAGCTGAAAAAGGTCATTTTGTCATTTTATTAAAATTACTTGTATAAAAGTTCGCATAGCTTACATTATAGACGAGACAATTCAGAGCTACTGTTTCTTGTTCAGATTTGATTCCACGTGGTAGATATTGTCTAAAGCGAAATTCCCACTTAAGTGAGAGAAAACAACCCCTCCCAATAGTAGGAGAGGGATATTAAGGAGAAAAGAAAAGATTAAATATCATATACAGGCTCGATGTACGGTATCCTTTCTTATTTGCTACCTGAAGATGGTACTTAGAAACAAAGAACCATTTTCATGCTATCAATATTTATCTGATATCTTATGTATTATATGTATTAGCGTATCTCTCTGATCCCATATTAAATCAGTACACACACACACACACACATATATATATATATATACTTAAACACGTGATCACTGGGATTGAACAGATAAAGTGTAGTAGCTAGCCTCACGTCAAGAGTATCTCTCATAGTGTGTTATCTTTTAGGCTTTTCGACTTGGTGTAATAGTTAGCAAGCTTGTCTCGCTAGATTAACTATGAATGAATATTGAGTTCGACCTTCAGATATCGCTCCGTATTTTCGGCCTTATGCCACATCTAATCGTAGCTAAGATAATTTCCATATGTTCAGTTTTTAACACGCCAATAATAAAGTTTTTCGTTTGTCACTAACTGCTGTTCACTACTGCCTCTCATGGCGTTTAGTTCTAGGGAGCTACTGGTCAAGAGTCTATCGGTTATTGTGTAGTGTTTAGCAATTCCTTCGTCTCTGATGGCTATTCAAATTTTGATTTTTTTTCCAAACTAGAACCACTCTTAATTTAGGTATCCAGTTTATTTTATTTTCTCCATCCTGTCTGATTATTTCAACTTATATGTTTATCCAAACCTTCTTTTCCAGTCTATATTTTATCTAGAACTTTTCCTCTGTTTCAGACCTAAAAGTATTCTTCAAAGCATTTCTAATTGTTTTTGTTCCAATTTGGTTCATATTTTATTGTGGTTTTGGGTTTGATTTAACTGAATACATAAATCGGCTGTTTCGATTTGGATGCTGTTATTTTATAAATCACACATTGGGATCCCCTACAAGATTTTAATTATAATTCAAATTTGGATGCGTGTTCGATTCACAAATTACTAACTCTAAGTACATTTCTCTTCGATTATTTCCAATAATGAAGTTTTTCTAAATAGTTGGCATGTGTTGCGAATTGAGAATAATCCCCTTCCGTAAAGTTGATAAAGTGATCAGTTCAATATTCTACGATTATTCCAGGCATTGAATATTGCTACCATATCTAGCATGCTGCTTTTAATGTATATCTGGAGATTTTTGACAAAATTCAAAGTGTCAGTAATATAATCGATCTTGATCTGGCATTTCGACTTGAGTCACTTTCCCATCGACGTGACGTAGTTTCTCTTAGTCTTTTCTACAAATATCTTCATGGCAAATGCTCTGATGATCTTTTTTTTCTTTAGTGCCCTGACTACATGAATTTAAATTGCCAACTGTTTACTACATTCAACTGTAAACCGTGTATCTTAGTGGTATTATCGCCTTGCTTGGAGTGAAATAATTAAAACTGAGCGCTAATAAATACAAACAAGAGAAGATATGCCACAGTACTGTCTCTCACGGCATTTACTTCGAAGAAGCAACTAGTCAAGATTCTCTCTCTGTTGTGTAATGTTTGGCAATTCCTGCGTCTGTAATGGCTATTTAAATTTTGATTTCTTTCCAAAATAGAACCTTCTTATTTTAAGTATCCAGTTTATTTTAATTTCTCCAACCTGCCTCTTTAATTCAACCTTTACGTTTACCCAAACCTGCTTTTCCTGATATAGTTTTATCCAAACCGACCCTTCTATTCCAGACCTAAAAGTATTCTTGAAAGCATTTCTAATTGTATTTGTTACAATTTTTATTGTGGTTTTGGGTCTGACTTAACTGAATGCATAAATTAGTTGATTCGATTGTGATACTGCTGTTATTTTATAAACCACACGTTTGAGATCTCCTCAAAGATAAGATTTTAATCATAATTAAAATTTGGCTCTCTGCCATTGGCGTGCAGCGTTCTTGAATCACAAATTACTGACTTTAAATACATTCCTCTTCGATTCTTTCCAATAACGAAGCTTTTCTAAATAGTTGGCACAGTCCAACAAATATATAATTACATTCAGCCCCGTTTTCCAAAATAACAGATCTAAGTAGTTTATTTGCCTTCATTTTCAAATCAACGATTGGAATTTTAAAACATTCCATTGTAGAAAGACAACCGTAGATTCATCAGGTAGAACATTCTAAAATTCTTGACTTTACTTTTGTTTGTACTAATCTTCTAATATTTTTTGTTATTCTCACAACGTTTCAGTTTTCTGATGATCAAGCTAACTTGCAGGGAATTTGGTAATGATCACTTTATTCAATTTACGGGTCTATTATGTTCTCGATCTGCTGCTAGGGATACCTCGTCTTGTTAGTACCTTATTATTGTAATCATGTCTCCACTAATCTGAACTTGTATTCCCTGTGGAAGGATTGAGCTGATAATTATTATGACACTAAATTCACTGATACACTAGGGTATTGTTCAAATATAAAAATATTAATACTCATATAAATATGAAATAAATATAATAATATAAAAATATAAATAATGTTAGCACCTATTCCCGAAATTCAGACAGAAATTCTCATATTCTGTTTATATAATGAAATCTCAACTGTTTATTTCTCTGTCCCGTCGCCGGTTACATTAATGAAAATTTTCTGAAGAATGAGAAGAGGAGAGTTGAAACGTTTCAATGCGAATTTTCTTAATTAGTATCCACTTGCATATGCATGCATCAAACCCTATTCGGCCTTTTACGACAATAACCAAGGAACCGTCATATTTAACCAAAATTTAGTCATTGAAATTCATTTCCATAGCATAAGAGTATTCCTCGAAATGTTTTGATTCGTTTTCTACAAATAAGTCAAGCCTTTAAAGATTATTTGAAACTAGAAAATATGTTTAGATTGTAAGGATGTTTATAAATATAATACTGATTTATTGATACATATCTTACTAATTAATCCATAGCTGGTGCGGAGAAGAGGTGGATTCATATATTTGCGCGTAGGTGTATATAACTAACCCACTCAAATTGGAACACAGGTATTCGGTGAAAAATTCCGAACTATTATCTTTTACACCATCCGAACATCCACGTTTACAGCAACTGTTATTCCCAAGCGGTCAACTATCTAGGTACTAACAAGGTCCAATATTGGTTAATGTATTTAAACGTTATGTGGTCGTAAGCCAATTTTCGAAAAACTAAATTCTCTCATAATCTCGGAAGTCATGCTAATTGCTAATTTGCTTTTGAAATCTTTAACTGCCTTAGCTTTGTTGAGTTGTGGTGTTTTCCTGATCACCCCATCAATCGTGACTTATCAATAGGGCGGATATCCAGATTTGATTTTTGGACATATAGGAAAACGAATAATCGATTGACAGGAATAATCGATAATCAACGCTATTGAGTTTGTGAATGTAAATGGTAAATCAAAACTAATATTAAATCTTTATTTTGAATATTTTTTTAGTTGTTTTTCATTCCGTTTTTTTTCTCTATTTCTTTTCCTTTCATTTTATATTGTCATGTTGGTTTAAGAAAATTTCCTGCAGTTGAACACATCTCTTTTTATATCTAGGTTGTTTCCTAATTTTATTTAAAGACTCGGTTTTTTCCAAATTTTTTCCCCTGTATTCTCAAATTTGTCTTATTCGTTGACGTTATTCGATCTCAATCCTTTACACATTTGATTACTGAGTTTCAAAGTTATTTGTCTGCTTACTAATTTCCTCCTTGATTAAATATTCTGTTTCTTCTCCAAATGTATCACTGAATTATATTTTTGTTTTGTACACATGTTTTTTTCTGTATTTGGTCAGCTTCCTTAAAATAGCTTACCCGAGTGACATTACAGCAACAATCATAAAATACATTAGGGTTCATGCTGTTAAGAAATGGTTAGAAATCTTGTTTCGCAAGCTACTGTAGTAGTGGGGTGTATTCTAATGAGACGGCTCTAGCAGTTGAACCTCATCAGACAAATCTAAATTTAATATGGGCGTTCCTATATAGAATTGTGACCAGCAACCAACTTT
>OZ010577.1:109589767-109607267 GCA_963932145.1 Acanthosepion lycidas | reverse complement strand
ATCTGTTCCGTGCCGGAGGCCTTTTCTCCTGCCTTGCGTTCTTCCGACTGTTGCGTAATATCTGTTTCGTAGCAGGAGTATGAGCGGCTATGACTAAATGAAACAAATTACGACCAGCTTAGACAAACTTTGACCAGCTTAGACCAGCGGCCCGAATGTAAACAATTGGGTACCCACGTTAAAAACTGATCTTGTGAGAAAACCTGACTCAGTGGGGGATCAAGATATATCTCAGGTAGCACGCTTCAAGCATTGTCTATTCCATGCAAGTGAAGAATATTCAAGACCATTGATTGTTTCATTTCAATGTCTTTGTGCCAGTCTCTACTGACCTCTGTAATACATAACCATAAAATCCATTCTTATGGTTTATTTTCTCACGTTTCTAATCTGTGCAACTCACTTCCATCTTCTTGCATTACTGTTAACTATGGTTTTGAAAAAAATAAATACACGACCAGTCTTTATTTTCTATCTTCTAGAAACGCGTTATTTTATTGTTCTTTCTCCTCAGTAATGTTTTCTTAATTTCATTAACTCCGTGTTAGTGACTTTATCGCAGTGCTTAGGTAAATGATTAAAAAGTCGTTCAGAATCATTTAAGTTTTTTTCTCGTCGAAATCTTTATTGCGGGCACAATCATCAATTTTTCGTTAAATGCTCACATTTTAGTGTACAAATATTCCTACATCTTTCCATTTACTCTTTCAATTGTATGTATTAAATTCAATGATCGAAACAAAAATTATTCCTAAAATATAAAATGATAAAAATAAACTATAATATAATAAACATTAATATGCATGTATCATTAACTTCAGAAAATACTGCAAATACACCCAACCAGAATTTATAGCTTAGTATAGTCATCTCGAACTATTTATAACAGTGATAGTATATTGTTGATTTGGACATTCTCAAAAGAAAGAAGATTGCTTTTAAATCAGAAGTAGTGAGAGACAACCATGTTAAAATTTCATGCTGCTGTCTTCCTGCATTAGGAAATCTGCTTGAAGCTTTCGTGACAAAAAGTAGCAGTATGATAAATAGGTACCGTGATCAGGCCCCCTAACGCCAATATTTAGCCGAAAAAGAAAAACACACACATAAAACTGTGTGCTTGCCAGAGTGTTTAAAAAATGGTGCAAGACGTGAGTGATTGCCATTTTCATGGCTATCAGCTCTCTTAGGATAGAATTAAAAAAAAAAAAAAAACTTTCTTGTACTGAAAATAGAAAGCGCATTTGTGCTCTATTTTAATTGATGTTTTATTTAATTAGTGCTGTATTGGCGCATTAATATAACTGGTTTTTATTGGTGCATCAAGCAGTATTAAAGAGAGATTTTTAGAGTAAATGAGAATGATATATGTCAAAGAGCAACTTTTTACACTTAAATATTAAATACAGCTAATAATACAAATGCGTTAATGTTAATACTACTAAACCATTACCACTACTAATACAACTACTGCTATTACTACATCTGCTGATGCTATTATTACTACTACTATAAATAATAATACTAATTCGGTGTTCGATTTGACAAAAGTACAAAAATGCTGAATAAATAATTAGACCCCAAAATAGTAGTGAAAACACCGTGGAAAATAAAATCGAAACTTGCGTCAGAAAAGCGACATTAGGGCCGCGTGGGACGGTCCTCAGAGCTGAGTAAAAATTCGTGGAAGTGTGAGCCCAATCAGACTGTAGCAATAATAAAATATAACATATTAATGAGAATGTATTATTAATGACATTTTCTGCCTGCAGAGTTAGCATTGCATTCGGTAGAAATTTATAAATTCTTCCTCTTAAAAATGTTCAAGAAAAATAGACTTCTCCAGTTCATTAACTGTTATGGCTCTTTCCTAGTATTGATGTGGGATTTCATTTTGTTTAAAGTAGTTCCGGGCGGCAACATTTCCCATGACATGTACTATCCATTTTAGTTGTTACTGCTGTTGGGAGTGCTATTTGTTAAGTTATTGTGATTCTATAGCGCCAGTCTATAAAATCTGATGAAGGACATTCTTCTTTAACACCTAAATCATTCATTACTCATTAGCGATCTTTAATTATTAATCTGAGGATACGGTTATAGAGTGAGTGGCCATAGTCAAATGGTAAATAAATAGCAGAACTATCCAACAAAGAGAATTGACAAAATTTGTAATAAACAGTAACAAGGAAAAAGAAAATATGTCAAAAATAAAGCAAGTAAAAAATACATGCAAGGAAAATTGACAGTAATTATCCAAAGCAACAGTGTAATATGGTAAAGAATTGGGATTGACACACAAGAGCAAATTCGAATAAACGAACGTAGCGTTCCGACTTCAAGATAAAACCGACCAGGTTTGAATAATAAGAAACCGAGAAAATACTTTGTTTAAATCTAGGGATATAAAACCTCCTCAAAGTTTGCGGCGCTTTTCTACTATCGTCAGGGTCTCCTCTCATAATGCAAGACACACTTCGATCTTCTAGAAATTGGATTAATTTGGAAAACACGTTTGCATTCATTTCGCATTACACGTCGTCATTCAAACAAACAAATGGTGCCAAGATTGTTTCGTATAATTTTTGGCTTCTCATGCATCCTAAAATTTTACCCCCTCCTGTTCATATTTTGATTCATCACCATTGAAACATAGTGTATTCCTGGGCTCATAACCTATAGAGTGTGTGACCATGGTTAAATGTAAATTAATCACAGAATCAATGACATAACTGTCCAGTAAACAAAACTTTATAGTTGATAGTTTATACATTTCTGAGAGAGTTGGACGCCATGTATGACATTTATAGGAAAATCAAGATCTGACTAGTCTGTTTAGGAACTTGACTGGAGTTCTTAGGTTAATTTTTCTTAGTATTTAGTAGTATGTGACAAATCTACTCACAGTGTAGCCTACAGAAGGAAAACAAATGTATGGACACTTCGAAAGACAAAATGAGGAATAGCAGAATGGACTTGGCTACATCGTCGACACCTTGCAAAAGAAATTAAGACACGTTTAATAATTACAAAAGACAGCACCATACAATCCAACAATATTAGATCCAAGTGGGAATACAAGAAAACGGTGTAGAAAACGGTTATAAAGAGAGAAATGATAAAGTAAAACACGTATAAAGGGTAGAAAGAAATATAAAAGTGCAAACTAAGAAAAATAGAAACGGTTGAGGAAAAACAGACAGGAAATACGCCAGTCAGGCAAAAACCACATTCTCAAGCAAAATTGAGACAAATGACTAAGAATGACATTCTTCATCCGATTTATTATTTCTAGAACCACAAAGACTAGCAATATCTATCCATTATATTTTTTTCATTTTACTTATTTTAATTTTATGATGAATCTAAATTCTTAATTTAATGATTGAATGAACTCCTTGCCAAGTCCACAACTATGAAAAGCCCATAAAATTTTTCAGATTGTATTCCTAAATATTTGAGCTTAAAAATTAAGAAGATATTACAGTAAAATACATAAATAGATATGCAGGTCATTCAATGAAGTAAGAGTATACAAATAAAAAAACAAATTCAAAATAGACAAGATTTTCAGTTTTACTGATGCAGACTTTAAAAACACGAGAGTGTTATCGCCTGATCTGCCTTCCATTTCTTTCTTTCTTTCTTTCTTTCTTTCTTTCTTTCTTTCTTTCTTTCTGTAAAAGCACATAGCGTCTTTGATATATCTTTTCATCCGACTATCCTCGCATTTAAATAAGAATGGGCTTTTCTTTTTCTGCGGTAATGGCAGAGTAGAACGTACGTGCTAACTAAGTAACATAGCAGTGATTAGAATTATTATATGATACTATTTAATTGCATTCTTTTTTGAAGATTGTTGGTGGCAGTGAGTCAAGAAAACGGAAGAGAGCTCCACAGGCGAGAAGAGCGAGAAAAGAAACGGTTAGAATAGAATTTACGTTTATATCTAGCCAATTCAACAGGAAGATGATGATACCTAGATGCAATAGTAAAATCAACAAAATCCAAAGAAGGGTATGTAATGTTCTTGGCCAGGTCCTGGCATCTCGACTTTAGTCCCTTTCCCACTGTCCTGGCGTAGAGTCCTTCTGTCTTTTCTGTAATATTTTGATGTCAGTTGTTCTAATGTATATTCCTTCTTGGTGTCGCGACCATATGAATTTAAATTTACTACTAGATTGGAGAACTAGTTTTACTGTTGATTTTGCAAGATATAATTTGTATTCTAATAGTTAATTATCTCGCACTCCTCGGCTGTACAACACTCTTCCCAGTTAGCGACAATCTGCAAAAATGTAAATGCAACGTCAATCCCTATTTTCTGTTTACCTGAAACCTGTTCCTTCTTCTCACTAGTTTTCTCAGTTTCTTTTACTCCTCGTAACCTTCTGTGCGTTAGAGGCATTATCACCTTGCTGGGGGAGAAATGATTAAAAAACTATTAAAACAATGAATGCGGAAGGGAAAACTCACAGAGGATATTGATAAAATAAAAATGACAAGTATGTTGCGGCCACTTTGCATAAATAAAGAAAATCGACTGGACAAGCTGAGGCGAAGAGAAGTAAAAAAGAAAAAAAAGAAAGACAAATCTAAAAGGGTAGGAAGAAAATTTGAATAGTGCGATGTCCCAGTCGTATAACAAATCTAAAACAAATGGAAATTATGAAAATTCAAGCGGAAATATTTTTTTGAAAAAAATATTGAAGAGAAAAATATTAAAGAATAGAAAATAGAAAGATTTTTTTTTCATAAACGATGAGCATGCGCAATGACGTCAAAGGAGAAAATATCATAACGTAACTTATATACAACTCAAAGAAAACGCTTAAAAAAACAAGAGTCTCCTACACAACCGCCTTCTATTTCTGTTTTAAGCTATAAAATAAAAACACGAAAATGAAGTTTCCTTAATGTCTTAAGATGACATTTTTTTCTTTCCTTTTATAATTGAACAGAATACAATGGCGTTTGTTTTTATGACTTGATGGTTCTGATAGATATTAACTCGACAAGAACAAAAAAAAAAGTTCCGAACCCCTTTGGAGTATTTTCAGAAAGAAAAAAATCCCCACTCACAGTTGCTTTACAGAATTTAGTATGGTGGAAAACCAAAAAAAAGATGACAAATAATTATGGAACGGGAGAATAATAAAAAAATGCGCATTGACGTTGAATTTAACAGATATGATTGTAAATAGAATAAAGTAAAGTCAACATTATCGAATAATGGATTGTGACTCCTGCTGACCTGGAAGTGGGTTATTACAATTGCTGTCAAATTGAATTTGTCCATGTCTGGGAAATTGTATACACACTGAAATTCAACACGTTAAACAGCAAACAAGGGAAACATTTCAGATAGATAAAGAGAAAGAGACATTCTGAGACTACAAGAATATATCTGTATAATGTATTACTATAAATTATTATTATAATAAATTATTGTATTATTTTACATATTGATACTGGATAATTGCCGTTCTGTGACTATCAGTTATTTTAATATCAGTTACTTTTTTTTTTTTTTTTTTAACTTTTCTGCTGTTTTGTGTTTAACATTACCTTTTCATTTATTATTGCTTTCCGGGGATATTTTTGCACGGATATAGTTTTCTTTACGCATGCACATGTATTCTAGCGCACTGGATAAGACGATAAACTATGTCCAATAGCAAGGCCTTTGATCAGGAGGCTTTGAGGAGCATGCAGCTACCTCTTAATTGATGGTGTTCTCAGGTCCACCCTGACCCACGGTGGTAGCACCTGTTAGGGTCCCAGTTATGTGCAAATAGTTAACCCCCAAACGGGTCAAAACACCAGGAAAGTGTAAAAATAGGTGTCAATACCAGAAATACTTTTAAAAAATTACCAGCAATACACTTTTAAAATAAAATATTATCAGCAATACATTTTTGAAAAAATATTACCAGCGATCCATATTTTAAGGAAAATTATTACGAGAAATAGATTTTTGACGAAAAAATATTACCAGAATAGATTTTTGGCGAAAAAAATATTACCAACCAAAAAATCTTTGTCGGCATTAAATAACCCATTGAGGTTGATATGTCGTAATCCAGACCAAACCAAACATCTATTCTAGTAGTGTATTATAACATTTCTATTGTATTTATATGTGTAGAGAATGGCGCTATTCATTCATTTGGTACATCTGAAACTTCTTTTGGCAAGGTGGGCAATTCCTATTCCTTGTAGTGTTTGATAGCGGTCTTTTGGCGAAGAAGGATATCACATATATCGCATTCGAAACTACGTAAAGTTTAAAAAATGTCCATATTTCTGGTGTAAAAATAAAACAAAACATTGTTCCGGGAGGAGGATAATAATAATTTTTACGACACTTGAAACATCAGTGTCGCAAACAATATCTTACCGATTAATGTATGTCATGGTAAATATGGACACAATGTGTAATAAAATGGTTGACATTGACAGCGGTTTGATAGACCAATTTAATATTATAGCAGCGGACGAAAAGAAAGAACAAGTCATAAATTCAAAAGAATCATAAAATATATTGATAAGCCATATTTTCAGGTTTATTATTGCTTCGCTGTCATAGATATACAGGAAGGGAAAGAAGTTTGAAGTTGTTGAATGTTTATAAAAAATCATTAGTTGAACTTTCTGAAGAGATAAAGTACTCACATGCCGCGTAAGTTGCAAGTGGTGATCCCGCCTCCAATTTTCCGGCGGCTTGCAAATTTTAAAGGTATTTAAGTTAAAAGTGTCAATGGAGAAAAAAGTGGGATTTTTCGTCATTTTATATTATTTTATTTCCAGAAAGGAAAATAAAAATGCTGGATAAACAGAAAAAAAGATTTTTGCCGTCCATGAAGATGGCGTCAGGTATGAGATTAGTGTCTGCATGTTTTAGAAGATGAAACTTCTATCTGGAAGACCGAAAATGTTTCTGAAAGAATCTAGTTATTGATGATAACAAAATCGAACCGCTGATGAGAAATAATCTGGGTCACACGACACAGTGCATCGCGGTGAAGCCATAGATCTAATATGAAAGCTGAAATGCATTTGAAAATACTTGGATAACTGTATAGCGAGGATGATTTGATATTTCTTGATTTGACAGAAATAAAATCTATTAGACCACATTCTCATATCCAATTCTCTGCGAAAGACACAGCAAAAGCGAAACATTTTAAATAATAATCATCGCAGGTCATGTAAAACAGACTGCTTACAAAAATATAGAGGGAAAAAGGTGAAAACGTAAAAAACTGACTCAACACCGCTGACTCAACACTGACCAACTCATCTCCATGGCAACTCACCACCAGAGTTCGAGGACAACTCACTCAACGCTGGCGTCGATTTCAGAGTTTCAGAATGGTGTTGATTCTTATTTCTTAGATCGATTTTGAGTCGTAGAGTTTTTGAAAGTTTGGCTGTTTTGAAAGTCGTCGAAAAAATTCATAGTTTGCATGTTGTTGAGTAGTTCTCGGGTTAAGTTATCCTCGAGCTGAGTGGTGAGTTGTCATGAAGATCAGTTGACCGGTGTTTAGTCGTTGGCGTTGAGTTGTCGGCAATGAGTCGTCATACACCGAAGGTGATGCTGTCTTTCTGGTAGGTTGGAAGTGTAATGTATATTAGGGTCTCGTTCTCTAAAATCAGATGTTGAATTCAGACAAATATTGTTTTCAACTGGAGCAAAGTCTGCAATTAGTGAAAGGTGCAAGGAAATCGCCACTTAGAAGATTATCATCTATCAGGACAACGCCATACCGCACGTCTGTTTGTAGACGATGTAGAAATTGGTACAGCATGGATGTAACGTCCTGCTAAGCTCGCCGCAATCATTACAATTACACCTACAGATTAACACTTAATTCGAGCACTGCAAATTTTCTTCACGCGAAGACAATTCTCTTCAGGACCGTAAAACTACAAGATGGATGTAGATTGTAGGAGAACGGAATCATGAATTTGCCGACAAAATGGCGAAATGCATTGGAAGAAAATGTCGTGTATGTAGTTAAAAATGTGTTTAAATAATACATTTAAAATCATATGAAGAACGCTAAGTACTTTTGTTTCGAGTCAGTATCTAGCCAGATGACCAGGAAACTAACATTTCCTCATTTAACGAAAATGAACTAGATTTGTTATAAAGGAAGTTGTTATGAATGAAATAATATCTTCTTGTTGCCCAAGGATAGTATTTGAAGTGGCTGTTGTGAAGTTTTGCAGTGAATCAAAATCACATACATACGTGTCCAGTATTTGGCTATAAAAACAAAATTACAAAGCATATTAATTCGGTATTTAATCTCCTTCAAAGTAGTCCTCTTCTGAATCCACAAACTTTATCCAGCGTTGTTTCCATTGATGGAAGTATTCCTGGAACACCTTTTTGGGGGATAGCGAGGAGCTGCCGCGTCGCATTCTTTTAGATTTTCTAGACGTCTTGAAATATTGTTTCTTTCAAGTGAGATTTGATTTTGGAAGAGAGAAAAGTCATGTGTGGCGAGATCTGAGGAATATGAGTATTATTGGATCTGGGAATATTGACTATGCCCGACCGTGTTCAGGGTCAATCTGTGTAAAGTGACTTCACACTAAGTACTATAGCTCCGTTACCATAGTAATAATACTGATACTTTTTTTTTATCAGACGTCATAGTTAGAAATTTTCTCCATTTATTTAAAACTAGTCTGGGTTTTCTGTATGTTTGGCGATGAATCAGTCAAAGAATATCGATAGTGCCAAGATTTTGGTATTGTTTTTTTTTAATGAGATAACATTTAACCAATATATGTTCAATATTTTTCTTTATATACTTTAATTCATTGAAATTTCTTTCTTAGATGCGAGCAAGCAAATACAAGATATACGGGTAAAGCAGAGAAAGAAAATAAAAGAAAAAATAGTTATAATCTGTATGTTTTGTTAGATGTCCACATTGAATATCACAGGTCATTAGATTCCTCTCTTAGAGCACGGAAATATCAGGCTTATTTCTTTTCCGTTATTTTTTATGTGATTGTTTTATTAATAGAATTGATATGCAATATTATAGATCATTGGATAATTTCCCTTAACCCAGTGTCTTTGAAATTTACATCCGACATCTAATCAAAAATTATCAGCCTGTTGCTATAGTAACGGAGCTAAACCGCTTGGCACAGATTGACACTGAATACTTTTGGGCATACAGACTAAGTTACAACGTTATCTCTCACGTCCATTATTTATAGCAGTGTTTGAAAGGACAGTGTGTAGAGTGTGATCAGTGAGAATGGTTTGTGCAGCGGTTTTTGGTCAAGCACAATAATTCACAGATCTGACAATCAACATATTACCAAGATCTCGCTCATTGCGACATGTTCCGCTTCAAAATTCATATCCCACTTGAAAAGAACAATATCTGAAGACATCTAGGAAATCCAGCAGATTGCGACGAGGTAGCTGCTCACTATCGCAGAAAGAAGTTCCAACAATGCTTATATCGTTGGTAACGACATTGGAAAATGTTTGAGATTTCAGAAGGGGCCAACTTCGAAGGAAATTAAATGTCAAAATGACATGTGTTGTAGTTTTCTATCTATAGCAGCAGTCTTGATTCTTTTTGTTTAATCATATTTACTAATAGATCATTGGAAAATTTCGTGATTGATTAGAAAATTAAATTAATAAAAATAGGACATGGACTTTATCACTGATTCAGTACATTACACCTGATTTATTTACTCAATATATTTAATCAGACTGCTCAGAGTAACTGATCAACTATTATATAATATCACTCCTATATAGCAGTGAATGTTGATCAATTTCCTCCCAGATGAAAAGAAAAGTTGAAGCAAGTGCAATGTGGTTCTACAGAAGGATTTCCTTTTAAGCTTTTCACCTCAATTTAGTCGATAATGTCACTAAGACGCCAGCGGTTACTGGCAGTGAAAGAGAATGAGAATATAGTGAGGAGAAAGGATATAAAAGAACATGATTCAGAAGGACAAAAGATTGTGATTGACGTTGCATTTAATGGTTGTATGTGGGACGGAAGTAAGAAAACGAAGAAAGTTTATCAAAGCATAGTTTAGGAAGAGATGAAATAGACTGCGGCTTTCATTTACTTCTTCTTGTACTACAGATGAGGTTTGAAATGTTTCCTTATTAGGGTTCTCGGCAGACATGTAAGATTTTTAGATCGATATAGTTCCTCTATTAGATCGATGCATTGAGTGGATTTGGAGCTCGGCAGGTGGGAAGACGAAGTGTCTATAGATGTAGTCATATGCTATTCTGAGGTCGACAAAGTAGGTATACCGTTTCCTATTAGAGAGTTAAACAATTTCATGGAGTTGGTTGATGACATATAGGCCATCGTTGCAATCCTTACGAGAATTCCAAACTGGTTCGTAAGGAGTTGACTTTCATAAAACGATGAGAGCTTAGTTCATTAACGTTAATTAATACGTTCACCATGTTAGCTGCAAGTGCGATATCTCTGAAGGTACAGGGTGACCCCAAAAAACGGGAAATTTTTAACAATCCAATAAAACCTAGAGTGATGGAAAAAATATTTTATTCATAGTAATTGAAATCTTAAAATATGTCATTTAAGAAACAATGATGGAATTTTCATTTCTTAAAAATTACATCTTGTAGATGGCGTCCTCCTGTACGAATGCATTCTTGAAATCTGCTGTTGAGATTCCTCATTGACTGCTGCAACATCTCTGCTGGGATACTGTGAATTTCATCTTGAATTCTAAATGGCGAAATGTTTACTTGCTCAGGGTCACTGTCTCGCAGTGTTGCCACTTGCTCATGTCTGGCAATACGCACTTCAAAAATTCCCATTTTTTGGGGTCACCCTGTATAAGAGTCTTGAAGGCTAAATTTCTCCTACCATAATGCATTAATGCGTGATCAACCCCACTTTTTGATGATGCATTTGTGATTCCATATTTCTTTCCTAATACAGTGAAACTTCTTATTGAATTCCGGGCGAAAGTAAGCTATTTTCAAAAGTACAGCCTTAATGTCAAGATATGCTTTACTATTCCTTATCTTATTAATTGCTTTCTTAATTTTCTCATCACTAAGTTCATTATTGTTTATGTTTGGTGACGAACTTTGTAATGATTTGATGAATGTTGGCATATGTTTTATTTCTGCTGACATCTTAAGTATAGTACGCTTAAATACACGCAGTCGATGTAACATGGAGGGAAACTCACCAGAATAGCTGTCATGAAAATATTTATAGAAAAGTCAGAGTGAAGCCTCGTTACCGTGGTGAGAAAGTGACTCACGTCGAAATGCAAGGTCAGGACCTTACTTTGGATTTTTTCGAGAATCTCTGTATATGAGATATGACAGCAATATTCAAAACACGGACAAATGATTTATAAACGTGTAAAATGAACTCTGACGAGGAAAAATATCTGACACGGTACAGTGAATTTATTTTTCTGACAGGATACCTACCAATTAATTCAATATAATCACTAACTTCATGTCAGTGGAAAACGTCATACCATGGAGGCGCAATGATTTTCTTTCTTTGAGGATACTATCAGCCATGCTAATTAAAGCAATAAAGTTTTCTATGTGGATCTGTTTTAGAGACAAAATTTACAAGTTGTTCATTTTCCCAGATAACAACTGATACGAGTTTTCGAGAGAAGGTGCCAGATTTACTTTGTTGGGAATTAACAAAGCACTTTTAAGAAAATAGGAAAAGGACACTCTTATTGTATACACTCGTGTATAAGTCGACTTCCTGTATAATGCGATCCTGAATCTTTTTTGCATGAATTTTAATCCCTCCAGAAAAAAAAAATTACCTGTGTATAGTGCAACCGGTCAAAGAGGTATATTTTTTACTCGAATATGTACAGTATTTAGAATCAGAAAGAGATAATTGATTTTCTAGGAAATAAAACGAGGAATGACTGCTTGGCAGATTTCACTCTCACAGAATATATTGAAGGTAAGAGAGACAGAGGGAATAGTAAATAGCGATCTTTGGTAAATCGTTGATAGAAATAGAATGTTGATATTAAAAAGGCAAACATTACTAAGACCTAAGAAGTTGTGGAGTGCTATGATCATCATTGTGCTGAATAGACATTGAACATAGAAAAAACAATTAAAATTCATTTGTCGCAAGAAAATTACTTGATCATGCTAGAAGAAAATTTGTCAAATATTCAATTTCTTATATATTTTTCACCGACCGACAAATCTTTCGCTTCGAGATTCCTATGGGATTTGCTTATTTATTGTTTTTCTTTCTCTAGATGGTTTTAGCATTCATCAAAAACTTTTCCAGATAGGGGAAATTAGGGGCAATCCATTTGAGATTTATTTATTGTGTATATACGCACACGGTTTTACTTAATTTTTTTTTATCATTGCGCCCGCACGGAAAGAAGAAAAAATGTAAAACAACAGACAAGATATAAAACTTAAGCAAACAGTAAAACACACACACACACACACACACACACACACACACACACACACACACACACACACACACACACACACACACACACACACACACACACAACTCCCACACACACACACACACAAACACACAACTCCCACACACACACACACATGCGCGTGCACCCCCCACATATATATATATAAATATATATATATATTATATATTCTTTATACTTTGCCATTGACATTAAATAGTATTCTTGATCTTACCATTTTATTTCAATGGAGAAATATTATTTTAGGAACAATTCCCCAGTCTTCCGGTTAGAAGTAAATCTGGATTACTTCCCTGAGTTCCAATAATCATTCTGAAAAATATCCGGCTAAGTACTGGCGCCACACTGGTCTTCGATCGAGTAATAAGTCCAAAATAATTCCAGTCTGGAGACCGTGATATCAGCTTAGAGTGAATAGAAAAATACAAAGGGTTAGTTCACCCTGATATCTCTGACAATGAACTTCTTCGTCTCTGTGTCGTGGCCTTTCAGGACGTTGGCAATTATGGCACTCCACAATTTCATCTCCTTTATAGTTGTCGTTCTGTTGACTCTTCTAAACTTTGGTCCGTCTTCCATTTACTCAACTTCGCTATTTAGGTTATCCGTTCTTTTCATCTGTCCTTATCTTAACTCTGCCACGTGAATATCAACTTTTCCAAGCCCTCTTTCCTCATTATTTGCCCTAGAAATTTCAACTGTCTCTTCCTGATGTTAAGTAACATTAGTGACCAATCCACGAACTCAAACTTTAATCCACTAAGGTATTGTTTCGTGGGTACAACATCCGAAATTTTTTGATAAAAACTAAAACAATGTAAATAATTCCGATGTTTAGTAGTTTATTTCTATGCTGAAAAATAATTTTGTGCCACTGGTTAAGAAAGATTTTAGAAACAAGAGAAAAAACATTATAAGCACATAAACAAAGAAAAGTATCCCTAATGAGAACATTATTCTTCGTGTGTGTGTTGAGCCCTTTCAGGACGTTAGCGATTATGGCTCTCCACAATATTCTATCTTTCTTTTTGTTCTTACATAACTATTGATTTCAGCGTATTTCGAATTATAGCAGCCTCTACCCAAATTAATAAATACTTACGTGGAATCGGACTATGTTTGAATGGAAATTTGCCTGAATAATTGTATTGTAGGTGGTTGGAATATATACCGCAAGCAGAATTTTACTATTACAGTAAACAGAGTTGCTTCAGGAAAAAACAGAAGAGCTTCACCACACATTTATTCTGAATGTAAACAACAAAATTTAAGAGAAAAATTAAATAAATGCATTACATATTTACAATCTTATATATAAAGTACAGTGAATGTATGCGTGTGTTTTCTAGCAAATCCTCCTCTTCTACAGGTCCGACTTCGATGATTCGCAGGTCTCATTCAAAATCCCTAGAAAAATTAGGTTCAGGGAAAGATTTTCGTTCAGCTCAAATTCAGGATTGCCAGATTATGCAACGTTAAAATTATATATTATTATACTATTCTAGCTATTATAGTTGCTTTCATGGTTCAAATGGTGTAACTCTTATTTTCCTTTTGTATCCAAAAATTGCAGCTAGCTTAAAATTTTAAGCTAGCTAAAATTTTAAGCTAGCTGCAAGAGTCCTCCATAGAAGCTAGCTTAAAAATCGCCCCGATCGTGGTCTTAGTTTGGCCACCATCACAATAGCTAGGGAGGAGTAGATGCGAAAGGCATAAACTACAGAAGAACTCAAAATTGATCGTTGCATTTGAGTATTGATTTAAGGTATAAGATTATCTTTTAAATGTTCAGCGATAATTCTTCAGCTGCCACTTAATTTAAAGACGATTTGATCCTTATTTTCCGTACAAACAATTATTTTTATTTCATGGGCGATAGAATAGGGGAATGATATATAATTAATATAGTGTAAACTTGGGAAAACACAGAGTAGAATTAGTTTATTTTATTAATTAATTAGTGTTCTTTTATTCAAGGAATCTTTTATTTTCATATCAAAAATAGACTTGTTTATAAATATCGTCTTATATAGTAAAAAATTGAAGAAAAGCAGAAAATTTGTTTGTAATTTGCATTTTCTTTGGCTTTCAACAAGTTGGCATCTATTCGTGAAACTTAACTATAAGAAGCCATTTTATGAATTGAATGTTCATTTAAAATTTTTGATTCAAAAGTTTCAAGTAATGAATATATCTTATTTTGCGAAGCGATAGTGTGCGGGTGAAGCCTGCTAGTCATAATTAAAAGACTTCTGAATAAGTAAATCGGTCACGTGTCGGATTTGACTATATATATATATATATATATATATATTAGGTGATTTTTCATGGTTCATCAGATCACATTTCCAAGTGTAAAAATGATTTAAATTTACATATTATTTTTATACTCTTTTGAGGGGCAGTTTGAAATTGACGTAAGGTGATAGACAGATGGGGAGGAGGTGCATGAACAGTATTAATCGAAATTAGAGAGGGAAGGAAGAGATAGCAATAATTTTGGGTCTATATTTATTAAGATACTTAAGAATGATTGAGGAAGTAAGGACCAGACATTGAGCTATCTAATAAGTCATCTCACAGGAAACGAAACAAAGAGAAAAAAGAGAAGTAAAGCTATAATAAAGCAAATGTGAAAGCAGGGGTGTTAATAGTTGGTCTGGTTTGACATTAAGCTCTGTGGATTACATCCTCCTTGGGATTATCCATACGGATTACCAAAATTTACATTATCTTTTTTTTTTTTTTTTTTTAAGCATTGCGCCCCGAGCAAGGCATGCAGCCACTAGGATGCAGGGGTTTGCAGAAGATTTGGAGCAAGAGCAGATAGGAGTGATAGAAGAAAGGATGAAGCGAAGGATAGTGTGTAGATCAAGGTAACTGGAGATGTCGATTGACATTACATTTGAATAGTTGGAGATCATAGCTATCAGGGAAACAGTAATTGGGAAGGGTGTTCCACAGGCGAGAGGTGCGAGGTATGAAGCTATTGGAGTAGAAGAGACGGCTACATTTAAAAGTTTCTACAGTGTAAGGGTGAGAGCGGGGTGCCAGCCTCTTGAATTCATGGAGACTGGGAACCAGTAAAAGCAGCTCATCGGAGCAATTACCATGAAAGTATTTGTAGAAGAGACAGAGAGAGGCGACGGCGCGTCTGTGAGATAGTGACTGCAGGCGAGACGCCAGATCAGGGCCAATCACATTACATAATTTCATGGCGCGGCACAGAGAGCCAACTTTCCTCGCGGTGGACGATGCAATTGACTCAATGTATTTGTTCCATCTCAGGTCAGCAGTCAACGTGAGACCGAGCAGACGCAGGAAGTTGCTCTCAAGAAGTTGAGTATCAGACATTCTAATGGGGGGCAGGTAAGGATCTCTATGGTGGTTAATGGAGAGTAGTTTAGTTTTTGAGGCGTTAAATTTGACCATCCAATTGTTGCCCCAGTTAACAACCGATTGGAGGTCCATTTCAAGACGCACAGCCAGGTTAGTTTTGACAGCGACACTTGATTTGTTTTTGAGGCAGGAGTAAATTGTAGTGTCGTCCGCGTAGATGCCAACTTGGGAACCAATGGCGTCAGGAAGGACGTTGATGAAAATAAGGAAAAATTTGGGGCCAAGGATGGAGCCTTGGGGAACACCTGCGTTCGTGGGATAGTACCTGGAGGAGAATCCGTTGAGAACGAACTTCAATTCTCGGTTTGACAGGAATTATTGTATTAGATCAAACAGTCGACCAGTAATGCCATAACCCTGGAGCTTACGAAGAAGGCCGGCATGCCAAACCCTATCAAACGCTTTGGAGATGTCTAGGGCCACGGCACGAGGATCACCGTAATTTTGAAGTGCTTGGTAGATGGTTTCAGTGATGGCCGTAAGCACGTCAGCTGTAGAACGGGCGTAGCGGAAACCATATTGCATGTTTGAGAGAAGTTCGTGTGCGGTAAGGTGGTTAACCACTTCTGCGTTGATTAGGGCTTCGAAGACATTGCCGAAGAGGGGTAGAAGACTAATAGGACGGTAATTAGAGCGGTCAGAGGGGTCTCCAAATTTCTTAAAGACAGGAACAATGGAATAGGACTTCCAGCAGTCAGGAAAGCAGGATTCCTTGAGGCAGTAATTATACAGTTGAGAGAGGGCTGGTGCTAGCTCAGGCGCGCATTTTTTCAAGACAATGGCTGGTATGCCATCTCCACTACTAGCCTTGCGGGGGTCTAATTTGGAGATAATACCAAGTACTGATGACGGGGTTATGCGTAAGCCGCTCAATAGGGCCTCAGTTCTTAGAGGGAAGTCTGGTATCGGTACACCGGTGGGGTCGAGCGTCGAATTATATGAGAACTTCCGAGCAAGGCATTCAGCCTTGTCGGTTGAGGAGTTCAAGACCTCGAACTGGTTGAATAAAGGAGGTATGGAGGGTTTACTATTGTTCAGGACACTCTTGCAGAGCCGCCAATAATCTTTGGAGCCAAATTTACGAGATGCAATACGCTCCCTCATCTTCGTTGAGGACACGCTTACACTCGCTACGGGCGGGGGCAAAGAAACGTCTATTGCAGTCCGACATGTCGCTACGAAATAAGTGAAAGAAGTAGTTCCTATGGGAAATGGCGGCTGAGCAAGCATGCGGAGAACCAAGGGGAGGAGTGCGACTTGACCATAAATTTCCTTGAGGGGATGAAAGCGTCGATTCCAGCTTTAACCCAAGATGAGACCTTCATGGACAGGGAGTGTAAAGACATCATCCCAGGGGACATCGCGGAGGAAGTCACGGAACGAGTCCCAATCCGATCGTTGGTAGTAGAATGAGGTTATAGTAATGGGAGGTTCTTTGCGGGGTGTGGAGTTGAAGGAAATGTTAACAGATACCACGGAATGATCGGAGTTACCAAGATAGCAGAGCTGTGTGGCGCTACAGGATTCGGGGATGGAGGTAAAAGACAGATCGAGAAGGGCGGCCTTATCTGCCAGGTTGAGGGCAAAACGCGTGGGG